>WBNH01006224.1:7725-177008 GCA_013401255.1 Urocolius indicus | reverse complement strand
CCCCTCAGGGAGACAGGTCCCCTCAGGGAGACAGGTCCCCTCAGGGAGACCTCTCAGGGAGAAGGGCTGCCTCAGGCAGACGAGTTCTCTCAGGGAGACGAGTCCAGTCAGGGAGACCTCTCAGGGAGATGAGTCCCCTCAGGGAGATGAGTCCCCTCAGGGAGACCTCTCAGGGAGATGAGTCCCCTCAGGGAGACAGTCCCCTCAAGGAGAAGGGCTGCCCCAGGGAGACGGCCCCCGCAGCCTGGCTCGGCTGCGCAGATCACCGCCTCCCCGCTTCCCACAGCAGAGCAGCGCCACCCGCCGCTCCCCTCCACGCCGCGGTTGCCACCTCATCCCGTCCCTCCCCGCCGCCACGGCCGGAGGGGCGGCACCGCGCGGCGCCGCGTCCCGCCGCAGCCCGNGAGAGGGGCCGGGGGTGCAATGCTGGTAAGCAAAGGAGGTGGGTCCGCTAGTGCTGCCCCGCCCCAGAGCTGGGGGCTCACCTCCATCCCCGGGGTGCAAAGCGGTGGGGAAAGACACCGAAGGTCGCTGGCGAGAGGGTGGAGAGGGATGAGCTGAGCGTACCGGGAAATAAAGCGGCGGAATGGCAAACTGCGGAGCCTTTCTCCCGGCCCCGTGTGCGGGGAGGGCACTGACACACACACACACACACACACACACAGGCGGCCGGGCCAGCCCCGGCGCGGGGGGAGCTCCTCTCCTTGTGCCTCCGCTGGCAGAGGGAGAGGAATCGTGGGTCTCCTTTCTCCAGCGTTTAAAACTAATACTGTCTTCACAGTTTGCCTTCCAGGTTACAATCATTGCCATTAACCCTTTGGTGTTTGCCCCCGCCATCGACATCTTCAAGGGTAAAGAAGGCTTTGGGGTCTGTACTGCTCAGTGAAGGTAAATCAGCCCAACCCAGCCTCTTATGTGCGGTTGTTCATCAAAAGCCATCATCAGTTAACAACGCAAAGATTGGAATAGGCTAAACAAAAAGAATCCCTGAAAAGAATCCTTCAGCTGAAGATCTGTGTGCTGGGGCTTGTCTGCACACAGAAGTTCCCACGCAAGTGGCAATCCTGAACCAAAAGTGAAGTGCCAGAAAGGACGTGGGATCTGTGGAGAGAAAAACCACAGAAGGATGTTTTATTCCACTCTGTGACACTGTTAGGTCTGTGCAATGCTGCTCCAGGGAGAAAGCCAGAGCATGTGGCCCAGACAATGCAAAAAAAGAAGTAGCCTCTGTAATGCAGATGAATCCTGGAGCAGTGAGAAAAATCATATCTGTACAATGAAATGTGTGAAATAAACAAACAGAAAAACCCCAAACCACCACAGCACCCTCTGCCAACCTGAATTCTGTGGGTACCAGCTCTCAACGTTTGATTGACTTCAGATGAAGCTGTGTATTTTCCACTGGCCTCGAGTCATCCTTCCTAAATGCTTTACTGTGTTTATTGGTAGCTCTTTGGATGACTTTTGTATTGTGTCCTTGGAAAAAAACATTCTTACATCATCTTCTGAGACTTACAGTGATGCCACACATTACTGGCAAACTTAGCTTCACTCCAATAATGCATCAGGAAGATGTAGCATAATCTGTCATAAATAATCCATAATCAGGCTGTTGCCTTTGTGTTGCTGATGTATTCCAGCTGACAGACTCGTGGCCACTTTGTACAACCTAGTTTAATCATTAAATCATATTGATTTTTCCATTTTATAAGACTTGAGTGGGGTTTGAACTGGTAGGGTGGTCTGAGCAAAGAGCTTGCCATTTTTCGAGTACAGTTACTGTTAACGGATGTTCTTCAAGTTCATTAAGTCTCAGTGAATACAGAGATTAAACAGTAGGTTAGTAATAGCCTTTCTTGTGAAACTTGCTGTGGTGTGTTAGTCTGATATGTGTTTCATGGCCATTATGATAACTTTCTATGTTTACTGAAGTTTTTTATTCCTTTTCCTTTGCTGCAGGTTGGAAAGATGGGAAATGCAGAAAGCAATGCCTATCAGAATCACCTTTCCAGATTTCTCCCTGAGGAGCAGTCTGAGATTGATGAAGTATTTGATGCCTTATCAGTATCCAGTGGCTCAGCTGGAGCAAAAAATATCAAAGCTACAAAGAAAACTGTGACTCTGGTGGCACTACAGGCAAGAGAATCTATTATTCCTGATATATCTGGGACGTAATGCATCAAACATAATTCCAGAAAGACAATAACGGGCATGGCAATAGTTACTTTGTTAAGGATTGTTTGTCTCAATTTAATACTTAATATTTTAGGGCAGGATGGATATTTAACTCTTTCTTACAGTTTAACATGAGTAGTGACTTTCAGGATTGTATTTCTCTCTTACATTGCATTGTTGGGTCAACTTGCAGCTTTCCTCATTCCAGACTAAGTTGGGATGTGTGTTTTAAGAGAAATCTGAAAAACAGGAAGAATATTTTTCCTTCTGGAGTCTTTAGTGTGTGATTACTTACAGATTTTCTTGAGACGCTGTCACAAAGTCATTTTGTATTTGGTTATACCTTTCTCCCTCAATTGCATCACCATCTCTAATCTTCTCACTTGCGTTAAAAGGAGAGAATTCATTTTTGCTTGATTAAGCTGTGGTTCCCTGTTTTAGTTAATTAACACCCATTATGCTTTCTGATTAACTTTGCATTCATTTTCTAATCAAAGATGAGGAAAACGATTTGTTGCAATTCTTGCTAACTTCATTTAGGCAGGAACCAAATGGCCAAATGAAGGTAGTATTAAAAGTGCATGTTTCTGTATGTTACAAAGTTAATGCCATCAAATTAAGACTCAATGAATGGAGCTGGTTATTTTCAGGTATTCGGCAATGCATCTGCATACAGATCAACTTTGGCCTAGCTGTTTCCTCCAATCTGGCTGTTTACGAGCTCTCACCAGCTTAGGAACAGTGTTGCTGCTGTCCAGCTTTTCAGCCTGTATTAGAATCATAGAATCATAGATTGGCAGGGGTTGGAAGGGACCTTTATAGATTATCTAATCCAACCCTCCTGTTAAAGGAGATCCTGCCTAGATCAGGTCGTACAGGAACATGTCCAGGTGGGTCTTGAAGACCTCCAGAGAAGGAGCCTCCACACTCTCCCTGGGCAGTGTGGGCCAGGGCTCCCTCACCTCAGCACTCAAAGAGTTTTTCCTTATGTTTAAATGGAACTTTTTGTGTTCCAGCTTCATCCCATTACCCCTTGTCCTGTTGCTAGATATAGTAGAAAAAAGGGATGCCCCAACCTCCTGACACCCACCATTTATATACTTATACATATTAATGAGCTCCTCCCTCAGTCTCCTCCAGACTAAACAGCCCCGTTCTCGCAGCCTTTCCTCACAAGGCAGGTACTCCAGTCCCCTGATCATCTTGGTGTTCCTGCAATGGACTCTTTCCAGCAGTTCCCTGTCCCTCTTGAGCTGGGGAGCCCAGAACTGGACACAGGACTCCAGATGAGGCCTCACCAGGACAGAGCAGATGAGGAGCAGAACCTCCCTCGACCTGCTGCCCACACTCTTTTTGTTGCATCCCAGGATGCCATTGGCTTCTTGGCCATGAGGGCACATTGCTGTAGATTTGATCTAGCAACACTCTGGTAACATTAACGAGGCCCCAAAAATATCCTAATTTCCTCAGCCTCAGTGCTTCTCTGCATGGCTCCTGGACTAGAGCAGGCTGCACCACATAGCTTGGAAAGCAGGAACAGCAGGTATCTTTAGATGCTTTCTTGAAGCCATTTAAGACAAGGATTCTAAAGTTTCAGATGTGTGAGTCTTTTAAATGTTTCTTAAAGATTCCTTTTTTACAGTTCTTCTGTTTTGCACCCCAGCAATATGTGTGTGTGTATATGTATATATGTACCAAAACAGTGCAACAAAGTTAGTGGTGGGTGGGAAGGGGTAAGGAGTAGGTAGGTAATGCTGCAGGATGAAGTAAAAAGCCCTGGAGTGTACAGCTTTTGATTATGTTCCCTGCTGCTTGTCCCACTTCAGGCTCATGGGGCACTTTTAGAAAGCCTCTTAGAGACAGCTGTACCCCCTGTGACAGTCCCTGCCTCAGTGTGAAGCACTCTAATGTGCAAGACTGGCTCCCAGTTCTGCTTCTACTGAAATCAATGGGAGTTCTACCACTGACGTCAACAAAAGCAGGGTAGAGCTTGGGATATTGAATCTCACCCGATATGCAGAGCAACAGCCATCAATATCAAACAGGAACAGCCATGAGAGACTGGGAATAGCAACCTCACTGCTGGAGCTGGAGTGCTTTCAGGCAGGTGGAGCTCCAGTGATTCCAGCACAATCCCCACTGGGCTACATCCCTGTCTGTATGAGTCAAGTCAGGTGCCCTGCATGTTACAGTGTCATCATGTCCTAATGTGTGGATGTGTTTCAGATGATTTATTTTTGAACCATGTAATTATCTTGTAATTATCTGTGAAACTTTCTTGACTCTAGAGTCAGACCTTGTGCACAAAGTTGTGATGTGTAATGATATATGCTACTTAGATTTCAATTCAAAGGGCCAGTCATACAATATACATGAGTAAGTTTTGATTTTGGACTGTCTTAACATCAGGGATGCCTTATCAGCTGATCTCGGTTGTATTCTGTGTTTGAATTAGATGTTGCTATGTGGAGGGAAGCTTCTTAGAGTTGCTTCTACCTGTGCTTGTAGGGTTAAACACATTGCCTGCGCTGTCCTGAGGCCAAAACCGAGATACGGAAAAATCTTTCCTTTGTCTTTAAGTATATTTGAGCTCCACCATCAAAAGCAGAGTTGAAACATAAATTTGGATGTTGGACTGGCAGAGTTGTAAACCTTTACAACAGAGTTATCATATAGGAATCCTTTGCTAATATCCTGTTAACTCTATACAGGGTGGGTTTTGTTATAAATCCATGCCATTTGTAGAAAAACAGGATCAGCTGAAATCTTTACACTGTGTTGGAAAGGACAAACTATCAAAATAGAGACTATTTTGGCAAAAGTTTATTGCTGACACTAGAGACTTGGTATTGAAATAATTCACAGTGGTGTTTCTCAGCTGAGATTAGCTGGAATATATTAGTTCTTCATTTTTAATGTATGTTTTTTGCTGTTTCTCCTGTTGTAGGCTTATTTGCGAGAGCCGTTACCAGAGCAAATGACTGCTCGGTTGTACAATGGAATGAGAAGTATTGACCTGACTGGGAAATCATCTGGGCTGAGTGAACAGATTGCTAAGGAGCAGTTTGTAATTTTCATGTCAAACCTCTTAAAAGGGAATGCAAATGAGAAGATTACCATAATAATGAGAATGATCTCCAAGACAGAAGGGCCTGTGAAGGGCAAACAAATCCAAGAGGTAAACAGACAGTTAAATTTGTGTTGGGGAGATAGTAAGAAAGAGAAAGGGCTAGGTAATTGGAAGATAATCTTTTAGAGCACAAGATTCAGAACAGGGATTCATGACCTTTTGATTCTTTTTATCTCTTTACCACTAACTTGCTGCTCTGGGACAAATGGGCTAGGCAAACCAGGTAATATGGGATGCCTGTTTCACCTGCAGGCTTTTCCATGCTGACTTGCCTACTTTGAGTGCCAGGCTCTGAATTTTGCAGATAGGGATGACTGTGTGGCTGGTGCTCCTGGGAACTGAGCAAGATGCTTTCTAGAGCTTTAGTTGCAGAATAGATGTGTAAATCAAATATGTAACTTGCAAGGTGTCAGAGTGGGATCTCATAAAACAATAACTCACTAGCAGCTCCTATCACTGCAAAATTTGGACCTCCCCTCCCTCTTTCAAGCCACATTAGAATATGGAGAGGCTTTTTGAAGTAACATTTACAAAATGTCTTGGAAAAGGATGCGAGTTAAGACCTATGACACTGAAATAGCATTTCTGCTAGTTGTGACTTGTCTTGAGAAGAGATGTTTCTGCCATTGGGTTCACAGCATGGGTACTACTTCACTTTAAAAAAATCCTTTGAAATGCTTGTTCATTTAATTTAAGAAAAGCCAAAATGGTGATGTTTTAACCTTTAAGTTCACAGAGGATCTGATCATGTCTGTAGTCCATGTACTGAGCTACAGGAAGGAGCTGAAAGGTTGGAATTTGGAGAATACCAGGGATTCTGAAAGTGGAGTAAAGGCTCTGGCTTCTCAGCTGCTATCAGAATTGAAGCTTGCAGGTAAGCAACATTGCTATGGTGTATCCCAGACCGACACAGCTCATGTAATCACTAATCTCACAAGAATTTTTCTCTTCAGGTCATATCTTTGAATTTGAATGGTGAGACCAATCTTCCAAACTTAGGAGGGTTGGACTAGATGATCTCTAAAGGTCCCTTCCAACCCCTACCATTCTATGATTATATGATTCTATGAATGACTTGGGAATGTCATTTATTTTGCCTTATCATCTTTCTTCCCTAACTTCAGGAGACCTTTGGTTTGAAGTCTGGTTTAAGTGGACATGCAAAAGTAGTTGTTTAAATAAAACAGTGGAATATTGTGTTTACTTAGAAAACAACTATTTATTTTCCAGACTAGGAGACTTACTACTGTTCCTGTCTGTCTTATTTAGATGGGACAAAACCTGTGGGACCTCAGCTGATGGAGACAAGTTTTGGTCAAAGTGTTATTGAGGATTGGGTGTACCGAGTTCCACAGATCTCCATTTTCCTCAGTGTTGTTATCAGGCAAGGCCTCCATGTTCTGTATTCTCTCCCTGACCAGACTAATGACATACTCAACCTGGTTCCACGCTGCAAAGGCATCAAAGGAAGAGGACATGTCAGCCTCCTTGACATCCCATCCGTCATATACATCAACTCCCATCTGCCTGCAGAGCTCCAGCACAAGTGGCAGCTTTTATTTTCTTCTAGACTTCATGGAGAAAGCTTTTCACAGTTATGTGGGCATATAGTGGACAAAGGTCCTTGCATAGTGACCTTAAAGGATTTAGATGGCTATATCTTTGGTGGGTTTGCATCTCACTCCTGGGAGGTGAAGCCACAGTTTCAAGGTAAAATTCACTTTTCTTTTTTTTTCTAGTATCTCATGGCACTGGTGAATATTGTCTATTCTGTTCAGCTGCAAGAGTCCTGTCACCTTAATGGATACTGTATTTTACTTTTATGACACACAGTATTTCTTATGCTTCCAAGTGTATTTTCCTGTGGCAAAAATAACACTTTGGAAAAAATACAAAATACATGAAAAGTTTTTCCTGCTTTGTGCCCAGGCAGGCATATTACTGATCAGTCTTTATAGTTTGTCTGTTATTTGATAAGACTGTATAGCTACAGGACTTACTGATCATGGTACAAACTTTCTTTTCAGTGAAATCTATTAACCCTTGTAGCTGCACAGGTTGAAAATGCAATGAAAGTGAAGGAAATGCAGCATAGATGATGAATTGGAGTTGAAATAAGATGCCCAGCAGATGGCAATCTGTCATCTAGGAACAGCTCAGCCAATCACCAGTTTAAGCCTCCTGTTGCCATTTGTGCACTGCCTGTGTCATTTCCCTGTTAAAATCCAGCAGTAAAGGGGTCCTTTTTGCAGGCTAAACTTTTTGCTCCATTGAAACCTCTGGGTAGAAGAGGGGGATTTTTAAAAAACTCTTTGGTAAGAAACTTTGTGATGACTCTGCAAAAAAAACTTATGGACTCTGGATAATGTGTCTGTTGGGAATCTTCACTTTTGCTACATTAAAAACTGAATTCCAATACTTCATTAGTATTTGATAGTTCCCACTTCAGTCACTTGATATAATGTTATGTTACACTGATTACACAGCATTTTCCTTGGACTTTTTCTTAATAGAGTAACACAGGTAGTGTGCCAGACAATCCCACCACAGGTCCCTCTGGATACCAAACTGGGCATAAGGAAAATTGTGCTCTAAATTGTTGACCTTAAACTGATCTGTGTATCAATACAGACAGAACAGAGGATGTCTGCACTCCTATCAATTTGTACAGGTCTAGTGATTGGCCAGTTTTAGCTGATAGAATGCAAGCCTGTGCTGGGTGTACCCTTACGTAGTTTTATAACGTACTAGTCATGCCTCTGAGTCTGCCCTTGGTCACAGCCATGTAATCACATTGATTTCTGTGACCTTGCACAGAGTTAACTGAGAATAAACAGTAGGTCTAAATTGTGATGAGAGATCAGTATTGGCTTGCTCAGATTGCAGCTACTGTCTTTGATTTATTCAGCTGCACTTGTTCAATGGTTTTCTCCCATCCTATTTGTAAGCAAGCTTATTGCTTGGCTGGTTGTCTGACCTCAGATGCTTTTCTGTTTACAGGTGACAACCGCTGCTTTCTGTTTTCTGTTTACCCCTCTCTTGCTGTGCACTTATACACAGGGTATAATGACCACTACATGTATTTGAACCATGGCCAACAAACAATGCCAAATGGACTTGTAAGTATTAAGAAATGGCAGTTTGGAAATTGGTGTTTCGAAGTGTTTTGTGCCTTTCTGCTTCTGTTGCTGTGAGCAGATTTAGTCTACTTGTTATTCTCTGGGGAAGTTTTCATCCCTTCTCTGTCTATTTGTGACACACTTTCAGCAGAAGGATTTTTTTTTTTCTTCTTTTGCATTAAAGCATCAATTTAAAGTGTAAACTCTGGGTAACAATGGAGAACAGCTTGTTGTACTGATAGGGTCTATTCTTTATAGTTGATATGTGTGTTAAAGTACTGAACCAACAAAGATGGAATTTATTTGTGTTTGACCTAAGTAGGTGAGCTTCATGTCATCTAGATTCATGGAGGTTCTGGGATGAAATCATTTTGCCAAGTTTAGCACAGAAACCCTACTGCCAGTCCGCCCTGTTACCTGGAAGAATTTACTGCCTGTGTGCACGTCACCGAAGCAGCACAAACTAGCTGATGTGTATAATTTAGGATCCTTCCCCTGGCTGTTCTCACTGCCATAATAACTACTTTTTAAATTATGGAAGGCTGAAAAAGCCCAACAGAGAGCACAAGGGTTGCATGTGGCCGCTGCTGTTGTGTGATTACAGTGGCAGAAGGTCCTTTTACTCGAGTCCACAACTGAGCTCTCCAGATGCAGGGGAGTTTCTACAGAGCTACAAATGTTGCCTATTTTGAGAAGTGCTTTATGATTTTGTGACATTATGTGCCTATAACATTGGGAATTGCAGCAGTCTGGAGTAAATTTGCTCTAAAGAAACCACATGACATCAAATTACATTGTTTGTTTCTGTAGATACTTTCCTAAATGGAAAAGAGCAAAACCAAGAACTTTCATTCCATTTAAAGTGGAACATTTAACCAGTAAATAGAAGCCAGTGAGCTAAGTTTCTGGCACGACACACAGCTGAAGTGCTTGCAGATACTGATATTCTGTAAAACATAGAGGGAGGGCAGTATCACTCAGGCAAATTCTTGTTTGTCTTCAGGAGTACTGGATTTGGGTCCAGAAGCCCAGGCTCACTCAGAGTACCTTTTTCCAGCTTCCCACAGAGGTGTGGTGTAAATACTGAAAACAGCAATTTCTCCTCTGGGTTTCATAACTTGCCTATCCTGTTTTACATGTGTAGTGAGTGTTCAATGTACTGCTTTGGTTCCCAGGGTATGGGTGGACAACACGGGTACTTTGGCCTCTGGATAGACAGTGACTATGGGAAGGGCCACAGTAAAGCTAAACCTCGATGTACCACCTACAACAGTCCCCAGCTGTCAGCTAAAGAGGATTTTACATTTGATGCCATGGAAGTTTGGGCAGTGGGAGACCTCCCTGAACGTGCAGGGGTAGGTGAACTTGCAAAATTGTGTCTGATTAGAATAGGAGATGCAAAAGAGTTGCAGTTTTCTGATTAAACACTGTCTTTCCTTTCTAATGTATAATGTTTTCTTTAATGGCTCTATAGTGTGTGCTTTGTAGCAACCAAATGGCAAAACAGCAGTGAAATTATTGAGAGTGCCAACAAAAAAGAATATCAGGAGCCATAAGGTGACAGAGTCAGAAGAGCTGTACATTATTCTGGATTTCAAAGGCCTTTCTGACATCGAGGAATTGTCTCCAGGAGGAACCTCCTTGAAGGGGTTCAGTAAAACCCAGTGTTTGTGCAACAGATGCAAGCATTGGAAGCTCACAAGTAAAGCCTAATCTATAGTTCAGGAAGAGAACCCAAGAGGTTTCTTATCTTTATTATTTGCTATTGTTTTACAGTGAATTTATGTGCATAGGTATGTGCTTGTCTTTCAGCACTTGCCATAGTTCTGGGAATGAGGAGGAGACCTCTTTCCAGTCTCTTCTGTCCCTGTAATTTATTTTCTTGCTAAGCTGCCTGCTCTGCACAGTTTGTTGTAGTAGTCAGGTTTTGGGGCTTAATTTAATCTTTTGTTTCTTTTCATACTAAATTATTTTGCCCTGTCTGTTCACTAACCACATAGCTCCAAACAGAAACAGAACTAATTGTTTACAAAAAATGTTGAATTGTGTTTGAATCTCCTCTTTAAAGCAAAGTTCAAATCTGCTCATAAGACCGAGGTCAGGTTAACCAGCATGTGCTGGCTGGCTTGTAACCTGAATGAACTAGAAATAGTTCACTCTTATCTCAGGAAAAGTTTATAAGTATTTTATGCAACTGAATGAATAAAAATCATTTGATGTATGCCCATGGATCTTAAATGCTTTCCTTGGAAAATATACATGCTTCATTGTGGCAAGCTTGCAAACCAGGTTGCTTGTAGACTTTTGAGGATGTGTCTGTCTTGTAGCCTGATATTGATTCATTCATAATGATATTTTAAACTGCTTATGTTATTTTGTCTTGAAGACAAAAGGTAAGAAGAGTATCCTGGATGTAGATCCTGAGGCTCGAGCCTTACTAGAAATGACTGGAAAAAGTCGTCAAAGCGAAGGTCTACGAGAACCTGTTGAAGAGGATGATGATGATGAAAACTAAAAGAAACACAGTAACATGAAAAACCTCTTCCTTTTTTGTTTTTGCTCCTGAATGTTGATGTTCCTTGGACAGGATACTTTTTTCCTGATTTTTTTTTTCCTTATCTGGGACAGAGCTTAAGCTTCATACTTACTTCTGTAATGTTAAACTCCAGTACAATATCCTGACTGAAAGGTTTTGTTTGGAGAGGACAGAGCAATTAACTAGATACTTAATCATTAGACATCTCTATGTTCTAGCTGAATACAAATTTGCTAGCAGTCCTGATATATCCTGTCTGTATAATGAACTAAAAACAAAAGCCAAAGTTATTGACAGCATGGCTTACTGACTTGGAGAATTGATGTGTATTTTTATAAAGACTGTTCAAGACACTGATAAAGGTTCTTGGGCCTCAGCTGCACATATTTATTTGCATGGAATGGAATTAATCAGCAAAGCTTGCAAGTGTTGGTGATGGTCTTACATTGGTAAACACAGAATAGTCTCTGTGATCCCATGTGAGGGATGCTATTAAGTCACATTGCTTCAGTTAAAGCACTAAATGTCATGTTTTCTAATATAAATTTCAGCAAGTGACTCTATATGGTCTCTAAGATGTACAGAATGCCAAGCATACAGGATCTAGATCTATTATACTATACTACACTACACCTTAGTGCATTTCACCTAAGATGTTTCTGCAGAAGTTTCCCTGCTGCTTTTTAAACTTAGTAGAACAGAGCCATTGGGAGTCATTCAGCCATGTTCGTCCTAAGAGCAAGTCATAGCTCCAGCAGAGGCTCTCTGGGGAAGGTATCACCTTTAGTAGCCTTGCTTGAGACTGGAGTAAAAGATGAGGCAGTAGAAAGGATTAGGAAGCACTTGCAGTTAATTGGGAACAGTAGCTGCAGGTAACTTGATTATTTTTTTTTACAGGGTTGTATCTTAATTAAATGAGTTGTAATTGCTGTCCACTTTATTTCACACAATTAGTCCTTACTATATAATGAAAAAAAAAGCCTGCCAAGTGAAATGTGACTAGTTGGTTGGGGTTTCTGCTCTCTTTTCTTGGCTGTTCACCAGTCAGTGTCAGGTTTGTCAAGTCTCTTACGCTCAGGGCTTTTTCTACTTGAATCCCTTCACATCTATCAGTAATTATTAGTCTGACCTTGCTAATTCTATGTGTAATTAACTTGTAAAAAATAACCCTAATTTCTACCAAGGACTGTCATTTCTAACTCAGCAAATTGTGTTTGGTTGTTGGTATGTATGCTTGTCAGTCTGTCTCCTCCTAAGGAGAAGGACTTGAGAAAGTCCTCTTTGTCCTAGCATGAGTTGTTCTTCCATGCAGCTTAGAGTAAAAGATGTGCCGTAACAGTCTATAGAATTACTGTGATTCCTGATCATGTGGCCTTCCTTCAAATAATTTCTTTTAGCATTTTCATGTATGTGGTCTTTTCTTTTTATTCCACTTGATGTTTTTCCCAGGGAGCCAGATTTGAATATTTTGAATAATTTCCACTTGTGCCTTAATGAAGATCCTATTTAAAAAGATATTAAACAGTATAAATTTAGCCTTGAAAGGAGAGCATGAAGAAAGGGCTCCAATCAGACATCCTAGAACTCAACTGTGCATTTTGTATACTACCTGAACTGATGGTTGAGGCATATAAGATGTTTGTTCCAGTACAGAGGATGCTGTGAAAGGCCTGGGCTAATGTCCTTTTAAGCTGTATTTGCTTAAATAAACTAGATACTCTCCCAAGTTGTAACATACAGGAAAAAATGTAAGCATTAAACAATTACCCTGACACTTTTGTGTATTTTTCTTCTCTCTATATTCTAGTAAGAATTTGAAATGGTACAGGAGAGGGAGTGCTACAGAGACAGCAAGTATGTGATGCTCTTTGTAGGTGTGCTGATGCTGGTCTTTGTTTTAACATTCTCAAACTCCCATCATCAGGCTCAGAGGTATTCTGCACTTAGGCACTAAGTATTCTAAGTACCTGAAGTGGATGGCATGAAGGAATGAGATACAGTTGAATTTCTGCAGTTGCACAGAAACAACCAGACTTTCTTTTCCCTCCATTACCAGGCAGGGACTTTTCCGAGAACTGAAATCAGTTGCAAGGATTTGAAAGTAAAACTAGTGAGCAGGCTATGTGTATGGATGGTGAATTGCACAAGGCTAGTCTTCACTAAAAATGTTTCAGTGGCCAGGTTTTCTTTGATTTAAAGTAAGTCTCAGTATAGCCGGTTCCTTCTAAGCTATGAATCCAAAATGTAATCCTGTTTAAACATCACCCTGTGAAGATCAGCACAGCATTTGGACTCCTGGAATTATTTGTTGGCAAATTTGTGTCTGGGACTCTTCATCTTCAGGTTGAAGTGAACGAGTTAACTTGGAGCAAGAAAAAACAACTTTACCTTATGGCACTTAAAGCAAATGTATCAGTGCAGCATTGTTGACTAGGACACTGCTGATCCAGCCAGCAGATGGGTTTAGTCAAAATTGTTCTTTGAATGTAAAAGTTTGGCTTGGAAAAGACTCAAGTTTAAATTTATTTTCCCGAGCTTAATGATTAAGCAATCTGCACTTCGTGTTCATGCATCTAAAAATGTCCAGAACATGTTTGTCAGCAGTGGGTTTAGTTAGATATGATTCAAACAGCTCTCAATCACTTTCACACAGATGTTGGTCCAAGTGCAAAGCTTAATGTCCCTGATATGTATAGAGTCATCGTCATGCTTCTGGGCTTGTGGAAGAGAGTCTCTTCTCTGTCAAACCCATCCACTGCTGTGCATCTGATCAGAGCAGCCTTCTGCTTAGCTTCTGTTGGTCACAGAGGTACCAAAAACTCCCAGCAACATCCAGTAGAAGCTGGCAGCTAAGAGCTGGCACTTCAGCTCTCCACCCTTTACCATCTCCTCACAGTTTCCTCGAGAGACTGGATACAACTAGCTGTCTGGGAACCTGGAAACACTGTAGATAAGCTATAGGAAAAGAAGATCCAGTGAAGTCAGGTTTTTTCCCATCTAATTTCATATAAAAGGAAGGGTCTGAATCAAGAGCCTCATTCAGATACTTGTCAGTCACATTTTAAAATGTAGATTTTTAATAAAAATCATTTTGATTTAAATAAATAAACCTTCAGTTTATACACAAGAGCTGTTTTTCTGTACAAATGTGAAACTGTTCATTTGTCTGGGACTACCACAGTGTTCTTGACATACAGGTCAACCTTATAAAAATATACCTGGCCTTGGTTTAAAAGAGGAGCCGCCCTGTAGGCTTCTGCAGACAGCTCAAACAGCTGGGGTAGAGGGTGGAGAAGGAAGAGACTCCGGTGTTAAGGACTGGTGGTATAGGTTCACTGCAGTATCTCCAGAAAGGATGTGTTGTGTCAGCAAATGGTGCATTTGAATTGTCCAGCATCATAGCCCCACTCCAAGTAGGTCTTTGGAGGAAGTTTCCATCAGTTGGGACATCCCTTTGTGTGCTTTGGGCTGCAGCAGCGTTGTTCACAGAGTTTGACAAACTCAGATACGATGAAAACTGAGGAAGCCAAGCCAGTGAGAAAGAGCAGGTCTGCCAAGAGGAAACAGTGGAGGTGAGCTCAGCAGAGAACTGGACTTTGTGCTGGGCAGGAATGCCTAGGTGAGGGCCTTCCTACAGCAGGTATTTGTGCTGATGTAACTCCACAGATGCATGGCCTAGCTCTGCCTTTGCTAGCTGTGGAATTGAATGGCTGTGATAGACAAGGAATATCCATAGGTACAGAGCACTTGGTTGGTGTAAACTTCCACCATCAAACTCTGCTTCAAAGAGCATGCCTGGTTTAAGTGCAGTGTGATGGGTAGAGCTTGCTTAGACTGATTGGGATGGAAAAATATGCATTGCACTTCAGCTGAGAAACACTCACTGTGCTCTTTCAAAGCGAAGGGACTGCATAATGATCCTGGATAGATGTAAGTTGAGGGATATCATCACACAGAGCTCATGGAAAATCTTGACTTGTTTCCATTTACATGCATTTTTGTGCACTAAATCAAAATTCCAAACCCAGGCTGGGACAATACCATTAAATGCTGCTACTCTTAGTGCATAGGTATGGATAAGTGTAGGAGCTGTTGATTGATTTTCCCTGCCAGCAGCCTGTTGGGAGCTATCATGTAACACTACTTTAGCAATCTCATCTGCTTTTTGAAGTAGCTTCAATGAAAATAAACAACTTTATTTTGCAACTTACCCAACACACCTAAATTCTCTGTCTGGAAGACCTTTTGTAATGGAGGGATATATATAACAGCCAACTGTCCCAAAAATGACCCAAGCACAGAATATAAGAACATGCGGTTTCGGAAGAAGCCTATTTCAAATATCAGCTTTGTCTAGAGGAGGAAAAAAGAAAGAAAGAGAGAGAAATGTTAACATTTCCTACTCTCCTCTTAGTTCTTGAATGCCACAGCATTTCTCTGCATGAAAACTCCCTTCCTTTCTGAAGTTAGGTGAAAGGTAACTTAAGCAAAACTACACAGTCAAAAGCGTAGCTGCAGTTGAACTATGATGGGTAACTCTATAAATGAAGGTGATAAAAATTGTGTTGCTTTGAATGATGTTAAAATAAACAACTCAAACCTTCCCATGCTGAATGCTGGTATTGTGATGTTTATGTCAGTGTTCTGCTGACAGAGCGATCTCACCTGAGAGCGGCATGTCAGGGCATTGAAGAGGTCAAAAAACACAAAGCAAGTAAAAGTCATTGTTGTGGTTCGAGGAGTGATGCCACTTTTGGGATTCTGAAAGCACAGGTGAAAATTCAGGTGTTACACCTTACAACAGTGTCAATTCAACAGCTGAATTAAATATCCTCTTTAATGACTCCACTCAATCTGAAGAATAATAAGCCATTAGAGATAGAATTAATTGGTTTCTGCAAATTGTTGAGTTTGTGGTGTTGTCAACCCTAGTTTAAATTCTGGAACTGATGTGGAATTTGAGGGAAGAACCTTCTAAACTAAATTACTTAAACTCTTACAGTAGCAGCCACTATTTACTAACAGCAATCCATAGTGCTAATGTGGCTGGTATTTTCTACTTACATGGAAATCAAGAGGTGAAAAACAGCTTAAAGCATCGATACCAAGTAATAGCTTTCCTGTTGTAGCCAGAAAGCTCCAAATCAGAGGCAGCACAGGAAGGCAGAAGCAGAACTGGGAGCTGATCCTTGTTCCTCAACCTTCTGCCCATACTGAGGTGTCCTCTTTGGATGTACTTCAGAAATTTCCCTTCACTTTATTCTCCACCCTGATGGAAACAATATCCGACTGCAGTTTTTCCTCACCTCCTTCCAGAAGACAAAGAGAGTTCCACTGATGATAATTATAGCTGACATGAAGATTTTCAGGATCAAGGATTTGCTGAGTATAGTATCTGTGATACATCGGGGGGGCTGTTTGATAGTATCCTTATCAACAGGTTCAACTCCCAAGCTACCTCAAAGAGAAGCAGAGGGACATGTTTAGTCAGTGCAGATCATCCCCAAATGGGACTGCTGATAAATCAGGATGGATCTGGAGGATTAAATTATTTGAAAGTCAGCATGAGTATTTACATCAGGGCCTAAATTTCTGTGCAATACCAACACCAAAGGTCTTTTTTTGGTGTATTGAGCTGCTAGAATGACATATTAGACCAAAGCAGTGCATCGTGTCAGTATCCCATCCCAGAAGGAGAGCTTGCCAGCTGGGAGACTGTGACATCTCTTCTATGTTGTGGAAGCATTAATTATAATTAGCAGTAGTTGTAATTAGCAGTTGGATGAGGTTCCTAAGTCTTGTGATTCTGGGGCATATACCCCAGCATGTACCCATCTTCCCTTGCCAGTCACATCTACAGTGCCATCAGCAGGTGGTACACTCAGGACAAAAAGTGGAGTAGCTGTTAAGTGATTCTACCATAGAACATAAACACATAAAACCTCAAGTGAACCAGAAATAAATGCATTTGGAGGGACCAGGAGGGAACAAGATACAGCTTGTCTTATCTAACCACTAAGTGATTGGCACATTAATAAGAAATCATAGCAGCTTGTGCTCTTAAGCCAAATTCAGACCTATTAAAACCAAGACTGATTTGACTCTTCCCTACCTCTGGGCTGGTGGCCCATCCATGATGATGTTGATCCATAAGATCTGCATAGCATTGAGTGGATTTGGTAGGTTGAGCACTGTTGACAGAGTAATTAGGCTCAAAGCTGAAATGCTCCTGCAAAGCACAGAATATTATTCAGTGTGGCCTGACCTACGAGGTGCCTTTGCTGGAATAAAAGCAAACAGGAACTTACGTGCTCAACTGGAATCGGACAAAGTTTTTTATGTTGTAAAAGATTCCCTTTCCCTCTTCTATTGCGTTCCTGAAAAGGAGAAGAGAGTTTCTCAAATGACTAGCACCCACATTATTTTACATTGAGCTCCCTGTGACTTTCAAAATACAAGTTTTCTTCTGTAGCACTTATTTCAGGTGAAATTTTGACCCTGGCTTGAGAGGAGATCAGTGCAGCTCTCAGTTAAAATTACTTTATCAGAACTAGTAGATCTGAAAACCTGGTTCATATGTTGAGGTCTTGGTTCATAAAACAGGAACATGACCTATTTATATCCTCACTCTTCTCTGCCTACTCTCTCAGTTGTTATGAGCCAGCGGAGCATTGCAGGTTATGTCTCTCCTCTGAGCTTCCTGGATGAAGCAAAAAGCGCAAGTTACCATCTACTCAGACTTGCAGGTGCTTTCAAATCCCCAGTTAGCTGCAGGAACAAGAAGCCAGGGCTTTCAGATGAGAGGTTGCTTTGTCACCACCACTGGAAACAACAAACTGATTGCTGTGAAAGCAACTGAAAATGAGTCAGATCCAAATGATTTATCTCCACCTGTCGACTTACACGTCGTGCATCTTGCATCACTTCCAGGACTAGTCACACAACAGAGCTGTTGCGATGGGTGGCCAGAAAGTATCTGAACAAAGAAAGTGTCTGAGAGGAAGAAAGTTGCTAAACCTACATGACGGTTGAGAAATCGTCATCCACAAGGATCATGTTGGCAGCCTCTTTGCTGACGTCCGTCCCGGCCTGTCCCATCGCAATCCCAATATCAGCAGATTTAAGGGCTACAGCATCGTTAACACCGTCTCCTGTCATTGACACGATGGCACCAGCCCTCTGCAAAGACTGTGAGAGGAGACATAAGAGGCTTTGAAGGCAGAAGATAGGTCAGTTCTGTTGGCAGTCACAGGCTCTGCACCTGCTATTGAAAGAGCAGAAGTGCTTTGTGACTGAGGGTAAAGCAGATTCAGCAGCCCACTGGGGACTGAAAGACCAAGAATAAAGAGACTGGATTTTCAGAAGTATAGAGAATCCCACAGCTGCTGCAGGAGTTACAACAGGGGATGAACGTCCTCAGAAATCATTATTTTGACAGTATGTTTGCTAGTGTCTCACTAGTGTCTAGTAAATAATCCAGGCCAGGTCTATAGGAGAAATCCTAATGTCTTCAGTGCAAATACCTTAACTTGGATTTTATGGCCCTTTAATTTGATCTGCTCCTATCTCAAAAGACCAGGTGGTCTAGAGTACTGAGAACCTCTTATATCTTATATTTGTGTAGCATACAATAGAGTTGAGAAGCTTTTAGTACCTTGATGATTTTTAGTTTGTGCTTTGGACTTGTTCTGAAGAAAATAGAAACCTGGAAAGCAAAAAATACAGTCTTGTATTAGATGGCTGCTATTGGAAATGGAAGCAGGCCTTGCTTCTCTAGTCAAAACCATTACATTTTTGACAGTGGATGATAGCTCTGCCTCTGCCAGTTGGTCCAACTCTTCCCCAGACATGGCTTTCAGCTTCCCGTTGCAGAGACCAATATTCTGTCCTGCAAAGAAGAGACGAATATGAGATCCACCCGTCACCTCTGGAAAAAAAAAATGGCTTGTTTCCTGACTCAAAGAAGAAAGGCAGCAATAAAAGAATTCACTGAACCTGGGACCTCTTAGAGGGCACACAGCTCTCTGGCTCTGAGCTGGGCTGGTTGCCCTGCCCTCACTCAGCTGGAGTTAGGAAAGCAACACAACACTTGGAACTGGATCTCATACTGAATCTGTCAGTCTCTGCTCTGTGCACTTCTAATGGCAAAGTGCAAAAAGGGGAAGTGCTGAGATACTCTGACTCTAGATATTAGTGGAATCTATAATCCCAGCAATGCCATCTGTCTCATTTAAAGGTCTTACACTGAGATTTTGCCACTTCTGGTGTTAAAACAGTGGACTTAAGTTAATGGAATTTGGCCCACAGTTCATAGCTGCTCTATCATTATTTGTTTCAATAGAAAAACAAGAAATCAGTGGCATTTAAAACCTCTATTGCATACCCCCCAAAGGTTATAGAGTTGATCATTAAGTGACATAAGATGTAACTGCTCTGACATACAATGTAGACTCACAGGAAAGAAGCTCAGTTTACTACCTATAGCCACAGCAGTTTCCAGAGCATCTCCAGTTATCATCTTTACTGATACACCAGACTCGAAAAGGACTTGAACAGCTTCTCTCACTCCAGCCCTTGGGGGATCAATTATTCCAACCAGACCTAAAAAAGTTAGTTTGCCAAGTTCTGGACCTGAAGCCAAGGCAAGTACTAGAAACCGAGGGGAAAAAAAGAAGACAAGACTAAGTTATTAATAATGTACTTCCATATGTGAAAATGAACATTTAGAGAAAAGATCAAATTGCAAGTTTTCCAGCAGAAAAAGTAAACCCAAATCTTTAGTTATTCCATTCAGGTCTTATATGACATCCCACAATAAAACCAGTTTATCTGAACCAGAGCATTTCTGTTTCACATGTTTCTCTTACAATTGATTTCTTTCTAATTTAAAGGTGCCTGCCAAGTCTTCCCTAAACACAGATGGAATTAAACTAAGACAGTGCAATGTGAGACCAGACACCATTAAACTACTGTTAAGCAATCATACTCCTGGACAAACTTTAACTTCTCTTTTCAATATAGAAATGTGAAATGTAAATTCAGTTAAACCAGTGAAACTTCCACAGTGTAAACATCGAGCCTCTGAACATTTTGTCTCTGTTCTTGACACCTAACCATATCATTCAATCATTCTTCAGTCACTCAAAGCTGTTTTGCCAGGAGTTCATGCCAGCGTTGCTTTGATGACTGAATCACAAGCTCGCAGCAGCCGCCTGAGCTAATTGTCTTTCTTCAGAGAGGTAATTTGCCATTCACAGTAGCAGATGATTCAGATATTGTAAAGCAAGTTCCCTACACGAGTTACTAACCACAAGACACAGGGCTGCAGAATATGTGCATTAATTGTACCATCTTCCAGAACTGGTTGCCAAAGACTCTTTCTCATCTGCTTACAAGCTGGGAATGTGCACAGGACATGGTGCTTTTGTTATTGTGCAAAAGACGTTTCTGAAAGGATGTTTCTAGTGATGAAGGAAACGACACGTGTACAAAAGCTTCTGTGGGCTGTGCACTGACATGCAGCCAGGATCAAAAGGAGACTGTTAGATTTGGTCCCGACAAAGAATTGAACCAAACTTCAAATAAAAATCTCGGTGCCTAAATCCATGTTTTGATCCCATTGCAAAGGTGCTTATTGTTACTCTTGAAACAGCTTCTCCAGAAGCAAAACTTTGCAGAGCAGCTCTTAGATCTGGTTCAGCACAAAGCCTCTCAATGCAACATTCAGACTCTATCCCAGGCAGTCACAACATTGCATGGAAGAAAAACATTCACCCTTTCTAGCTATTTCAAAAAAATGATTACTAGAGAGCAAGCAGCCAGCAGACCCTTGGCAAACTCTGACAAGTATTATGAAGAGATCAGGACTGGGTCTCTGTCCATCCTAACCAAAATAGAGCAGGAAGATAACCTGTAAGCTTAAGGGACACAGGCAGTGATGACTGACCTCGTAGACCCGAGGAGCCCATCTGTTTCTCTTCCTGCTGGTAGAAGCCTTTCTGCTGGGGTGTAAGGGACAGTGAGATGCCACTGCTGTTATATAGAGTGCAATATTGAATAACTTCTTCAAAGGCTCCTTTCATGAAGTAAATGTCTTCCTGATCCTTTAAAGTAAAGAGATAATCTGTTTTATTTAAAAAGGAAAGAAAAAGAGCACATTTTAAAGACAGTGATCATGCATAAGGCTTCCTATCTTAGGTAAAAAAAGATCTTTTGTTTCCTCTTTTACCTGTTTTGCAAATGCTCAGGTGCATGTATTATTTATAGGATGTGATATTTTTGCTCTAGCCATTTTTCATGTGCAGCTTTCACAGACAGAAAGGGAATGAAAAGGTTGCTGAGTTTTTAAACCAGAGTACAATATCATCCAGAATGAGCTCCTTAACCCAATAAGGAGAAAATGGCCAACACTTTCTTTCAAACATCATATCTTTTGTTCCCCTGTCAGTTATCTCTGAAAACCTTTTGTTTTCCTGCTCAGACCACTATATGAAAAGTATTATCTTCTCCTATTCAAACACAGCTTTACAAACCAAAATTACCCCCAGGTTGGGAACTGTGAAGTTTGTTCAGTTTTCTCCTGACGTGGTTAACTTCTGAAAACATTATTTGCTAAAGAGATACCATGTCATGCCCATTGTCGAGGTGCACAATTAGAAACATGAAACCAGCCAAGGCCACTGTTTGCTCTACCTGATTTTTCAGTGTGCATTTCACAGCCATCCACTTTTGTTCAGAGCTGAACGGGATTTCCTTCTTTCTTACATAAATGTCTTTTATGTCAGCTAATTCCATCTAGAGAAAGGTAAAACAAAAAGAGCATTGTCATCCTGAACAATGCCAAAGCTTGGATATATTTTCCATACTATAAGCATTGACTGTTAACCATACACTTCCAGACAGTCATGTGCCACAGAGCTCAAAAGTAAGCCTGGGGAGAGTGAAGCTCCTACTTCAAACCCACCTACTTCTTTTGGTGCATAATGAGAGAGAAATTAAACTGAAGTTTGAAACTTGATCCCTGTGGACTTTTGCAAGAGGATCTGTACTGTTGATGGGGCTTTGGGTCAAAGGAGGCTCAAGGCCTTTCCCTGAACTTATGGCAAAGCAATGGACAGAGCAGTTTTCTTCCAGCCCAAGCACAGATTCTCTCACTTTGGTTATATCCGAGCCACCCTACTTGGAAGAAAAAGGAAAACTGCAAAAAACCTGAATGCTCGATCATGGATTGGACTTCAAAGTACTTCCTGATGAATTAAACTCAAAAAGCAGTTTGCCACACAAAGACCCTTCAGCTACAAAGTACCACAGTTCAAACCAACACACGTCTGCTTTAGGAGCATATGTGGGTGCTCTGGGTCAGGTAGTAGAGATCAGAAGCAGCTTCCAGTCTCCCTCTGCCCTCACAGCTCCCATCACACTAAAACCATAAAAACAAATACAAGAGACAAGCTGTTTTGAACTCTGCTCCTGCTTATCTGCTCAATGGCAGAGCAGAAGGGAGATACTCATTTAGCATTTAGGGAAATAAAATGTCATTGTTTTACCAAAACAATAAAAAAATCATGAGTTTACTGTCAGAGAGATGATTTTCAGAAACAAGAGGTAAGAGCAGATGTTTGCAGGTGCATCATTTCATCAGACACCTTCTGTGCTTTACAGCCCACCTGAGGTGTGTGGACCACAGGCTGCAGAACGCTGATTAGATGACACCTTGAGGTGTTTAACAGCCCTCAGCCTATGAGCAGGAATGTAAGACTCATTACAGAATGTTTGTTTTACATAATTATAACTAGAAAAAAGTCAAAGCTAGCAAATGACCCAAATCGAGGTTGACTCTGCCACATTGGAACGGACTGTTTTTGCTCATTTTTCACTCTCTTCCTCCTTTTAAACAGCAGAACAACAGGAAAAAAAGGCAGTCTAGTATGAGCCCCAAAGAAATTCATTCTGCAGTGTAATGGCAGAGACTATCCAAGCAAAACAACTATTGTTAGCACAGGAGCTCAGGGAAGGTGACACAAGGTTTAGATGGGAGACTTGTACATCTATGACCTTGGGGAGGAGACACAAGGAAAGACTAAAACCAGTCTGAGGGTTTGTTAGAAGTCTGATCAGACCTGACCAGTCCAGTTCTGTCTTTTTAAAAAACAATCTGGAAAACTTTCAAGCTGAACAATGTTACCTTCATGGCAAGGGCAACGAGAGCTCCTTCAGTGGGCTGTCCCATCACACTGTTTTTCCTGATAATGGCATTGTTGACCACACAACCAGCCTACAGAAAGGGACATATTTACATGGTTTATTTTTTTTTTCACAACACAATTGATAGCTTTTGTCATCTCTTCCGATTAAATGATGAAAGACTGGAGAATAAAACAGCCACATCCCAAAGATGTGCTGTTCCCCATAGCAATATCTCTTGAGATGAGTTCATGTGCTTTCTAAACCCACTTAATCTGTAAGATACACCAATATTTTGGCAAAATGTACAATTTGGATAAGCTAACATCAAGCAAAATGTGGTATATATCTAATGAGCTTGCTACATCATGAAAATGAAAAGTCTCTCTTACTATTGCTTCTAACACACAGTATGGATAAAACAGGAGATTCCAACCAGACCATTTCAACCACACAGCCACTGTACTTTCACCTACAGATGAACATGCAAGATTTTGTTTCATTCTAACACAAAACCCAGAATACATTTGTAAATTGTTCATGTGGCTAGCTAAAGTAGCATCTATCCACATCAAAACCCTAAATGTGCTGAACTTAATCCACCTCTCCCCTCCCATAATTGTATTTCTATCCAAAATGTCATTAAGCTGATGACTCTGGTCTCTGCCTACACACCTTAAGATTGCTACCATTCAGACATAAGCTTCAGATTTTATAATCACTCAGAACCTTTCCATGAGAATACTCCAGAAAGACAGTTAATCTGATTACAAAAGTGACTTTTTTTTTTGGTGCTCATTACCCAAAGTGATCCATGCAAATGAAAATTGAATGGAAACAGAACCAGCTGGTTCATCATTTATATTTACCTCCACTAGTTTTCCAACTGAGACATTGGAAAATTCCTTAAGAATCTCCTTTGATGGCAGAAGATAAACGTTTCCTTCTCCATTGTAGCCCACTCCACTGACCTGAGGAAGGCAGAGACAGAAGGAGCGAGTTTCCCAGTAGGACTATGCCACTGTGTTTGGATACACACACCTTGAACAAAAGCCTGCTTTTGAAGGAGAGCTGAGATTCTGCTTTCTAACTCAAAGCAATGCTTATAGGAGGCTTCAGATAATGAAAGTATAATATTACAGTAGCTGTAGAGAAAGAAAAAGAATCAGCTTATCCTACTTGTTCACCATGAGTTCAGAAGTTTCTTGCAGCTCATTTGAGAGAGCTATCCCTTTAGCAGCAGTGAGCTCACTGCTTTTACCCTACTGATGACTGGCCAGTGTCTCCACTGCCTTGTATTTGCATGCCTGATTTTTTCACCCACTTTGCACACAGGTAAATGAACACAGCAGAAGGATCAGGTCACTCACACAATAAATATTGCTACAGAAGCTCTGCCCACAAGAATCAGTGGCAGTTTTCAGTATTTAAAATAACTGCTGAGGACAGCAGATGATGTTAATGAACATGTTTGTGGCACCTGGTTCCTCTGCTCAGCCCTACCTCTGCCTCTCTCCAGCACTGCACAAGTCTCTTTAATGGAACTGATGGTGTGCAATAAAGTCATTGGTTTGTGCTCTGATTCATGACTCAGAATCCCTCATTTGGGCGTGACTGAACTAAAAGCACATTGGCCCTGCTGAGCTTGATGAGGAGGGTCTGTGTTAGTGCCTTGGCCATACCTCTGCCTGGAACCCGTCGGAGGTCACGAGCCGAGTCACCGTCATCTCGTTGGCTGTCAGAGTGCCCGTCTTATCTGAGCAGATGACATTGCAGCAACCTGATGCAGGAAAGGTTTTAATCAGAACTAATAAATAATGCAGCTAAACAATGAGACTCAGAGCCCAAAGGAAAGGAGAATGTGTTTTCCTAATGTTACTTAAACTCCACCACTGAGAAAAGAATGAGAAATGGATGAGTTTCCTAACAGGGCATCTTAAGGAAAGGATTTGAGTTGGGCCACGTTGTCTTGGGCATCATATGATGGGTAATAAGAGAAGACACTCATCTCCAGGGAGCTGATTAATATTTTTGGGCTGCAATATCACAGAACAGACCAGCTGTTATGTCCAGAGAAGATATATCAAATTCCCACCTTTGCCACATGCTGCCTCAGATGGGCTGTTTAATGTAGCCCTTGCTTCTCTAAATCAGGAGTAATAACCTTTCCCTGCCCAACAAGGGATTGTGAGGGTAGACATATTGAACACTGTTACAAAAAACACTTAAAAACCCACAGCTGAGAGTAGGAGCTGCCCCACTTGTGCTCTGCTCTTTGGCAATCTTGCTTCAGTAAAGCACATTCCTCCCAGGGTTCGTTTACACCACAGTACAGCAAAGGAGTGAGTTAGCAGAGTCACCACATTCAGGGTAGTTTCCTTGCCCAAAATGGTGAAAAATTACTTTAATGCAAAAAAAGAATCAGACACCGGTTCCCTTCTAAGCCTGACTGTCTTCCCTGACTCTGGTGATGACTACACAGCTGGGGCACAGGCCTGGTGAGTGTAATGATCACCAGGTAAAAGCCTGGAGACAATAAAGCAGACTGGGTTGTGATTAAGCCAATTACAGTTGTGAAGGATTAGAACAGAGCAGAGCTATTGCAGTTGTTTACAATTGAATATTTACAACTGCAATTCTCAGAGAAGGAGGATTATTTCTCTCCTTTTCATAAGTTGAACAGCCTTGGCACAGTTTATGTGTGGGAGAGCACAGTTCAGTTTTTGCCCTGCCTGCCTTGCAGAGTACCCAGGCATCTGGCAGTTACGCCTGTGTGGGTGCAGCCCTACCAGAACGAAGTTCTTCAGGAGATAAGGCTTCAGATGTCCTGGAACAGGACAGATACAATAAAAGAAGAGTGATAAGGTTCCTTAACTGCAGAACAATCACAAGCAGTTCAAGCAGTAGCAGCACTTCCAGTCCTTCATTTCAGCTGAGGGATTTGGTTGTGCAGCAGATAGTTGCAAGCACACAGCCCTGTCTCAGCATGGAGTGTACTTTTTAATGAGCGCAGCTAAATGCACAGCATGTCTTCTCCTTCATATAATGGCCACAATGACCAAGGTCAGAGCAGCAAAGCCTGGAATGGAGTGACCTGGGGATGAGGGCCAATATGAAGATCAGGGAAGGCAGAAGCAGCATTTCATTACAGTTCATCCTGCCCTGCAGTCATGATGATGGGCTAGATGCCTTCTCTTACTCCCCTGTTTTCCATTACTCTGGGTATCCAGGATGTAGCCACATAGGCTATGGAAGGATAAATGGTTTTGTTCATGCGATCAGACTCAACTTGTGGGACTGCAAGGTGTTTTAGGCAGATACTGAAGAAGTAAACAGGATAGACCAGCAGGATGATGTCTCAGAATGAGGAGGAAGGAGAAATCAAGGCTTTCAACCCAAGTAGGGTTGCATGTCTGCAGAGGGGCTCTGCTCCTCAAGTTCCAATGCTATGGCTTGGGCTGCACTACTTCTAGCATCTGCTTGTCTTAATATCACTAGAACAACAGAAGAGGGTGAGGAATACAGAGTAGGAAATGCATTTAAGTCTGAGCAGGTTGCTCAGGTCCAGTAAGCATATTCCAAATGGATCTTTTATCATCAGACCAGGGCTCACTTGGCCATCCTGCTGCCATCCAGTTCAGATTTGAAGCCTGACAGATGACCAAGTTGTGTGGCCCTTTTCCAGCCTTACCTAAGGTTTCCACTATGGGCAGCTTCTTCACAATGACTCTTTTCTTGGCCATTCGGAGAACGCCCAGCACCAGTGTTACAGTGACCACGATGGGAAGGCCCTCTGGGATGGCAGCCACTGCCAGGCTGGAGACAGCAGAGACACAACAGCTTCAATACAAGGGTCAAACTCCAAATACTAACCAAAACATGCCAAACGGCCACTTCCATGGGGTGAGATTTCCTGCTCATACATGTGTATCTGAATGGGAGCACACAGTGTTAACCACAGGGACTCCTGGCACAGTGTAAGTACAAGAGCAGGGGACTCACCCAACCTTCAGCCTTTTTCTGAATGGTTTTGATAAAGCAATCAATTTCTAGCTAAACAGGGATTTAGGGGGTGGATTTAGTTTCATTTATTTAACTTTCTGAGGATAGAAGTTGAATATTCCTTGGCATCACAGATCACACATTAACCACTGGCTTCTGGCCACACACAGCCTCTTGTCTCCATTTTACATGCGAGTATAAGCTACAGTGAGACAGAATCAGCTCCTCAGTTGTCCCCACACTGCTCACACTGAATCAGAGGAACACCAAAGCCTGCAACACCTGACATGCTAGAAAAATCCAGACACAGCCTGTATCTGTCCCTTAATTATTCTTTGGGTAACTCTGAGCACTTCCATGCTAAAACTAATCAAGGAGGACATTCAAAACCATACGCTCCTCTCCAAAACTCAGGTTTAACAACTTTCTTCTGCCACCACATCTCCCCAGGAGACAGGAAGGGAGGCACTGAGCCTGCTTGGCTTCGCTGTTGTCGCTTGTCTGTGGGGGTTGGACTAGATAATCTCTAAAGGTTCATTCCAATCCTACCATTCTATGACACCTTTTGTTGGGTAGGGTTTTTTTTCCCCTGAAAGATTGATCTTAGAGCCATGACAACACCAAACAACAAGTTTTATGGGTATTATGAAAACCACATGGTTTATTATGTTTGGTTAGGAGGTTGTGCAGGCTTTCTATGCCACATAAAGTGCTTATTCCTATCTTGAAATGCAGATCCAGTAAGAACAGCAAAGGGTAATGTTTGCTGTTGCTACACTCCCACTAAATTCATAGTGCAGATAAGAAAGGACATTCACATTGAGATGAGGTGGAATTGCCAGTAAAGGTTTTCTAAATACTAATTTCAAAAACCCTCAAGCTTCTTTTTCCTTTTCTCCTAAACTCTGCTGTGAAGCTCACAGTAATTTCACCCATGTGAAACCAATATGTGTTTATAAAGGGTCTCAGTCAAGTTCTCTTTTGTGAAATGCTCATTATTTTAACAAGGGAAATCCCTGGGACACGTTTCATCAGGAATCAAAGACAAAGATGCTCTCCAGTCCTCACCTAACTCCAATTGTGAACATGCTGAGGAGACGCTTCCCTTGCAACCAGCCAATGAGCATTATCAAACCTAGGGGGGAAAACCATCTGATTAAAAACCTGAAGACATTAATAACTCTCTAGCCTGCTTTAGCTGTTGTTGGAGAACTGAGGTCTCCAAATCTCTCCTTCAGAGGTGTCTTTGCTTGAACCCCTGAAGTCCAGATAAACCACATCAACAAGTACTTTTGTTAAAAGTGGCCAGGAGCACGGGACACCATATATGAGCATTGTGTTCAACTCACCGATGATGCCAAAGGAGAAGAGAGTCAGTTGCTTCCCCAGCCTGTCCATGCTCTTCTGGAGAGGTGTTTTGGGAGTCTGGAAACATTACAGAATAGCTGATTTTCTTTGGTTATATGGTCAGGCCAGAGCAAGAAGCCATGAGGTTTAGGTGACCACAAGGTTAGGAATAAGCTAAATACCACAAGGCTGAAGTCAGAAGCCTGAATCCTCTTTATAACTTTCTTTTGTGGATACAGCCTCAATCACACAGGTATTTTGTAGCAGAAACAAAAATGAACCCAGTGCATTAACTCTGGGGACTGGCCCTGCTCACCAGCTTTCATCCAAGACACCCATCATTTCTACAGACCTGTTCTTTACAGAGTTCTTTACCTCTTCAGCTTGCATCATTTTGAACACCTCTCCGAACTGGGAATTTTCACCTGTCCCAATAACTACACCCTGAAAAAAAGGAAAGATAGAGATGAAAATACTCTGGAGATTGTTACTAAGAGTGAGGAGGAGATCAATGATGACAGGACTCACTTTTCCCTTCCCGTATCGCACCAGAGTCCCCATGAAAACAACATTGTTCAACGTGGTTATGTCTCCAGCTTCCAGCAAGACACTGTCAGTCTTGTTGCAAGGCTCAGCTTCTCCAGTAAAACTGGATTCATCCACCAGCAGGTCTGTAACCTAATTAAAAAGACACATTTCTGGCACTGTTAAGGTACTTCCAAACTAGGCTCCTGTATGTATAGCTGTATTTACCTCTATCAGCCTGAGGTCTGCAGGAACCCTGTCACCAACAGACAGGTATATGATATCTCCAGGCACAAGCTCTCGTGCTAGAAGGTGCTGCAGTTTTCCTTCCCTTAGGCTACATGAGAGAAATGGGAAAAGAAGAAAGCAAACCAGGCTGTGAGGGTTTTATTTCTTCTGCAGGCTTGGGAGTGTGACTGGCAAGAAAGCAAGAGCCCTGCCTTAAAACAATTCCAGTGTAAACAAGAACATAAAATCTTCATAATAAGGAGAGACAATTACATTCAATTTGGGCTCAGTTTTAATTCAGAAACAGATGGGTATTTTATGGGCATTTGCAGTTGAAGAAGCAACTTAAATGGTATTTATATAGTAGGAGTGACAAGGTGTGTTTTCCTATGGCTCATACTTTAAATAATGAAATGCAGACTGTTTAACCTAAAAATAAGCTGTTTAAAGCTGGAATTATCACTGTCATTTCCCTGCTGTATTAATGTACAGCCTTTTAAGTGGTCAGATGCTTCCAAGGTCATATCATAAAGAAAGAGCAGTGGTGTAAGATCCAAACTTTTGGGAGCTTTGGACCAAAAGAAAGCTCAGTGCAGATTTTGAGCCCCACAGCTTATTTGTGTTGGTCACTACAATAATGTATTTTCAAAGACATAAACTATAATCTATAACAACCACTGATACTGAACATCAAAGCAGCCAAGGAAGCAGCCTCAGATACACACTCTGATCATTCGTCATTTTGTGCTAATCTCTTGGAAGAAAAGCTACCCTAAAGCAAATCAAAATTAGACAAGGTGAGGTTTCTCCTAAAAAGGGAGTCAGTGGCATGTGAGAGGCTGTAGAGACCCATGTGTGACATGCAGAGCAGGACACTTCTGGGACCCCCCTATCTCTCAGCATTTATTTCCACAGGAACTCCTATGGGAGAAATCTCCACTAGATCCCTGCCTTAAAAATCAGAATGATTTCATCCTTGTTGCTGTGCTTTACAGCTGCACCCACACACGATGCCACTCATCCTGAGACCGAGTTCTAGTTATGTGACAACCTGCAGTAATTTGTATCACCTTATGATGTGCTAAAGCCCAAAGCAGACAAGCCTCACCAGTTGCACTCAGGAGGCACCAGCTTGTTGAGCTCTTCCAGTGATTTTTCTGAGCGATATTCCTTGTAAATGAGAAGGGAGAGGGAAGCCAAGTTACATGAGAGGGCTCACTCGTGACAGCCCTGGCCATGGAGCTGAGCTCTGTCTGACATACCTGGATGAAAGCCACGGTGACCACGATGAGCACTGCCTGTGAACAAAGAGGCATTACTAGGGTGGGCACAGCAGCTTCAGAGAGTGAAGGGTTGGGTTGCAGGGGAGGTACCACCTACCACAGTGATGCTCGCTGCATCCTCGTACTCCTTGGTGATGATGCTTACCAAAGCAGACACCAGCAGCAAGAGAATGAGGGGGTTTTTAAACTGAGAGGAAAAAAAAAAAGAGAACAGCAAATTGAGGTATTTAATGAAATACTTAGCTGCTGAAGCTGAATTGGCCTCAGATCTCAACAGAAAGGATCAGACATGAAGTGTTCGTAGAATCGTTTCAGTTGGAAAAGACCTTTAAGATCAGGTTCAACTACTAACCCAACACTGCCAAGCCCATCTCTAACCCATGTCCTCAGCACCTCATTTACGTGTCTTTTAAGTGTGTCCAGGGATGCCCACCTCCCTGGGGAGCCTGGGACAGGGGCTTACAACCCTCACAGGGAAAAGGTTTTCCCTTATCTCTAATCTCAATCTCCTCAGCACAACTTGAGCCCATTTCCTCTTGTCCTGTCGTTCATTACTGGGGAGAAGAGACCGACTCCCACCTCACTACAACTCCCTTTCAGGTAGTTGTAGAGCGACCGTGTTTCTCCCCAGCTTCCTCTTCTCCAGGCTAAAAGTAGCTGCAGGGACCCTCTTTGCTCATGACAGTAGCATCACTCTGCCTAGACAAAGCGGATACAGAACCTTGGTTGGGCTGAAGCTGGATCCTGCACCCATACAGGGAACAGATCGTGTCAGGGACCAGCAGGACAGGGCTCATGCTAAAAGACATGAGCTTTCTCTCTTTTCCTCTGCTTGCACAGACAAAGCTTGCCTTTGCAGAAATGCAGTACAAGGCTGACTCTGAAAGATCCTTGGAAGCAAGATACCTATGAACAAGAGCTTTATTGTCTTTTTAGAATTTGAAACCAGAAATCCTCTTTCCCCTCCCCTCCTACCCCCTTTCATTTAATTAATCTGCTAAAGCCTACACTGGACCCAGCACTGCAGGAGTCAGGTCCTCCATTGTTTTCACTTTTAAACACAGATTTTAAGGACCTGTCTCTAACCTGAGAAAGTTCCAGCTTTGTTTAGCTAGTGTGGGAGTTGATGTAAGGGAATTAAGTTAGGCAAAGACAAGACTGCCTGTTTTGGCTAACAGGAACGTGGAGATGCACAGGAGGAAAGCCAAGGTTTACATTTATTCCTTGCTGAAGCCAAAGGTGAAAGACTCTTCATTTTTCTTTAGAAACCCTGGGCTGAAGGGGCTGTTATACAAAAGTAGCAGCTGGAAGAAGCTACGTCATATCCACTGAGGGATGATGCTCAAGTGCAGAGTGGTGTGGGACTGCAAGCAGCTCTTCCAGAGAGAACGACTGCTGAGAGATCAGGGATTCACTAAAGAGTTTGTTTGGTGTCCTCATAGGAGAAGAATTTTTTAAGGATGTGCAGAAGAAAAAGCATCATCTCACTTGATATTAAAAACAGAAAAATCCCTGAAGACACTTAGTGATTTTTTACAAAGTGCTTAAAAAATACTGATCATGTAGGAAAAAAAGGGATAACCCATGAAATAAAAACAAAGTCTTTCAGAGCAACTAAAATCTTCATGATCCAGCTAAGCAAGAAGGAAAGCAGCTAGATTTCTGGTTGAAAATAAACAGCAACAGCAAAAGAACCTTGCTGGAGGTTTAGGACTTCCCTTCACTGGGGTAATTGAAATCAGAGTGGCTTTCAGCTACTACTGGTTCTCTTCAAACCTGTCATGATTTTGTCAGTTGCCTTAAAGGGAATAAATATCCTCCAGAAATCAGGTCACTGATCGACAAACTATTGATTTGTGAACTGCATGAAGATAAAAAGGTTTATTTTTATTTTGAGATATTATCTTCACATCAAATGACCCTGCACCTGAATCTCATCATGGCTTTCCTGGGGAAACAGAGAGTTTCTGTATGTGGGGCACAGCTTGTTCCAAGGCTGATCCTGTCAAAGTGAAAACCCTGAATATTTCAATGTTGAGACTCACTCAGATCAACCCAGTCAGGGATTTTTGCCAGAAAACAAGCACCTGTGCAGAAAATCCTTACCTGGTCTAGATATTTCTTCCATATTGGCTCTGTATTCTCCACTGAAAATTCATTCCAGCCGTGTTTTAACCTGCGCTGCAGCACCGAGAACTCAGAGAGGCCAGTTTGTAAGTCAACCTAGAGGGAAACGTAACAAAAACATCCCACAAACCCAAAGCAAATGTTATATATTGTAAAACAGTCTTAGAAAACTTCTTATAACTCACATAAGTTATATTATAACCCTGTAAGTAGACTGGGCAAGATGTTCATGGTGCAGTCCCCCACAAACAAAAGAAGTCTTTTTCTGTTTAGGTGTTTGCTTTTGTTCAGCTCTAAAACGTTATCAGTGACCATCACAGAAACCCATAAAGGTAATTTATAAACAAATATTGTTTCCACAAGTGAATAACTGTGGAACATGGGACAAACTAGAAATGCAAAAGAGCAAAGGAAAGCATTGATTTCTGGTTTCACTGTACACTTAAACAATAAAAATACCCTAAGAAAGCTCATCATGAAATAATAGGGAGTATATATAAGAGTATGGTCTCCTTCAAGGAGATGGAATAAGATCTATTTTGCCTGGATTTAAAAGAAATAGCAAGAGTGGACACCAAACTATTGCTAAGAATAATGGCTTTCCATGGTCAAGGAGACTCAGCCTTTCTGAAATGCCATCTGTTATCCATATGTGGAGTTAAGCATGAGTTATAACATCAGAATCTTACTTTTCCCCAAGGGAAAACTCCTCTGAAGCCTCAGTGTCCCTCCATCCCCATCCATGCCTCTGAAATGAAACCTGCTAGGAAAAGCAGGGGAAAAATGCTGCATGCATTTGCACAACATAATTTGAGGCTGAGGCTCCCCTGTCAGCCTTGGCAGAGCACTGGCAGTGCTTTGTTTCCCAGGATGGACAATTGAACTCTTTATGGAGTCACTCACTTCAGTGAAACCCTTCCCCACCACAAAGCAAAGCAGAAATGTCCAGTGCTGAGCCTCAAACACAAGGATTCATCCCATGTAAAGGCAGAGAAATTTGAGACTCCAGGAGTTTGCATATGAATCCAAAGACCACTTTTACTGCTCAGTCTCTTCCCACAGGCAGACTACACAGACTGCATTACCATATTCACAATAACCTGTAGAAACTCTTACATTTAAAGCTTTGGCCAGGTCTTCTTTGTGACATTTACATGCATCTTTTGGGGGCAGAACTGTCACCTCCTTCTCCTGCTCAATTATCTTCAGCTCACACTCCTCACGGATCTGAATAAACAAGATAAAGCAATTTAGGTGAGAGCATAGCTGTTGAAATCATTAAAACTTCTCTTTGCTTCTTCCCTCAATTCCACCCCCCTCCATCACCTTACCAGCTGTGTGACTTCACAGTTAGCTAAAACACTTCCTAAATCACAGTGCTTTATACTATTCACAAATTAATCCTTACTACAGCCTCAACAGTGCATGTTCTTGTAGTGGCTTTTAGGAGATGAGGTACCAAAAAAAAAAGTGCAAGGCACTGCCATAGATAGGAAAGTGTGTTGGGTTCTGCTTTTTGCAAGTATCCTGCCCTAACTAAACATTTTATTTTCCATGCTCAATGCTCAGAGAAAGGAAAAACCCCTGATGATTTATTCCTATTTCTGTGTCCTACTTGTGCAAATCCATCAGTTCCAAGTAATTTTGACTCTCAGTTGACTTTCAGACACTGTGAGAGCAAAAGCTACCTGTGCATCCACATGCAGGGCTATGGTGTATAAACATACCTGACATTCATTCCTGTGCCGATTTGCTTAACATGGTTTCTACAGGCCCCACTGTGCTGCTAACAGCACATGCAGGTATCAAGACACAGCCTTGCCTCAAAGCAGTGTCTACAGGCCCCACTGTGCTGCTAACAGCACATGCAGGTATCAAGACACAGCCTTGCCTCAAAGCAGTTTACATTTTAATTAAAGGAGTTGGAGAGTGTGAAAAGAACTGTGCAAGAGGGTAACATACCAGCAGTGTCCCAGAGCCAGTGAGGGAAGCCAGGGCTGAGCTCTATCACTAATATTTACCTTCAAAAGGTGTGGAGGAAACGAATGCCAGAAGCACAGAGTGTAGGGATGTGCCTGTCACCAGCTGCATATCAGGGGAAACACTGGCAGCTCATACTCCTCAGAGCCAGGGTTGCTGTCAACCACACAGCTTTAGAGGGATGAGTTAATTTGCACTGATTAGCTTATTTGCCCGTAAGTGGTTTCCCCTGGATGAATGTGGCACAGCTTTTCCTCATAGATAAGCAGCTCTAGCCATGCACAGGGAGAAAGTGCATCAGAGCAGCCCATCTCCCTTCCAGTGCAAAGCACTGCTTGTACAGAGCCCTTTTGCTCCTAAGCACAGCCCACCTCCTGTCTGTGAGACACCAGACTGTGTCCTGATCAAATCTCTTTATAAACTAACCTTTGTGCACTACTTTCCTTTCTATTTACATTATAAAACAGATGTGGGCTATGAACATCACCCATTCATATTTTTAGCCTTTATCCTTTAGGCATAACTCAAACACAAGAGCACATGACTTTCATTCAGCTGGGCAGTGAGAGGTGAAGAGAAAAAAAGAGAAAAAGGATGAGTTTATTTATTGCTTTGCAAGATCAGGAGATATTGGAGGCTATAAAGAGCAGCTGGTTGTGGCTGGGAGCCACACAGCAGTGTCAATGCACCTTGGAGCATGCTCAGCACTGCCGGTACCTGTGCTGTTGCCTCTGCATCCCTCCCTCCCAAACAATTCATCAATTGTTGCATCAAGCAGCCCATGAGGGAAGGAAGAAAGCGTGGGGCCTTCTGCAGAGTACACAGCCCTTTCTGTATGCTCTGGCAAACAGCCTAAAAGATCAGCTCTCAGGATTTTCCCCCTCACCTCTGCTTTACTGAGGTTTTGCATAAAGTACTGTAATCCAGTCAGAAGTGGGATGGGTTAGTTAGTCTAACAAGGAGCCCTTTAAAACATTAAGCAGAAACTTCATTGTCTTATTTTCTTCTCCCTGTGGCACTGACCAACCCTCATACTGGAAAGACAAGAGTCAGAAGAAAGCAGCGAATCAGCTGAAATGACATCTGAGAACAGCCCTCAGTCAGATGGTCACAGGGAAGAACAGGAATATCTCGAAGTGTCTGGATGGTGCTTGTTGGGACGGGACTAAGGGCTAACCCCACACACTGAAGGAATTAGACAAAGCAGGATTATGTGGGAGGGAACCCAACCAATGTCATGTAGGAGAAAAAAAAAATGGGTTGAGCAATGGAAATTCCTGTGCTGAGCAAATGTGATAATAAGATAATCCCAGACCTGAAGGTTTTGTGGTGGAAAACCAAGGAGAACAGCAAATGTGTCACCTAAAGCACCAGTCACTCTTTGGTCCATCTGTACCAAGGAGAGAGTGTGAGAGCAGGGAAGGGGAAAACAATGTTCACACCCCAGTGATTTTCAAGAAGAGAAAGCATTATTTTGAAGTGGACTCTGCAGGTCTGAGCTAAAGCTCTTCTTAGTCATCCTTCACCAGCAGTGACTGCAATGACAGCAGAGAGGACACCCCGAGGGGTCATGACCCATCCACAGCCACCAGCACCAGTGGCAGGGGGTAGCTGAGACAGGGTCAGCTTCACTTTCCATTCAGCCCTCTGCTGAGGCAGGGTTTGCCTTTTGTGTGAGCCCTCCAGAAAGCCCCAGGCAGGCCCCTGGCCCCCACGACAGTCACTCTCCTATACCTTTCACTAATCTTGAACCTCCTTAGTGCAGAGAACAATGATCCTGCCCTGGTCTTTGGCCTGAGCTAGACATCCTGGGAGTATTGCATAGAAACAGGTATCCCCATCCCACCCTGCTGCCTGGTAAACACCATTAATCTCGTCTCCTGTAGTGCAGGGAAAGGCTCAGAGTAGAGAGGGGAGAGCAGAGAGGCGGCAATATCGAGTTACCGGGTGGGACAAAGCAAACAGAGTAGACAAAGTTAACCCCAATGACATCAACGATTTCAGCAGGTCCAGGCAAGAGGCACAGGCAATCCTCACCTCCCCTTCTGGCTCGCCGCTTCCCAGGGGCTGATAGTGCTGCGCCAAGCGGAGAAACGACTTCTTCTGGAAGAGTTTGGTGAAAGCTCCTTCTCCCATGTCAGCTGGGCAGCGGCTGGGCAGTGGGACAGGGTCACCCGCTGCCGGCAGCACTGGCTTGGGCTCGCTGTGAGCGTGGGGCTGTGGATAGGGGCAGGGAGAGGCAGCGATGCCCCGCTGCCAAGTCACGCCTTCCTTCAGCTGCAGGTGCACGCCCTCGCAAGGTGCTTGGCCCAAAAAACCCTCCCCAGGCAAACCCCACCTCTATTCCAGACCCGTGTCTGATCCAGGAATAGGGTGGCCCTATGTGTGTGTGTGCAGCCAGCAGCAGAGAGCAGGTTGAGGTCTGGCAGAGTCTATATTTTCCTCCACCCTCTGAAAAACAGTTTGCTGCAGGAGCGTTGGCGAGTGCCCCATCTCGGGCAGGCAGATAAGGAGGGTGTGCTGCCAGGGCTGCTGCAGGCAGGGGCAGGACGGGTTACACACACTGCCCAGCCTGTCTGTAAACTTCCAGGCTGGGGAAATCCTGCTTGAGAAATGCTCCAGTCAGCATAATGTCGGTATTTATAAGTGTTTACACCAGGGAGAGGGTGTAAATGCATGAGGTGTGAATTTGTGATGCACCTTTATTAAAGAGGCACTGTCTTTCGTTTGCTGCAGGGGAGTGTTTCATGGTGGATCTCAGCACACAGCTGAAGTTAACTGCTTATGTTCTTTCTGAAGATTTATAGCTGCCTCTCAAGAGGCAACATGCTCTGCTTTGCACCAGGACACTCACATCCTCCCCCAGGCATCATCACTGCAGAATTCACCTAGGCTTAAATCATCTCTAAGGTGTAAACTGTGAAACTAAGATCTCTCTTTGACAGTAAAATCTGTGCTGAGGGAATAAAATGTCATTCCCAGACTTAGGAAAATTTATATGTAACATTCCACAGGAGAAGAGTTTTCTCCTAGGAAACCCAGGTGCCATCTTCACAGCTCTGGTGACACCTGGATCATGACAGGCTAAGATTCCAGACTCATCCACACACATCTCAACCCACACTACTCAAAACACATCCATACTCTCAACCCACAGTGCCCAAAACTCAACCAACTTCCATTACGGAGCATGTCAGTGTTGCCTCTTTGCACCTCCCAGCTCCCACCAGCTCTGATGAGCCCCCTGGGACACACCACCAGCATGATGTAGCCAGCAGCTACAGATAACACAGCATGTCCCTCTGAGGCAGTGAGGAGAGAAGGTTTCTTTCCAGTCTGAGGAGAATATGAAGTGATTGGGAAACACCCTGCAAATGCCAGGCTCTCGTAACACACAGCTGGGGCTCCCTGACTCCCTCAGCTCTTGATTGGGAAATACTTTCTTAATGACACAAGGAAGTTCCTGCATCACTACAACAGCTCTCCTTCCCACGGGAAACTAGGCAGGGAGAATGCTGGGCACTGATTTTTCAGGCAGCTCACTTTCAAGCTCTGCCCAGGCTGTAGGCAAGGTGCTGAGATGAGGCTCAAAGGCAACCCAGGCCCTCCGAGGTACAGAGAGATTTAGATCCTATAGAAATGGATGAGAGTTAGGTCTCTGTGCTGACAAGTGCTTTTGAACTGGTCCCCTCCTTTTGGAGCTTCTGCATGAATCTGGAGCATGGCCAGCTGGCTCTGCTGCCATCCTGATAAGGCAAAGGAGGGCTTGCCTGCCAAGGAAACACATTCTTCTGTTCATCTGAGTGTGTCTGTAGAATCATAGAATAATTTTGGTTGGCAAAGCCCTTGAAGCTGCTCCAGTCCCAGTTCTCCTCTCACTCTGCCCAGCCCAGCACTAACCCCTGGCCCTCAGCACCTCAGCCTGATGCCATTGGGATCCCTTCAGGACTGGGGACTCCCCCAGCTCCCTGGGCAGCCTGGCACAGGGGCTAACACCCCTCTCAGGGAAAAAAGTTCTTCCTGTTTTCCAGTCTAAACCTCTCCTGGTGAAACTTGAGGCTATTTCTCTTGTCATTGTACTAGTCATATCCATGGGATCATATTTAGTCTTTCCTTATTTTCCTGGAAAATCACCGAAAACCACCTTCCTGCTCTCAAGGAAGGTAGGGAAAAAGATTTGCTTGGCTTTTTGCTTGCTTTGCTCCCCCCAAAGCATCACTCACCCATTGCAACCAGCACGTGGCAAGGGAGCTGTGGTCTGTGGGGCTCTGCTGTGAGCTGAGTCCATGGCATGTGCTGGCCCCAGCGTGGCTCTCATCAGCCAAGTGCTGCTGACAGGATGGATAATTGAGCAAAAGGCTCTCACGGATCGTTTCCTTATTTAACTTCCTCCTCTTGGCAAAAAGCTGCTGCTTGTGGAAACACATGTAGCTCAGCACTGTGTACACAATCCAGAGGACAACAAAATCCAGATCCTGTGCAACGTGGACAAGGGTCAAGGTGCCACGTCCCGAGTTCGTGTGGAAGAACTGCCTCCCAGCCTGGGAGATGGAGGGAGGATGGTATGTGAGGGGTATGACAGGAATACCCAGACAAACAGCACATAGAAAAGGAGAAACACGAGTTGATGAGCAAAATAATGCACCGTAATAAGTGATATGTGGTGGTTTAATTATCCAGGAGACTCATAGCTTGAGAGAAACAGCACTGTTTGGGCTCAGGATCATGACCCTGTCTGTCATCTTGATGTTCTTTCAGTCCTGTAACATGAAATTACATTTTGTCACCAGTGAAGCTGAGTTAATGCAGAAAGAAAATGTGATTGTTGCTGTTTGCCACACGTTCTGCAAAAGTGCTGAATGGACTGAAGTTGCATTTTCTTATTGCTTTTGATTTCTGCCTGTTAGGAAATCTAATGGAAAATTCCTGTGTTTTGCTGTCTCGTGGCTCAGCAAATGCTGGGAATGAACTGAATCGAGACTGTCATGTAAAGAAAAAGCCACTAATACAAAATGTATTTCTTTGTTCTGGTATAAGACAGAATTTTCCCACTACAAAAACATAACCCACAGCTCAACTACAGCACTGCTACAGCATTTCCCATGTAATTGGATAATACAGCTCAGGGTCTAACTAAGTAAGCTATTTGGGATACTTTTTGTTTAATAGAAAATATCTGTTATGAAGACACAAACAGCCCAGCAGCTGCCATTTCAGAACATGTGGGCCTAAAAGATTGCAGTTGTGAGAGCAGGGTGCTGCTTTCAGTTGGAAACTCACAGCTACTTCATCTGCTCCCCTCCCCAAGTCAGGGCTTGTCTCACTTTTGTTCCTCTTGTGCCACCTTGAGGGCAAAAACCTCCGGTGCATGGGTTGAATTGACAGTTTGCTGCTACACAAAAATCCACACACTCTGCTTTCAGGTGTTTTTTTTCCCCCAGGCCTCTGGGCAGAATATCCACTGGGCAGAACATCCACTGCTCCTGGCTATAAAAACAAAGAACAAAGTTTTGGGCCATGGTTCTTTTCTGTCTTGTCAATATTACTGATAAAGACCAGGTGAAATCCTTAGGTCTGTCCCTAAGTGTGTCACCAGGAAGGAAAGAGGAATTTTATTAAATCTCTTGTTCTCTGCACAACCTCCACTGCTGAAATTGGGATACTCGTCTGGTAGGGTAGCTCAGGCCAGGGAGAATGAACCCCACCATTCATGTCTGTCAAAAGGTCTTTTATGTGTTGCAAAACTTCTCCAGTGGTCCTGGCTACTTTATCTACATAGAAAAGTAACAAAAAGGAGAAAATAATGGAATAAACAGGATTTACCTCTGTGGACTCACCAGTAAAGGTGTCTTTTTGTCTTTAAAGGACATTAAATGATGCTGTGAAGCTTTTAGCTATAGACAGACAATTGATGCTTACCTGACACTACCTCCAGAGAAAAATCTAACCTCCATAGATAGAGGTGGGAGAAGCAAAAGCTTCCTGTATGAACAAATCCCAATGGGGAATAGAACAAGAGGAAATGAGCTCAAGTTGCCCCAGGGGAGGGTGAGCTTGGAGCTGAGGCAGAACTGTTTCCCTGAGAGGGGTGCCCAGTGAGGTGGGGAAGCGGTGGGCTTGGCAGGGTGAGGAGAGAGCTGGGACTCCAGCAGCTTCAAGGGCTTTTCCAATCAAAATGATTCAACGAGTCCATGATTTTGTGTCTCTGCAGTCTCCCCATCCAAACAGACCATATGGCCAGTGCTGTGAGAAGTTCAAGTGATTCCAAGGATAACGTCACTGCCAGATTGAAGTGCTGCCCTGACACACACTGCTAGCTGGCCTCTGCTCAAAACCCACAGAAAACCTTTCCAAAGCAATGAAACCCAAAGTGTGATTCCCACTGAGAGGTAGTTTCTCTGTGACTCTTCAGTTATGGTTTCAGAGCAGAAGGGGAGTAATGCAGGAGGACTCCTGCTCACTGCTGATAAGAATGCACAGCAAGAGCAGTGTGGGTGGGGCTGGAGGGATGAAGTTGTGCCCATTCCTGGAAAGGCAGTGCTCAGCAGCCCAGCCTCTTAGTTCCAGGCTCCTCTTTCAACTCCATTATCCTGCAGTGGGCACCAGCCCAACACTGGCCTCTGGCTTGGTTTGCTTTTTCACTCTTCAACAAGCCTTGGCCTCCTGCAAAGCTGCCTGAGCAGTTGCTTCTGCTGGCAGCTGAAACCCATCCAGCAGTGAGCAACAGCCCTGCATCAACAAGGAAGATGTCTGGTCAAATAAAAAGGTCACTTTCTACTTGGATCACCATCTCCATCACCTTCTTTACAGTACTGTCCATGAGCTCCTCTCTGGGCAACAGAAATGAAAGTGCCAAGAGCTGAGTGAATGTCTGACCCATGAAGGTGGTCTTTCTGAAAGAGAACACTGGTTGTAGACATGTTTTGGGGTCTGTCACTTCCCTCCTAGTGGACAAAATTCCTTCTGTCTCCCTGTGCTTTTATTTCTGAGCTCTTCCACCAACTAAAATTGAAAAGACTTGTAATTCAAAACCAATATATGTCAAGAACAGGCACAACTGAAACTAGGCAGAGTTGAAAAATATACTGGTCACTTTTTATTGAGCACCCAAGTGGCAGAACCTGTCCATGGCCAAGCACCAGGGACACGAATCAGGCAGGGGCTGCCTGGGGCAGCACCAGCAGCGCTCGAGGGGCTGGATGGCCACGAGCATTGTTAGCACACAGTGATGCATGTAAAGTTTATCATAGCACCAAACATGCTGTAAAGTGTACATGGGAACATACAAAAAACAACCTACAGGAGTTAATTTCCTACTGTGCTTCACCAGGCTGTTGTGAAGCTGTTTGGGGAGAAGATGAGCTCAGGACAACTCGTTTGGTCTGTGCTTGCATTTCATCCATTGTGATGGATGGTGTTGAGAACACAGCACTTGGACAAAACTCTTCTGAGGCTTTTGTTTCTGAGTTTGACAATTGATAACTTGAAATGACTTGAAAAAAAAAGCAAACCCAAGCATTCTAGCACCATGAGGAAGGGTGATGTCTTTGAGAACACCCAGTAAACAGAAATTCATCAACAAAGTATTAATTTGGCAATTGGCTTTGTTTAAAAAAAATGACTTTTGCAAGCAGAAAATACTTTTCCCATCCCAGCCAGGAAGGTGGGCACCTCTGTGCTTTTGTAGCTATGAAAATATAGCCACTAAAGTGAATGTGTCCACTCAAATGAAACACGTATTTGGATGCCTGGTGAGATTAGGTTGAGATCTGAACTTTTAGTCTTGCAAATTTGATAATGCTCAAGGCAAGCTTTTTTTTTTTTTTTCAGGTAGATCCTCACAGGTTTTTAAGTGCTGAATTCTTAATTTTAAAGTAGAATAGTTTAGTCTTTGGGGTTTATTGGTGACTACTGAAAGGTTTGGCTCATGGGATTTTTCTGCAAAAAGTAAAGCTGAAAAAAAACCAACTCAATCCATGTCACTGAGCAGCACCTCAGAGCAAGGCTGCATGAGGCTTTCATTTGGAGCTGTGTTGCTTTAACATCAGTAGCAAAGCAGCAAGTTTCTGGCCCAAACTGACACTGGAACTATAAAATATGGATGGAGTCCTGTCTCTCAGCAGGAGTTACTATACCTTGGTACAAAGCTGTTTATGATAACACCCTAGAGATAGATCTGTCTGAATCGGGTGTTACATTTAATATCTGGAACTAGGAACAAAGGCACAAAGAAGTGAATGGAGTTCACAAATGAAGATATTTAGGAAAATGTGGAGGCTTTCATCTGTTCCTTGGCTCTGTAAAGTATCGAGGAGTGTGTCTGTTCTGATAGGAAACATAAGAGCAGTTTGGCCTCTTTCATCTCTCCAGCTGCAAATGTCATATGCAAAGCATCAAGTGTTTTATAGGCGTCATAGCTCTGGCTTAAACCACTTGGTGAGTGGAAAAAAATTAAATCCCATAGTTTGTGTGTGGAAGCAGACACTTGCATTTGTGAATTGGGTATTTATATACACTGCTACTACTCTGCATATTAAAATGCTCATCTTATGCATGCAGATGTGGGACACACACTGAACACTAGAGCAAACACGGCTGCTTTCGCCTAGCAGTTCTGGCAGATCGGTCAAAAGCAAATGCAACTGTCCCCTTAGCACTGCCACAGAAAAGAAAACCATTCACAGAAAATGTGTTTTCCACTTGAAGATGCCAAACAGCTAAAAGATGCTGTAAGGCCCAAACACAAACAACTTGACCTTGAGGATTTATGGAAGTCAACATAAAGTTAGAGGAGTTCTAAAGAGCAGTTGTCCATCTGCCAGAAAATCCTTCTAATCACAAAAATTCATCCTGCTTTTTCTCCTCTAGTCTGTGCCACAAATAATCCAGACTTTGGCTCTCTTGCTGAGGTTTTGCAGGTACAAAAACACAGAAGTACATTTTGTGAGTGTTAACTGTGCTGGCTAAAAACAACAGCATAAAAACACTGGCAAGAATGAGTGTCTGCTTAGATACTGTAGAAAGGAATCTGTTCCACTCTATTCTTGCTCTTGATCTGCAACTCACCGTACTGAGAAGCTAGAGGAAAGTAACATCAAACAACCCATGTATAAAACCATGCTCCTAGCTCAGAGTTCCTCAAAATCTGAAGATTTCAGGTTTAGGCTAATAGGCTGGGTGTCAAACCTGCTGAACCTCAGAAAGCAGAAAGAGGAAAAGAAGAAATCTGCAGGTTTCTTTGAACTTTAAGCTTATGAAAAGGCTTCTTTAAAGTAGTCGTTCAAGACAGGCAGGCACTGGATTTGAGCCCCTTTAGCCTTACTGTCCTGCCTATTTGAATGCAGCTTTAGATATGATATTTAGGTTCCGACATCACTTCATTTTTATAATACTGAGTTATGTTCATGATTCTGAAATCTGGATCAGTCATGTAACACACACATAAAGGGCAGGGGCTATTTCAGCAGCTTGATAATGCTGCTGTGGCTTGCAGGGAACTGCTTGGAGGTATTTGCAATTCAGTGGTAGAAGGGCAGCTCATAAATGACGTGGTTTCTCTGAGGGGATCACATTTCTCACCCTTCTGATAGATTTAAGATCTAGGCTCATCCTGTTCCTTCAATAGCAAAGTCTTTTCATCAGTGACAGGCAGGGATCAGGGTAATGCTGGAGACGTGCTTGTGGAGATTTGGAACCAGAGTTCTTCCAACACAGAAAACTGTTGGGTAAAGCATTCCTTGACAGTTGCTTAACAGAGTGGTCCAGCTGGGTGAAAATCAAACAAAGAAAAGGAAGAATTAAAATATTTATCCTTCCTGAGATGTTTGCATAGAACTTGTCCTTATATAGCTGTGTAATCTTAACAGTCAGCCTGACGTAGCTATATGAGACACACTGAACTGCCTTGTTTTCATAACTGCCAGTTAAGCTCAAGATAGTTTGAAAGCAAAGCTGAAAGTGTTGAGAAAACCTTCTTGGGAGAGGACCTTTGGCATAATAAATATTTTCACTCTTGCCTAATTCAAGGCCTGAGAAAAATGGTTGGAGCTTTTTCAATTGGCCAGATTCATGTACGTTTACTCACGAATGGATCACACTGTTCAATGCCACTGGTCACACACATCAAGTTATCCCACAAAATCACCCATGTGACTAAGTATTTGCAAGACTGACTCTTTATGCAGTCAATTCAGAGTAAAGAGCTTTTTAATTTGTCTTGCAGGAGCAGTTCTACCTGCATTAGAAGGCAGACCTAAACATAAACTTTAAAATCTGAAGGCACACAAAGTTTTGCAGCATTTATGTTTCATCTTGAAAATCACTCCCTCCCCCAAACACCCACAAGGCAAAGGTTCTTCAAAGATATCAGGTGAATCTTGTGAGATTAGAGTAAGAAGTGGGAGGGGAAAAGTGAGAGTTAGGAAAAACAATAACTTCTCTATTAACTTTTACAGCACCATCTGTTTTTTTTGGCAAGCTTCACAGGGCCTGAAGTTTGCACCTGTACTTCATTTTAAGGTGCTTTCCTTAACACTGGCATTTTCATGAGGTAATTTCTCCCTCAAACAACAATTTCTTTAAATATTTCCATACCAAGCACCGACTATTTCCAACCAGCATTCCCTTTATCCACACTTACCCAGGCACACCTTTGATTATCCTAAATGCTTCTGCTGGCTTTTCACATAGCCAACCACGTTGTTGGAATTGCTCCCTGTCAAATAAACATCAGCAAAGTTAGATTTTATGTTAGTTTGTGGCAAATGTCTTCTCGAGATTCTCTAAGCAGTACAGTGTACTGGTCTCATCATGTAGCAGTTCTCTGGGAAAGCTGTGATAGCCCACTGCACAGGGGAAAAGGAAATTATGTCATAGGTTTATCTGCTAAACTGGCAAAATTTGTCTGCTCATAAATCTTACCATATCAAAGATGTTGTCTAGTTATATCCAGTCTGATCTGACTGTCTTCATCCAGATCTAAGAGTCAACAGAAACCAGGAGCTTTGAAGCCATCAGGAAAGAGATCTGGAAGATCCTCCTGCTTTCTTTGAGATGTATATTGATCACTTTGTGGAAGGGACCTGACATCTCTTGTGACTGATTCATGGGGCTCCAGCCATTTGTTATCACATATCACAATACAAGCTTTTGGCAAAACACCCTCCCTGCTTTTGCCAGAGTTTTCTGTTCATCTGCAAGGAGTCCTGAACCATGAGCAAAGCTACAAAACTATACTTAAAAATAACAAAGGGTTATTGGATTGGGGGTTTCTCATCTCTTGATGGGAGCCCCCAGCTGAAGGCTGCACCATTTAACACACTGTGTCACAGCTGGAATTTTTAATTCTCAGGAATCCACAGCCAGGACATTGCACATCTCAAAACAAGATCTTCTGACCAAGGCACAGAGAGCTGAGACTAAACAATCTCATTTTGCTATGTACAAACCTTCATTTCATAAGCAGCAAATTCCTTGTGAGCAATGCAATAACTATAAAGCTTCATAATAGCAAATCCCTCATGCCAGTGGCTTACCAAAATATTCCTTGTAATACTTATGCCTCAGATTGCGTCCATCTGAAAAAGAATGAGAACATGCCCAGTCAGCCTTCATCCCTTGTGGTAAACCCCAGCCTTCTGTGGGCAGCACAGAGGAACTATAGGTACAGAAAATCTAACCTCATAAACAGGAAAATGAAACATTTCTGCAGCTGAAGTAGTGCAGGCTGCTCTAAACCTCATGCAAATCTATTTAGATTACAGAACTATGTGGACATGGCTCACTCTCCCTGAGAGGGGTTAACTGCTGGCCACTGGTATGTTATGCTCTTTTCAGTAGCTATGAGTCAAGGAATCACAGACTTTCTCAAATATAAGAAAATTCAGGTGAAATCTCAGTCTATCTGTTAGTGTTTTACATAATTCAAGTTCCAGAAAGGTTTTCTGTTTACTATTTCTACCATTATTTAAGCCCTCAGAAATACCTCGTGTCTCAAAGCCACACAGCTCTACGTTGCAGCAGTTGCCACGGATTTTATGAAACCAAAAGGAATAATAGAGTAAAAGATGACCAAAAAGCTCTGGAAAAAAAATCTTAAGTCTTTTATGAAAACAGTTTAGAAATCTTGTTTGATGCTTCTCCTGGCTTTTACGGTGACCAAATGGCAAAACTGTCACAAGTCTCTACATTGAGATGATTTGTGGCCCCCTGCAGACATACATAGCCTACTGTTCAATGAAGTTACACATTATGAGCTTTCTTGGAGAAGAGCCTGGCCTATACAAGTTCTTTTGCTGGGCAAAGGTGTTGTCAGAATTAAGGGAACAAGGCTTTGGATGCAGAAAGCAGTGTCAGAAGTCAAAAGTGGAGTTTGAAACTCATTTCTTAGGTGAGTGTGTAGAAATACATAAATGTTTCTATTTTTTGTGCTGCAGGTTGCTACCTGCTCTGCTTACACAATCCCAGATGACACTGGCATACAGAGCAAGGAAGAAACACAACCCTTGCTTTGAGTATTTCACATAGCTCAGTCAATATCAAGGGCATGTGAGCATGTTGCAGAGTGGAGACTGTCTCCCAGCTGAGCTGTCACACACTGCCCTGGGGCCTCAGGCTGCCCAGAAAACCCAGGAAACCCATGAAACCAGATGTACTACCAGATGTAGGGTTTGCCTGACAAAACAAGAAAGGAAAGGAGGCTTCCAGTCAACTGACCCGGATTTCCACGGAGCTTGATGCACTGGCCCCTGTTAGGGATTCCTTCAGCTGTGTTACCTGGGTTGATGATATGGCATTCATACCCTGTGGGGCAATGCAGAGGCTCATCTCCATCCTCAGTGGTACTGCAGGCCTCAGCTGCAAAAGAAACCTGCAGGTCACAAACCATGGCTTTACCATCCATGAGTAACCAAAACGTGACAACAGGGACACCTTCTCCTGTATCTCCTCCCAGACAGGTTCTCAGATTACTTCCCATGCAAGGGTACCAAGGAGCCAACACCTCCCCAGAGGCTTGGAAGAGCAGGTGAGACACTTCACATCTTACATCCCGATATAGGGATCATGGGTCAGCCCCGTGACCTGTGACAACACCCTTCACACAGCCTGTTGTGCAAGTTCTGTGGGAGCAGTGAAGACAAACCAGCTCTGCCAACTGTGCTCGTGCTAGCATGTGCTCTCTCCACACAGCTATTCCATCCCAGCAGCCAGAAGTCCGGTCCAGAGAGTGTTTCAGGCTGGGTGAGGAATCAGGGAGATATGACCAGGAAGCTGACAGTTTACTGCTTTGTTCTTTGCTCCACACCCATTAACTCGCTGATGAATGGAAACCTCAGATGTGACTCATTATGGAGCAAGGCCATGGCACCCCCTGTTACACACAGAGGATTTAAGTTCCTTTAACCTGGATATCCAGTAAGTGCAGAGCAGGATAAGAAAGGGGAGCAGGACTCATGAGTAGTGTTTGTGTCCATTAAATGCAGGGACTCTCCACCCTTTCATTTGCCAGGATGTTAATTTCAGTGACCTCTGCTGTAATTCTCATGCCATGACTGATGGCTCTTATTTCACTAATTACTCTCTCAAGCTGAGATGAAGGTGTTAAGATAAGAACAAATAACATAAGGATGACAAGGATGGATGAAGAGGAACTTATTTTATCTTATTTCTAGCAGTGCATCTCCAATGAGCTGGAAGCAGAATTGTCTCTTGAAAAACTAGGAGTTTCCATAATAGATGAGTCAAGGTTCAGAGAGCCTGATAGCAGCTGTGTAAGGCTAAACAGGGTAATTTATTGGCACTACCTGTGTCCCACTAAAGCTGATCAAAAGCTGCACTAGGCTTTCCATGAATAAATGAAGAACTTCAGGCATACATGCATCTGAAAATGTCTCCTAGAAGAAAGCTTCTCTTCCCACCTCCCCACTCCCACCTTGTTTCAATTGGAAGTATTGGAAAGAAACTAAAAGATGTTTCCCTAGGGAATTAACCTAAGACCAACCTCGCTGGCAGCCCTCAAGTTTAGATGCTGCCAGCTCCATGTCAGCTTGACACAGTTCTGCAGCAGTTTGCCAGGGCTCTGGTTCAAAGCAGCCTTCAGACCTGAGAGACCCAGACCCAGCCCAAGGCATTTGTGTGATGAGGCCACTCTGGATTAAAAGATCTCCCAATCCAAGTCCAACCACAGTCTATCAGGAAGCTGCCAGAAAATGTGTGTCAAGCCCTTTTCATTAACAAACAAAGGAAAAAAAAAAGAGATATATTTCTACTTATTTTAAGACCAGTTCCCTGGAGCATTCCCAGTGCTCTGCTCAGTGAGCCATAGCCATCAAACTCAACTGATTTACTGCCCCTGCACCACACAGCATCATTGCTATCAAACTCCAGACAAACACCAGCATCCTGAGCAGCTCAACATCCCTGGCAAGCCCTGGATGCGATGAGCACATTATTTAGTGTAAATACTGATATTGCAGAGAAGTGTACTGTACCTTGTAAGACTTCCTCTGGGCCATCCAAAAGCCACCCATTTCCTCCCAGCCAGCGAGGTTTGGGCTGAACCAACCAGTCTAAAACTGTAAAAGACAGAAGCACCAAACCTGAGAGTCAAGGTGGAACAGCCATACAGTGCACAGTCATAGAAACACCACAGATTTCCTCTGATGAGGGATGAAGGATGGATCTGAGTTTTCAGCAAGGTACTTATATGCATGCCTTTGTTGTTCCAGTGGCAAGAGAGCCATGGATGTTAACCCAGGGTAACAAGCACCTGGTGTTGTAAAGGCCAAAGCAGCTGCTCTTTCTCATCCTCCACTGCATGGGTTAGATGAGACAGCTGCCTCGCTTCTGTGAGCATGAATTCAGACTGGGATTACATCTTTTCCTGAGTACATAATCTCAGGAAAAGAATCACAGAATGGTAGGGTTGGAAGGGACCTTTAGAGATCATCTAGTCCAACCTCCCTGCAGAAGCAGGTTCACCTAGATCAGGTGCACAGGGACACGTCCAGGTGGATCTTGAAGACCTCCAAGGAAGGAGCCTCCACACCCTCCCTGGGCAGCCTGGGCCAGGGCTCCCTCCCCTCACAGTGAAATAGCTTTTTCTTATGTTTAAATGGAACTTTTTAAAAGAGCTGCCCTCAAGTGATTTCTACCATTCATACTGGTGGAAATTTTGCAACATCAACTGGTTTTAGACAATTTTTCACTCCAGTCACTATCCCAGAAATCAGGAGTGTAGAACTGAAGCTTCTATGCTCAGCTCAAACCCGCTCATGCCTCCCACCCGAGCCCCAAAGCTCACGGGGGTGACCACCATCATTTCTGCATGCTTCTCTCTACCAGCTTGGCTTCACTGTACCTGGGGGTGGCTGCACAGACTCCAGGCAGGCGTAGATGCAGCCGTTGTAGCAGCAGCGCTTGTGCCTCTCGCACTCGGAGTCGGAGCGGCAGCTGGGCACCTCGCAGGCCCGGGCAGGCAGCGTCTGCGGCGGCGGCGGGCACCGGTCATTCTTCTGGTAGTGGGAACTGTGAGAATGAAGAGGGTACTCATAATCCTTGCAAAGAAAAGAAAAGGAAACAAAGGTTTGGCACAAGGTGGACACCAAATGTTGCATCAGTTGAGACAGATGAGCGTTTTTCAAAGGGGTTTGCAAGTGTTCATCGGGGAGAAGAGTGAACCATTCAGCTCTCCCAAGCACACTGAAGGGAGAGTTGTGTCATCACCTCAGCACACTGCTTTGGAAACACTTAGCCACCAAATTGTTCTGTGGAACTAATTTGATAATTAGTTTATAATTTGAGGTTATTATAATAAGAATAAGGAGGTAAAAAAAATCCCAAACCAAAACCTTTTGAAGTCTTCTGTACTTGTCTGGGAAACAGAGAGGAAGGCTCCCAGCACCCTCACCATGAGCACACCAAGACACTGAGATAGCAAAGCAGTGGAAATGGTGACACTGTACTGCTTTGAGGTTATGTCTCCAAATGAGACCTGGAACTAACATCCCAGGTAGCATTTGTCTCCTCATCAGGCTCCTTCTATCTTCATCATCTTCTTCTGGAGCAGAATTTATAGGAGAATCTTTCAAGCACCCAGTGTGGAGTCTTGGGTTGTTAAATTAGAGACTATTTCTAGAACATGGGATTATATGGGTGAGATCTGTATGGGCAATGTCAGTTCCATCCCAAAGAAAATGAGGCTTCTTCTGCTGTACAGAAGAAAGGAGCCCAGCTGCTTGTTGCACACCGAAAGGACATGGGAGATTTAAAGTGCTTTAACAAGCACAGGATTTTACCAGAAACGTTTATAAGGGGCAGCATCTCAGCAAGCAGCCAACGCCTTCCAACAGAGAGGTGAATCACACAAACCCACTCCTTTCTCACCTATGGCTAAACTACTCATCCCTGGGCTTGAGCTCAACTCTCCAGAGCAGCACAAAGTACTCAGAAAGGGCAATCAGTTATCAGATTTAGTAATAAATATTAAAAGGCTCTTATCAAACCAAAGGATGGATTCTGGATTTGCACTTTTTAAAGAGATCAGCATGTAGCCAGAGGTATGAAGTGAGCACTGCCATGCACCCATTAGCACGCTGTGGAGAGTCCTACATACATTTGGCCCCATCACTGTTGCATTATGAAATCAGTGAAGAACATCTGAGGTTGTTATTCCAAGAAACAACATGGTGCAACTGCTCCCAAGGGGGTCTCAAAGAAATTTCACCATCAGGCTATGAAGAAATTTGAGGTGAGACTAGTGTCTCTTTTTATCTATATGCTGTCACATCTTTGTTGTTGCAACCTCCGAATGTTTTCTGTGGAACATGTGTGCCTTGGTGAAACAACATGTCCTCATGTGTAGTCTCCAAAAAATGTCATGGGAGAGGCCCCTGGATGCCCATTGTCCCAAGGACTGACTGCTGCTGGCCCACATGGCCTCTGCTGCCACAGGGGAACTAGCCACCAGCAATTATCCATAACAGGGAAACAGCATCACCTTCCCTCTCTAGAGAATGAAGGCAAGCCCCAGGGACACACAGAAATAATGATGCACATTGTGGTGCTGATGTGAGAAATGTTACTTCCATATTGTACACAGCACAGAATCATTCGATAAGGTGGTGGTTCTTACATGGAAGCTTCCCTCTGTTCTGTAAACTGTAGCTAGGGGGAAACAGAGAGCAGCCAAGGTGCTGGGCTGCCTGGTTGCACAGCAGTTGTCAGTCAGTGGAGAAGCACAGAGAAAAAGTGATTAAAAGTTTTAATTTCTGTTACAAGTTGTACGTTAAAGAAAATCCATATCCTGGTTATATATGTAACTGGTTAAATAATATGTGTGTGAGTGAGAGAGAATTGCTAATGCTTCCACAGATGACAGCTTCCCCTCCTGTTCCAAATATCAGTAAACTATTTTATTCTGTTTTTTCCTTAGTTATTTCCATCCAGTGAAAGGGAAAGTGCTCAAAACTCCTTCCATGAGTTTGTTTTCCCATGGATTAGTACCAGAAAATACATTTGGAAAAAAGTATTCCTAATTTTGATGATGTCCCGATATTAACCAAGATGTGAGCTATCACACCATCCCACTCCTCACAAGTTGAGAGCACTCCAGCCTTGAAACAATCATCTTCTGAAGGGAAGATATGACAGGTTCAACTTCTTTCTTGCTGTTGTTGGGATTTTAACTGGAGAAAATGCTTGGGCTAAGTACATAAGAGAGCATTTAACAGCAAATCTATGTGGCTCCAAACATTCAACAGGTCTCTTTGTTGGAGGGAGCATCCTGGAAGGTCACAGTTTACTATTCTATTATTTGAAATGTCAGCTGCAGAATGAAACATGTCCAAATTAATACTGGCAAAAAATCAACATGCATGGAAAAAACCCCGACCCAATAAACCTGAAAGAACTACTGCAGTTGCTTCACAGATGATTCAGAAACTTAAAAAGCCAAGACCACAATGAGCAGCTGGCTCAATGAATGAGATGATTTCCGTTTGGGAACAATATAATATTTTTAGCCAAATAACTTTGGACCTCATGACCTCCCTGCCCATTTACTCTGTTAACCTATTGCTCTGAACTCTTTCCTTTCAAAACCTCAAGGTAAAAAAAAGCTCCCATTTTTGTGCATTTTGTCTATTGAATCCATTGCCACTGGTTTCTGTATGCATAAAATCATCCCAGTGGGAAACAGGATTCCTTCATTCCCAAAACAGCCTGGCTAAGGATGTCTCCAGGTATGGGTTATGAGGTCTTTTTTAAAAGCTCTCCCAGGATTCACAATTTGGCTGGGATTTACAGCTGGGATTTATTAGTTTTACAGATTGTGACAACAGTCAAAATTTCTTCCTTTAAGAATAATTTTCAGTGCAGAAGGCAAATTGCTGTTTCCCATGGAGGCTTATTAAATCATTGTAAGGACACAATCTGCCTTAGAGATATCCAGAAGCAAAGTAAGGGGAAAAGTTCAGAGTTCATCTGAGGAGCTCTGGAGGTCAGGAAAGATGAGTAGGAAAAACCTGAATGCAATCATTCACTCTCAGCCAATATTTTCAACAGCCTGCCTCCCCAAAATCCCAGATCTGTTCTATTAATATACCTGAAATTGGACCCTGGGCTTGTGTCAAAGCACAATTCTCTGCTAATTCATATTCTGCAAAGCCACCCTCAAGATCATACATGAGGCTTATTTCCAGCCTCCAGTCACTCATTCTCCTCCTGGCAGGTATTTCCAAACACTGGCCATAAACCACTTTTCTCTGAAACAATACATATTCAGGAGGAATTCAGAGCCCTGTGATAGTTCTACCAAAGACCTGGAGAAACACAGATCATCAGTGATCCAAGTTGCAAACATCAGGCTGAAGAAGGGTTAAATAATCTGAAGGGTAAGGCTGAAACAATAGGAATAATATTGTCCTGCTGGTAGCTTTGGATTAGTAGTTTCGGTTCTGGTGTCTGCAGTACTGGAAGATTGTTGCAAAATAAGGATGGGCTCCAAGGAGATGCATGATAGTGGTTAGAGGACCAGAAAGCAGGGAGTACAGTGCAAGACTTCCATGTGTGCATGCAGGTTTGAAAGGGGAGGCTGAGGGCTGCTCTGATCATATGTTACTCTGAGGCATACATGGAACAGAAGTCTCATGGGAAGTGTGATAGTCTGGTAGAGGAAGAGGGTATCTCAGTGTTGATTTATGACAGCTAGCTGGAGGTTAAATCAATATTGGGAAGGACATTACAGCAGCTGGGAGGAATTCTTCATTGCTGGAAATCTTTACAAGAAGGCTGGATATTTTTTCTTTCTAAAATGCTTGATACAGTTGACACTGGAACAAAATCAAGATTGACCCAGGTTTTCCTACTAGGCACGTGGGTGTCTTCACAACAAACTGAAGCCCATTCATGGGTATCTCCCTCTCTCTGCCCTTTGGGAACAGTCCACAGCCTGTGTGGGGGCTGCAGAACACTACCTACAAATCACTACATATGACAAGGTCCCTCTGGCTGTAAAATACATAGACTTGCTACAAGCTGGAAGCCCAGCTCCTCCATCCCACTGTGACTGACAGTTTATCTAACTGCATTCCTTCTCCTCTTTTCCCCTTCTCTGTTCTCACTCCATCCCTCCTTATCAACCACCACCCTTCCTCAGACACTTCAATGAAGAGCTCTTGGCCAGACCTCCAGCCAGCTCCTCATGATAACACCTGCTTGTCATTTTGTGGCCAGTAGTTTGGTTGATGCATTTTCCCTGTTGTAGATTCAGATTTTTTTGGGCTCAGACAACATAAAACCCTCAGTCGAGTCCCTGCCCCTGCAGCCCTTGCCTGTGTCCTTCTGTAGGTCCCTCAGGAATGTCTATGGCCTCTTTCCTGTATGGTTGCATGCTCCTGTAACGTCTCCATCTGTTATTGCTCTACCCAAGTGACTCACAAATCAGCTGTTCCACCCACAGCCTCAGATTTCCAAACTGGTGGGATTTCAAACTGTAGCATTTTGTAGAAAAGAAAACAAGAAGGTCTGCCAAAAGGAGAATTTTGGTGGTTAAGAGGATGGAGAGTGGACACCTTACAAGGCTTTGAAGAGGGAAAAGAAAAGCATTTTCTTTTATTCCTTAGATAACATGCCTCTGTCAATTTGAGTAACTGTAGCTGAGCTTGCCAGAGCAGTAGCACCTGCATTCATGCCTGCCAGAAAAAACAGTCCTTTGAAGAAGTGCAGATTGAAAGAAGAGGATATATCCTCAGGGAAGGAAGCTCTGTGTCTCTACAGAGCACGTTATCTGAAGATCAACATGTAAATTCCTGTTCTATGCCTGTCCTATCTCTCTGGCTCATTTACTTCATGGCTCCTACTGAATTTGAGCTTCACATTGAAATATGATAGAATAACATACTAATAAACACCCTTTCCAGGGAGTGATTGTGCAGGAAACCCAGCTCTTCACATCACCATTTTCCAACTAATTGCAAACTAAATGATATCTTGTCCCAAGGGAGGTTACAGTGAGGAAAAGTTTATGTAAAATACTGGGGTGCCTTTCATAGGCTGACACAATGTTTGCTGCCAAATTTCAAGGAGACAAGAGCACCATATTTCAGTTCAGTCAGCAGAGGCAAAAGCCATGTGTCACACTTCTGAAGCAGCAATCTCACAAACAAAATGTAGCCATCTCCCCAGACATCACTCTAGTTGTCATGGGCACAAAAGCATCCTTTTAAAATGAAAAGCTTTTCTATGTGGCTACAGAAAACAGGTGGAAGAATCTTCATGTGACACCAAGGAGTTGTTTATGCATATGCAATGGCTGGAAGACACAATCAAAGCTGAGCATGAGAAAACAGAAAGGCTAGGACTTCCACCTAAGTGATTTGGAAGGGGCAGAAGCCTTGAGTCAGTGCTGGTTTCTAAGGGGGCTCTTATAGAATAAGTCAAACTGTCCATTTTTGGTTTTTTTTCTAAATAGCAGGTCCTGAAAGCCAAACTATCACATTCTTTTCTTGTTCTTTGTTTTTCCCTTTCCCTCCAAATTTTCTCGGCCATTTCTAACAGTCTTTTGGCCAAAACACACCAAAGAAAACACCCAACATCATAGTTTTTTTCCCACTCACAGCAACTTGTTCCTGCTCCAGTTTCAATTCCAGCACAACTGCCCCAAGTATCACTGCAGAGCCACAGCAGTGACTGTGATGAGACCCCACGTGAGTCTGATAAAGGGCAGCAGAAGGGAGCTCTGCTCTCAGTGACCATGCCAGGCAAGGCACAGCCATGAGAATGGACTTCTCTGACCAGCTCCTTACACCCGTGAAGGTGATCAGCATGTTATTCTGACACTGGATGTAGAAGTCTCTGTGCTCCAGTGATTTCCAAACCCCTGGGCAATGCTACCACCACGTTTCACTGGGAGCTGGAGACATTTACACAGTTACCCCAAAAGGCAGTGGAGGAACTGGGCAGGGAACTCTCCTCCCTGCTCTGAGCAATAAATCACATTATCTTGTTTTCCTTAAATCTATGCCCAGACATGTAGGTTTTGCACTCCCTTTCTCCTTATTCCTTCTTCCCTTGCTGCTTTATGAATTTTCTGGCAAAAAGCAATGACTGCTGCTGTACCAATGTCTCCTCACTGTCCCAAACATGCTGTACAAGTTTCCCATGGCAGCAGCTAGGTGGCAAAAGTTTCACCCAGCCTGGGAAACTTAATGCAACTCATTTCTAAAGAGACAGCTTGAGAATTCAAATTCGTATTCTAAAAAGAAACAGAGATGTAAAGAAAACTCCTCTTCCAGGGTGAGCATCCCCAGCTCCCCCAAATCCCCCCAAGTGCCGTTTACTCACATCGTATTTCTCCGTCACTTTCAGATGCAGAGCACGCTTCCAGAGACTCCTCGCACAGCCCAAATCTGGCAGCACGACTAAGACACACAAGGCAGCAGTGAAGATCTTTTTACACAAATGCATGTCTGACAGAGCCCTGGAATCCATTTTCCCAAGGAGAGATCAAATAAGGAGCGTGGCTTTCGAGATCCAGGCGATTAAGAGTCTCAGCAAGGAGGAAGGGGGACGGGGAGGGAGGGAGGGAGGAGGGAGAGTTTGGAGCTGCTTTTCGCTGTGCAGCTTCTGGGAAGGGAAAGGGAAAGGGAAGGGGGGAAAAAAAAAAAGCAGGAGTCTCCAAGTAGAAGCCGGGAGCTGCTGTTGAACTTCTTTACTCCAAGTTAGATCAGGTTCTCGGCTCACATGTTCACACAAAGCACATGCTCTCCTTGAATGATAGATGGGAAGATTACTTGGAAAGATTATTTTTAGACCTTTGTTCCCAACATCTGGCATCCTCAGAGAGCCCCATTCACAGCCCAAGCGTGGGATCAGATGACAGCTGCCGCAGGGGGAAAGAAAGGTCTTGGAAGGGTGGGCTCGGCAGCTTCTAGCAAACAGCACACCCACCCAAACTGTCCAAGCTCCTCGTCTCTCCCTTTGTGTGCTCCCCACTGTGCCCCGAGCTGTGGGTTTGGATCATGTTTTGACAAAGTGATAACTTCATTTGAAGATTGCTTGAAGGAAATGATTTAAAGCCATGATAACCAGGCAGGGGCTTTAATGAAAGCAAGCTGACGTTAGCTTTCTGCAAATGATTTCAAAGGAGGGGAAGATGTGGCCTTTGGGGAAAAACAAATCCATATGCATGGGTGGGGACAAGGGAAGGAAGGTGCTTTAGAAATGACATGACCAAATGGAAAGTGAGGAAGGGGACGTGACTCAGCCTGTGCCTGACAATGGGAGAGACAGAGAGACTACATCTGGGGTATTACACACTGACATGGACATTCAGACACCCAAATGCCTGAAGGACAAGAATGGACTTGTGAAAACAGCCTGAAAGCATCCCAGCATCCTGCCTGGGATGGGGACAGAGGCAGGTGCCAAAGAGAAAGTATGAGAAGAGGGCAACTGTTACCTATACACAAGTATAGGTACATACTTATGCACATATATGTACATATATATGTGTGCACATACTTACACAGCCTTCAGTAATGTGGAGACTGTTTACTTAATAATCCTCTGTGACTGTCTTCTAGCAGCTTGTCCAGCCTCCACCTGGAATGGAGAGACAGAACCACAAAGTTAGTTGAGATCTAAGCACTTAGTCCTGCTTGCCTTCCTTTTAACCTGACTGCTGCCCTGCTCTATAGCCAAGGCAGAGCAGAGGGGAGGCTTGCTGGATGTGTTGGATTTACTGTGTAGCTGCTGTAAGATTGGTATTCACAGGAGTGTTAAACATTTTAGATGAATAAAAAAAAAAAAACCTTCCAACCCTTCCTTATACCAGAAAGATGAGGTAAGGCACTTCACTCCATGCCTAAGTGTCAATAGCTGCATGTAAGTGGCAGCCAAAGGATTTCAACTACAAGCTCGCCAGAATATGGTGATAGGAATTTGGAGGTGTGGGTTTTAAGTTTACAGGGTAATTGAGCTTTGAGACAGTCCTGTCTGTATCTCTGCTGCTGCAGAAAGCAAGAAAACTTGTTCAGTTCATGGCAGGGAATTTAGTTGGTAAGAAAAGCTAAGCAGCAACTACTGTTATGAGAGGAAAGCAGAGAAGGAAGGGTGGGGAAAGAGAATGAAATTAAACTGAGGAGGGTCACCTCCCTTACACCATCCATCAGACAGCTGAGAAGACTGTCTCAGCAGAAAGCATGTCTCCAGGTTCCTGGCATCTGCTTTGCACTATCCTGTTGGTTCTTCTAAATTCCAGAGCTGTACCTACCCATTCAAAACAACTTTTATCTTAGTTTTCCTTTAAACAGGACACTTCCCTCAAACTGTCTTCTCTTCTGCATCAAACAAGGACAACTGCAGACAGCTCGTGCGCACAGGTGAGTCTGTGGCTATGCAAAGTGCTTCCCTAATGACTTTCCTAAAGTGCTACCTTCAGATGAAGCCTCCATCCAAATCTCAGCCATATGTCATCAGCAGTTGTACTGGAGGAACACTCAGACACCTTTTGCAGATCCAGAGAGGACTATATCACTACCACAAGACTTCAGCCTGTGGCTTTGTTTTTATTGCTCAGAGAACTCTGTCTCAAACAACAAGATGCCTCCAATTTCTTTTAAAAACAAATTTCCCCTGTTTGTTGCAATATTAATATCTGCTCCTTGATAAAGCACCTTTCAGGCACAACTAGGAGCTCCCACTGATGTCCTGACTCCTGTGTTGTAAGGTTACAAATTACATGGCTGGCTGCACAGAATGAGCAAGGTTTTTTCTTAGAGTATTCCTGCTTAAATTAGGTCTTTGTGCTGTTAGTTCACTTATCTGGGCTCTTGCTGAAACCAAACCACTGTGAAGCAACAACTGTTTATGATAAATCTCCCTGATTTAATTTCATTTTTGTTTCATTTACTTACAGACTGTACTTGGAGCAACTAATTCTAAAGATTAATAGCTACTTCAGACACCATTTACTGGCCTTTCTCTTGGCAGATAAACAGCTTTGACATTTACCTGAGAGAAACCAGGGTCTGTGCATTACAGTTCATGGATTCGATACCCAAGAAGTGGGAATTCTTCTGTAGGACCAAACTTCAACAGCTGGTCATGGTCTTCACATGAAATGAAGGTTGATGTTATAATACTTGGGCCTCTTGCACAAAACCATTTTACCTGAGTTTCCCAAAGTACTGCATGCAATGCCTGGTCTGGATTATTCCTACTGGCAGCTGGGAAAACTGAGGGACTAGGTGAGTGACTTAGTGAAATCAGACCTGCTTCTATCTGCATGATCAAACTGCTACAGCTGTAACAGCTCAGCCTCAGCCAGAGCTCTGTGCTTCAATGCTTTATACTCACATTCAGCAGGGAATTCTTCATGACATCTCTTTCTATTCCTCACGTGCTTCTACCTGCACTCTGTCTTGGAAAGCAAGCAAGGGATTTTACATTTTGCACAGGATTCAGTACAAATTCTTTAGCTGCCAACAGGGGAAAGAGGATATTTCTCACCTCCTCTGGATATTCCTCTTCTTGGTAGTCTCTGCCACGACTGTGTTGTCACAGGACAGCTACAGGACAGCTTTAGCTCATTTAATATCCACACTGTGCACACCTAAACCATGAGAGACTTTAGTCCACTTAGTTCTGGAGGCTTCTCACTTCCTGTCTCACAAAGCAGTTCTTGGCAGGTTTATGGCTCCAACTATTAGTATAAAGCATTCTTAGCAGTTTGTAAAGTAATTATAGGAATCAGACACAAATCCTTAGCAAACACAGCCACTGGCAATAATTAGTAACTTAAAATTCCCTGCTAAGCAGATTTCTGAACTGTGTGACTTTAACTGCTAACTGTTTGATGATATATGATGTTTTTTAAAACTATCATCACAAGAAAGAGAGAAAATTAACTGCCATTTTCTCTTAAACTACATCTTATCTACACACAGCAGTTGGGCCACAGTTATTTACTGAAAGTGAAGCAAATCCCTCTGGTGATTGCTCCATCCCTACAGAGCTGCAGAATGGCTGTCCCATGCAGAGTGGGAGAGGTGATGCTGGCATGAGACATCCTTCTATTCTTAGAATTACAGAATTGTTTAGATTGGAAAAGACCTTTAAGATCATCAAGTCCAAACATTAACCCAGCACTGCCACGTCCACCACTAAACCAAGTCCCTAAATATCACATCTACATATCTTTTAAATACCTCAATGGATGGTGACTCAAGCACTTCCCTGAGCAGCCTGTCCAATGTTTGACAACTCTTTTGTACCTGAAGTTCTTACTAATGTCCAATCTAAACCTCCCCTGGTGCAACTTCAAGCCATCTCCTTTTGTCCTAATGGATATTACGTGGGAGATCAACCTCCACCTCACCACAGCCTCCTGGCAGGGAGTTGCAGAGAGTGCCTGTGTCTCCCCTTAGCCTCCTCTTCTCCAGGCTGAACACCCCCCATCAGCTGCTCCTCATAAGTCTTCATAGACTGGTAGATTCCAAAACCTGGCATAACTCTCTATGCCATACTGTAAGGAATTTCATAGAACCAATAGTGCAGATATAATGTTTTGGCTAGATTTGGCTCCTTGCTTGCCTGAAATCCTGGGCATTCAGTAGGCAGGCAGCTGGGGAAAAGCAATGAGTAACATATATAACTGTATCCACACTAAGTTATCAGGCCAGGGGAAAGTGTTTAAGTGCAAAGCTCTGAACCAAACCAGCACATCTGGCGAGGTGCAAAATGTGTTTGAGCCAAGCAACGAGCAAATTTTCTACTAGTGAAAGTTTACAGTGTGCTCAGTTGTGCCACTCATAACAAAATGTTTTTCTATGTGCTTTTTCATGGAATCCACAGAACATCACTAAGGTAAGATTTCTCTGCTTCAAGATTTGTGGTGCAATTCCTCACACCAAATTCCAGCTGCCTTCAATGATGTTCAATGAGAGCACTTCATACATCACCACTATGCAAAGACCCATCTTCTGTGCATGAATCTGGATGAATTTCCATGCCACAAGTGGTTTCAATAAAGTGAATTCTGCAGTAACATAAAAATTGCTGTCGGCTGACACAGTGCAAAAGTGGCTGAGCTGAGACTTGAGCATCTCCCCAGGAGCTGTGAAACCTTCATCGCTATTTGTTGTACCAAGGAAGATGTATCTGAATTAAAGGCATTTTATCAGGCCAGGAGAATAATATCACTTCTGGAACCAGCATTTGTGCTGCCTGATTAGAGTGAACTGAATAATGGGTTTTAAGAATGTTCTCAGGAAGGTTCTGAGTGAAAGTCATGGGGTGTTTGTGCAGCCAAGGAAAAATGCCTTTCTCCAGCCAAAAACAAGCGAGGTAGGTTGGCTTAAGCCAACACTTCCCCTTTCCCAGAGGAAAGATTTGACTTTTAAGGAAAGATTATGTCAAAGAGAGAGTTTCCTCAGAGCACAGCTCTCTGGCAGCATGAGGTGACTCATTTCAGCTTGATATAGTCACAGCACCTTCATGCCAGGGATTGCTGCAATCCCTTATCCACGGCTCTTACAGACCTGCTGTTTCCTTGCCAGCTCTGTACAGCTTCTGTTGCCAATAGCAAAGGTCAGTGGTTTTCCGGGGGTAAAGCAGGTTAGAGATTGTTGCTGTTACCTGATCTGGTGTGAAGGCAAGGTTACAGCTGCTCAGCCTCCCCCACACCTCCTGCACACCCAGCTGCTGGTGGCCAGGCTGGGGGGTCTTGTTCCACTCAGGAACAGGATTTATGTGGCCTGGGGGAGATCTGCAGGTGTGTGCTGGGATCAGCAAAGGACGATGGAGCATTTCCCGGGGCTTCTTATGGGAACAACTCCACTGATCACAATGACAAAAACCCAAGCTAACCCACCTTCCTGTTACTCCTGGCTGCCTTGTAAAGGCTCAGCCCTGAGCCTTACCAGTCAGACTTCCACTCAGTTTTAGGAGATCAGCAAAAAAAGTAAATCCAGAGTGGTTTTGTTGGGAACACGAGCACAGAAAACCCATAGCCCTGATCTAGCTTCTCTCAGCTCAACCTGCCACATAAAATTCCAGGAGACCTATAGGAAATGCTGGGCTCCCCTGCAAGGATGGGTGGCATCACCTTATCTATGCAGTTACTCCTCTAACCTGTGCTTTGTGTAAGATATCCTACAGCAGCAATATTATACTTGTTGCCCTGCCTAAGAGCCCAGCAGTGATTGGGATTACTTACTGCATAGACTAGCAGGAAAAGAAGTCCCTTAAACTGCCCACTGAGGTGCGTGAACATGATAAACACCAAATAAAAAACCCTGCAGCATGTCCTGAGGGGTGACATTAAATGCAGATGATATACTCCTCACCCAGAGCGTTATTTTAGTGCCCACTCTACAGGAAAACATCAAACCTAGGGTTTCCATATGGGTTCTTTCCCTCAGTAGGAAAAGCTGGCTCTTGTGTCTGTGCCAGATGTTTGCTACCACTGGGAATTTATAGGATGAAATAAAAGATCAAAAGCAATTCAAACCACAGACAGGTGATTCTCTTTAAGCATCTGGCCTCAAGCCCTCAAAAAGCCTGGCAGAGGTCAATGCCAAGTGGCCCCTGACCATTTGGAAGGGCCTTTAAAGAAGAATATGAAGTGTCACTGCTCTTAGCTGGCTTCATTGCATATGAGATATAAACTAAGCAGATGAATGTTATTAGAGAGGCACTCTCATGAGTGCTGTATCCCACTAACAAAATCAGCAGGAAGCTTTAAAAAATATGATCAAAACATCATATTAATCATGAAGTGGAAAGGTACTTAGGTTGGGGGAGAGGCTCCCCTTTGGGTGCCTCTGCTGTGATGCTGTGTGCTCTGGGGAGACCACTGCAAATCCAGGACAATGCCACTGCAAATCCAGGACAGTTCCTATGGGTGGGACTGCCAAAGCTGTGGTTCTTGCCCACAGTTCCCTTGTGCCAGTTCCCTCTGGGCATTGTTGTCCCAAAGTCTTTTGTCTCCTTATGTGAGCCATGTCACTGCAGGGAGGGGAGAGAGGAGGTCAGAGGGGCTGGGGGAGCAGGGACCCTTCCCCTCTCAGGGCAGTGGGCGTTGCTGCAGGTTTTGGATGGCGGGGGGGCGGTACACACCACGAAGCTCTCACACTGTGTCTGCTGAGAGAAGCCAAGTCATGGACTGGAAACCTCAGAGAAATCTCCCTGGAGGACAGATTTCATCCTAAAATGAAAACACAGAGAGTTAGTTCTGCCTGTGGATTTTACACCACACTGCCCAGCAGTTAGACTGAATTCCCTGGGGTTAGCAAGACTGCACCCAGGGACCCCTGGCCCTAAAGAAAGCAGAGCTCTGCTCTAGGGGCTCTGAAGAATTACAGAACATGTGATATTTACTTGGACCATGGTAAGGCATAATTCAGAGCCAAGGACCATGCAATCATATCAGCATGGACACTAATAAAACCATCTTGAAGGCATGTGCCATTAGCAAATTCCCAGTCTCACATGTGACATTGAAACACGGGTTATTTGGTGGCTGATTCCCTGCACTGACCCTCAAAGACTGGCCAGGGCCAGGCAGTTTGGTTTTGGGGCTGCATCTGCCTGAGTTTGAAATCTGTCTGCCTGTAGCCCCAGAGACAGAGAGCTTCCCATAAGAAAATGTCCTGCCTACATCCAGAAATAGCAACTCAATAAAGTGCCTGTCAGTGGCACCTGCAAACACTGCACAAGGCAGAGGAAGGACTAGATATATATCAGCATTGTGCTTGCATATGGTTTCCTTCATGAAACCTTTAACCTCTGTGTCCCACATAGTATTACAAGCAAACTCCCCCACTCTTTGCTGTGTCTGCTCTGAGGCAATGAGTACTTTGGCAAGGACACCAAGTGATTTCCCAAGTCCAACCACAAGGCAAATGTCTTAAGAGCTCTGAAAAAAACTACATCTCCCTACGTCAGCTCTGATGATGTCAGTGCTCTCCAGAAAGCTGGTGGTGTGAACCTTGGGCTGTTCATCTATCAGAGCACAGCATCAGCACTCATCAGGAACTAGCTGCTGTGCAGGGACTTGGCAGGGAGCATCACTGCAGCTCATCAGCCATACAGGGATATTTAGACTTGTAGTCAGTAATGTTTTGTCAGAATTTCTTATAAAAGATCCAAGGATTTTGGAGCCTGAGAGTCCCATTTGCTGTATCATCCCATTGCCCTTAAGGAGTTTGCAATGAGAAGGCAGATAGTTTTTCTTGTCTTCTCTTATCTGAGAAGCAGGGTTAAACAAGCTATAGAAAATCCCACTTGCCTTTGACCTCTTGATAAAAGCCTTTTCTAAAGCTGGATGAAGATAGACAGCAGTATTTTGAGCTGTTGCAGGCTGCGCTTATCTGGGACTGTCCCCTTTTATGTCCTTCAGCAGAGTGTCTGGAAGTCAGTACATATGTTTCCATCATCTACCTGGTCTGAAGGGGACATGCAGGCTCTCTCCTATCCAATAGCTCTGTAAAAGGGGCTGGATCTCATTCACCACTGACTCCTGGCACTCAGACAGAGCTCAGACTCTGGCTTCCATCCTTGCACTCTCCCTAGGCATTGTTTTGGATCCTCTCTTGGCTTGGTAGTTTAATATAATTAAGTTGCCATTTCAAAATCAGAATTCAAGCCATGCAAAACTGGCACTGCAAAGCAAAAACATCCTGCAAGAAACTTCTAACAACTGCTTACTAACATCCATATGTGCCCTTGAGGATAAGCCCTCTCTAAAAGTCCTCTGGGCAGACTGACAGCTTTTGCAAGCTTTGGTGTGGCAGGAAAACACAAAAGACCTCAGCTAATGTCCCTTTTGATGTAAGTGCACCTAATTAAGAGGATGCATCTCAGCTTATATGTTGTCTCATTTCACTCCTCAGCTGAGCAAAGGATTTCTTTTAGCAGTCAGACACAGCTTCAATTATTGAAGGTGCTGGAAGTATAGTAGGAGTTTCCTCTCCTTGTGTCTCCGTGTGAGGTCCTGAAAAGGCAAGGTTTAGTATTCCTGCTGAATTCCTTCTGAAGGTTCAGCAAGCAGGGAGAGGCACATGGAGAGTTTCCACCTTTTATCTCAGCCCAAAACTTTCCATCTGAATAGTCTCTTTAATGGGAAAGTTATTGTCCTCCAGTGAGTCACTTATTTTTAGGATGACAGTAACTTGCATTTTGCCACAGATGTTGCCTGTTAACGTTTCCCATTCCTGACACAAAAGGGAAACGTGAAGGTACTGAGGACTCGCTGTGCCTCAGCCGCGGTCAGTCTGTGCTTTGCATTCACTGCCATGTTCTGTTCACTTCCACTCTCTGCTCCAGTGCAGCTGCAGTGAACCAACTGAGCAAGGCAGGGAAAGGAGAGCAAAGGGTGTTCACATTATGGGAGAACAACAGCATGAGAAATGGTGACATCTCTATTACAAAGTCAATGTTTTGAGACTTCAGCAACTGGCATACCTCCTTCTGCAGCAAAACAATCTGGATGTCGTTAGCTAAGCACAAAGCAAAACCCCTCTAAACATACTATTAGCAGCAGGCAGAGATTAAAAGCAGTGCGAAAACCAAGGCTGTGTTACAGAACTGGGTTCTGCCATTACTTAGTGCTGAGTGTGGCTGGTCATATCTCCAACTCTCATGAGTGTACAGCCCCAGCTCTGCACGACACAGTTGCTTCTGCCATTCACCATGGGAATCTTATATGCTGGAAAATGTTGCTTTCAGTTCTGGTTCAATGTCCTGGTTATATATTGTATATTATGTATCTGTATATGTTACAGAAGTAGAAATTTTATCTATGTTTCTGTAAAATATTGTATGGTTACACATACATCAACTTCAACCCCCAGCATATTCCTGGTTTGATCATGCCCCTACTAGCCCGCTTCCTCAAAAAAGTAACATAGCAACATCATCAAATCTCTCTGATTGGTACATTATAGCTCTTCCTAATACAGGTTACTTCATACTTGTAGAGCTGGTACAGAGATCTACAAAACTGGTCCAGTTTTGCCCTACTTGGCAACTTTTTCTTCTTCAGGTTTCATTGATCTGAGATTCCCATTGCTCAGCAATTCTGGACATGTTCCAATGCCAATTATTTCTACAGAGCAAGTAGTTGTATATTTTTTCTAGCCTGAAATGTGGCAAAAGTCCTCTGAGAGCAGGATTATTAGGAGCAAGAGAACATTCTCAAGCATTGTAGACACCACTGAACACATCAGTCTCTTGGGCAAATTCACTTTTGGTGGATTTTATGCTGGTCATGTGTGGAGTAACACTCAAACCCTACTGTCCATTCAGGCATCAAACAGGCCAAGGTCTCTGCTTCCACCTTGTTTGCTGAACTTCCCACTGTTATACCTCAAAAGGAGGTGCAAGGGAAAATGCTGTATCCTAGACAAAAGAGAAGGAAAGCTCAAGACACTCCAAACTATTATCAGGACACTGTACTTGTGTCCAGGCCAGACTAGAACCTGTGGTTGGTTTGTTTAGTGCATTTTCATAGCATGGGATAAACATTTTCAGTTGATTTGGCATCAGTTCCAGACTCCCTTCCAAGCCTACCTGTCTTTCAGAGCCATTAGCTTATTCTTGAGTGTAACCAGCCCTAACAAATCACTGTTTTTCTGTCTAGTCTTCCCAAAATAGCTGCATTATTTTATCATTCATGTTGTCTGCATCCTGTGAGCATTAGGAGAACTGGAGGAAGTGAACACCTGAATATTCAAACACTTTTTCACAATATTTCTCCATCCTCTCCTCAAAGTCTTGAGTTTTAGTTTTTTTTTCCAATTTACATCCAGCAAGCTCTTTGGCAAGAGAAAGCTCAGATGAGGCTTGGTTCCTTAATTACATCGTTGGCAGACAGTGGCATTCCTTTGTTACTTTCTTGATCTAATTCCCCCAAAGAGCTGCAAAAAGGAGAATGGTGGATTAATTTAATCATAGCTTGTTGTGTGGTTAAATACCAATGTCTTTATTGTCTACGTACATTTGGGTGTTCTGAACTTCATCTCTTCTACCCAGAGTGAAAGCTTCTTCCTCTCTACGTTGCCTTCAGACTTCATGTCAAAGGAGCGATGCAGATCAAAGTCCATGTGTGGGGAGTAAGTGGAGATTCAGTAGCTCGGGTAGAAGATTCAAAACATTTCTTATTCCATCAAGTCCTTCAGAAAAACATAGTATGGCTAATTCAGCTGGCAGCTGAAAGAGAGATTCCACAGCTCCTTGGAGCAGCTGTAGGCATAGGAAGGGTCTTTGTAAGAGAGATGCATTGCAATGTCAAAAGTCAGTGTTGGAGCAATGGATCTGCTTGAGGTTTTTTGGGGCACTGAGGTCTGCAAGCCCAAAATCCATGTTTTGCTGTGCATGTATGCATGTGCAGAGCAAAAATCCTTCTCATGACAAGGTAATGGAGACAAATGCTGTAAACTCCCTTTCATCTGGGGCTTTATTGCAGCAGAAATGGCACTTATTACAAACTTTGTCTCAATTAACTCAACACTTCTGCCAAAGAAACCTGCGACATGCTGTTTGCAGCAGGGCAGATTTACTTTTCTGAGCAGACTTTAGCAGCTGTTTCTGACTGTGACTGAAAAGTTATGGCATTTACAGTTGAGCTTTTCCAGACTCTTAAGTGAAATGTAATAGCAGAAGTGTTAGTTGAGTCTCTTCATCTCTGGATGCATGTTCCTCAGAGGAGAGGCCTCCTGTCTTTGTCTCAAGGGTTTAAATGACATTTCTTCCAAATTAACTTTGTAGAAAACATGTCCAACTCCATCTAGGTTCCCATTGCTCTAGGTCTTTAATTTTGGGAGGTTGTTGCCAGCACTAAGTCCAAGGCAGCCTTTGCAAATCAAAGGATCATTTCATTTGAACAGAAGGCTCTAAAGGGTGACTTGCAATTAACACTCTCTGCACAGCTATTTATTGGATCATTGAATGCAAGTCCTGCTTCCAGAAACTTCCATGTAGCTCTCTACCCTCTTCAAATGTCTTCCCAATGATTTCTTGACCAGAAGACTCTTCATTCTCCACAGCCAACTCTGTGACAATGTTGACAAAGGGAGCTGCAAAATATAGCTGAAGTAGTATCTTCCCAACTCATAGCTTAGGCTTCATTGCTGAACTGCTTCAAGGAGAGGTCTTGTTTGGAGCTGTGGTCTTCAATTCCTATACAGGCAGTTTTTTACACTGCTGTTACTAACCTAAGCAGGCACATTTAAATATCTTGATAATCAGCTTATGTACAATAATTGTGAACTATTACAGAGCAGCTCCTCATTCTCAGATAACTATCAAGGAAGACAGATTTAAACATTGTTTGAATCAATAGAAGGAAGTTACTCAAATTAAGAAGGGATGAAGACTAACAAACCATTCCTGCATTCTATGCTATAGGGAGGTACCATTATATCCATGAGAAAATACTGGAATTGAGGTCAGAAATTCCATAACTTACACACAGGTCACACATAACCTGGCACAGCAGCCAACCTCCCACAGTCTGGCTCTCTTACTTGAGAAGAAAACAGGCTGCTCTACCTCCCCTACATCAACTTAGAGTTATAATTACATGTAACATGGTGTCATCATGCTTGGCAAGTAATTGTTTGCTAAGAGGTTAGAGGAGAAAATAACTGAGAATATAAGCAACTTCCTTTAACTGAATATTTGCAAGATCAGGAATGCATCAGCAAATGCCTTAGACACAATACATCTCCTGCAGCACTGGTTCATTGAACAAAGCAGCTTCTGGAACATGGCAAAACCATGTTCAACACAGGAACAAAGAATAGCTTTTACCTTCCTAAGGGGAGTAATTATTGTGAGTTGTCAATGCTTTCAAAAGTGACCACCTAAACATGTGTACTTTAGGCAGTGGTAACTCACTCTTAACAAACATCTTTCTGCCAGGTATATCACAGACTCAAATGTCAATATACTCCAGAAGCTTCCAATTTGTCAGAAAAAGAAAAATCCTAAGGATTTCATCTCTGCCTGGAATGGGAATTTCAAATAAAAAGGCTGAGAGCATGCTGTCGAGTTTCATGGAGGTACATTTCAGGTGGTTTCACCTTCTCCTCATTATATACTAGCTCAAAGTGGTTTAAATTTCCATACTCAGTGGAGAACAGATGTAGAGAATAATTTCTGGTTTCCTTGAAACATGAGCAGCATGGTTTTGACCGAGGGCTTTGTTAACAAGCTCCTTCCAGATCAGAGGTTTAAGGCCAACATGAAAAGAGAAGCTTGCTGATCAGAGACTGGCAAGTGCCCTGATGCACTGCCCAGAAGATGAGAGGTTACTGGCAAAAACTGAGATGCAGAAAAGGCCCCAAAGAGCCCCAGATCCATAAGAAATCTTGGCCTTAGCCTTGTATATCTCAGGACATGAGTAATGTCTGTACTTCTGCTGCTGCTGTGGTCTAAAAAATGCCAGGCTAAATAGTTAGATCTCTCCCTTTCCTGGTATGGGACTGATCCAGCTCCCACTGAAGCCAGCTGGAGACTTTCCATCCAACGAAGTGGGGGTGGATCAGCCCCATTGCTGCTGCTGTTTGTCCTTGTATGGAGCATGCTGCCTCCTCCCCACCATGCTGGCAAAGTGGGAGATGAAGGTCAGGAGACAAGGGCAAATCCTGGAATCTGCAGCTATTCCTCAGAGGGGACCAAACTCCTATTTAAGGCAAGGAAAAACACTGAGTTTTACGACTAGGTCTGAAATGAGGCAGGGAAAAACATTAACGTGAACAGTCCAAATCAAAGCAGCTGGGCTTTGTGTTTCAGTCAGCCCAGACCTTGATAATTAATGGATGGCAGTGCCAAGGTAAACCCCAAAAAGTGTTTTATCTGCTGACATTGCAATATGAGTGTAGCACTGGGGAGGTCTCATTGCAGACCTGTTCCAAACACTGAACAAAATGATGGTCAACCTAAAGCCCAATTATCACCTGGCTTTGTAATCATCCTGTGTTCCTCAGCCTGTGAGTTTTGACCCTCACTGGGAACATGGTCTGGTAAAAAAAAGGAACAGTGAAAGGCTAGAAGAGCAGTGATGGTTAACAGCAGAGCAGTGTTGACAGCAGATGAGTGTTTCCAAGAGGCAGGGATGAGCAGGGGTTGTGTTGACAGGCTCTGAGGGCTTCTCTGGGTCAGGGTACTTTGAAATGTAATACAGTCCCACCGCATCTGGGATAGGGAGTGAGGGTTTATGGCAGAGTATGAGTGAAATACTGGTTTATAGAAACCAAGCCCCATCAGAAGCTACATTCATCCATCTGTGCTTGGCTTTCCTCTTTGTATGTGGGGGATATTTTGGGATTGGTTCTCCTTTATGACTGACTACCCCTGCTGTTTGGGTGTACTTTGCAGAAAACAAGAGAGAAAAGAAGAGAAAACCCTTGACCCTATGAAGTAGGAATGTGGGTAGTGCAGAGTCAGAAAACTGACAACAGGGAGAGAATGACCTGAAACTATTTCTAATTCATTTTTTCAAGTGGCAAAGTTTCAAGTTATGCCCCTCCTGATTTAAATGTCCCACTTAGTAGCAGATCCTCAGCTGGGGTAAACTGCTCTGGGAGCATTGTATTTTAGGATGAAATCCTGTTCCCATTGCAAGTGAAATTGCTGTTGATTCCCATAGCGTGGTGATTGCAGCATCTGTGCTGAAATTTGTGTGTCTCACACTCTGCAGGAGGGCAAATATTTGCTTCAGAGAAAGTTTTCATTGAGGATTTTATGCAAGGAAACCTTCCAATTGTTCAAAGGCTGCAGTTAAAAAAATGCTGGGTCTGCAACATTTCAAATTCGGAGTCAAATTGAAGTTAAAGCCCTTTCCTCAGGTCACCATCAGCAACACGGGGGGGAAACTGACCAAACATTTCTTACTAAAATCTGAGAAGGGAGGTCACAGGGTTAAGGAGCTCTGGAAAACAGAAATCCTTAAGATGCATGTCTTTGGTTGTTTTTGTCTGAATGGGAAAGTTGCTTTCTTTGAGCCTTTTAAATGACAGGGTTTACAGAATGGAAACAATGGCTGCTGATAGAGATGAAGAAAAGCCCCACATCTGAGAGCAAAACTGGAACTGAGACCTCACCTCAGGGCAGGGGAGATATCCAGTGCCTTTTGTTTTGGTGGAACTCACCCCTAGGGACTGGAAAGCCAAATGCTTGACCCCAAAGAACAAATATAAAGATGTTATTTTTTATAATTACTGCAAATAATGAAGACCACACATAAAGATGCACATTCATATGGCTTTCTTGATGAGAAGACAGTAGTCTGCCCATTGATGCTCTGCCAAAGCCTCTGAAGGGCCATTCATTGTCAATGACAACACATTCAGGGCACTGTAGTCAAAATGTTTCAAAACACAGAGCAGTGCCTGTCTCCACAGGGTGATGTGATTAGGGCCAAAGCTTTGCCTCCTGCAATCCATCCTTTTCCCAACACCTTGCTTTGTCCTTCTGCTGCTTTGTCACTCTCTCTTGAAAAAAACAGCTTTCTCCTTTCTACCTGGAAAGCTCAAATTGCTGGTGCATAAGAACTGACAAGGACTTGCCAGTCACGAGAACTTTAACAGCAGAAACCCCTTGGGTGGTGATTGCAAAGGCATCAGCACCTGTTTCATGGCAATGCCACAGAGCTGGCACATCAAACCCTTACACAGATAGGGGACAAACGTTTATAGGCTGTGTCTTTCGGAGGATGATTCAATGTACATTCCTAATGGGTTGCAAGTGAAAAAAAAGGCCAAGTCAGTTGTTATTTTCTCTGGGATATGTTGCGTAGGAGTATACCAGGAGTGTAATTACCTTACAGCAGACACAGACCATGAAGGAAACAGATGCTTATTTCTTTTAGAGATTAGATAACCTTGCAGTCTACCCAATAGGAAACAGAATAGAAACAGGCAATGTATTTCATAAGCATGCAGCAAATTGGAACACTGCTCGGAATCGTGTAACTGATAAGAAAAATGAGTCCATTTGGTTTTTGTTTAATGGAAGCTAGAGCAAGATTTCATAGAATCACTGAACGGTTTAGGTTGGAGGAGACCTTAAAGATTACCTCGCTCTAACCCTCCTGCCATGGGCAGGAACAACTTACACTAGTTGCTCAAAGCCCCATCCAACCTGCCCTTTAACACTTCCAGGGAGTGGCCATCCAGAACCCCTCAGGACAACCTGTTCCAATGCCTCATCACCCTTACAGGGAAGATCTTCTTCCTCATACCTCATTTAAATCCACACTCTTTCAGTTTGGAGACATTTCCACTTGTTCTGTCACTACATACTCTTGTAAAAACTCCCTCTCCAGACTGAAGTGAATGATTTAATTCATTTTCAAGTTGTCAGCCTCCCTGGCATTTGTATTTTGGCCAGCTGTGCCATCTAGTTCTGCCTGGTAGCTTGAAAGAGGGGAAAAAAAGTTTTTTCCTGAAACCACACACAGCATCTACAGCAAAACAATCACATCTCTGAATTTGCCTTTCAAGCAGTTCTGACTTCAGGATTTTTCAGTACCCGCTGAACACCACTTGCATGGACCTCAAAGCCTAAGAACCTGCAAGGACCTGACTGAATCCATCCCAAAAGCACCATTGACTGTCTGTCACAAGACCAGCTTAGGAGAGGTGGGAACCTTCTAGCATCCTTCAGGCATCTGCTTAGTAGAGATTTTCTGGTTCATTAAAGCCTTGCTTACATTAATGGGCTGTGCGTGATTTCAGAGCCTGGTGCACTGAACTCCTGCAGCTCACGCCTGGAGCTTGTTAGCTTAATTTTCTAAAGATTAGCAAGCACTGATTCCACTGGGAAGCCTTGGGGAAATGCCCTTAATCTCTTCTGATTGCTGCAGTAGTGCATGTTTATGGAGGGTGCCTACTGGGGTTCTCAACTGCTGCTAGGGAGAGGGATTCTTAAGGAAAGTTTTCTCTTTAGACAAACTACATCAATTGCAATCAAGAACGATGAGCTAACAGGAGCTTCATTGGCTCAGGCACTTCACTTTTCCCAAGCTGTCTGAGCCCTGGAGGCCTTCCACAGAAGACAGATACTGACTCAATCCTGGCTTCAGTTTCATTAGCATAGCTCCTGTTAGCCTCAACAAGCTCAGACAGGTAGGAACTAGGTGGAATTTAACTTGCTGGAAGGACATCATATATATTTGAACACAGAAGAGTTGTGTTTTCTTACACGGTGGAAAAAGAAAACCAAGCAGGATAATTCTATTTCCTAGACAAAAGGTGGAAAGTACTAAAATTAAGCAGAGGAGGTAATTAAATCTTTTGGTTACAAAACAGAACATTCTTGGTAGAATTAATGAATGAATTCTGAGTTCTGGGCCAGTCTTTACAAATCAAATCTCACAGTACACAGGTGGGAAGGGACTATAAAAAGCCTAACTCTAAATTAGGGCCACTAAAGGAGGAGCTTGGAAGCTGGTTCACATTTTTAATGGCTTTTTACCAGTTCTGTGTGAGCCACAGAGTTAAGAGGTGTGAATAATGTCCTTCAGCACCCTGTTCTGAGTGCAGAATACTTTTACACTGATTTTCATTTTTACAGTGGTGTAAAGACCAGCAGAGCCTCACCCCAGGGAAAGGATTATCAGTTGTACATCAGCAGTCTCCAAACCAGTGAAAACTAGAAAAAGCAAAGCAAAGGGTCTAAAGAAAGACAAATTGTTTGGATAGTCCAGACATGGCTTTCTTATCTCTAGCTAAGCTGGGGAAGTAGGTTTGTTGGTCTTGACAAAAAAGCCCTTTGTACATTGTAGGAGAAGGAGACCCTGGGGGCCACAGAACAATGGGCTTCCTTTGACACAGGGATTGATTACCTTCAGGAAGCCCAGGTGGATTGCTCAGAGTGACTACTGCTTTTTCAGGATCATCTAATTATATTACAGACTCTATCACAGTCCTTTAAATGGTCACAGTCTTTTTTTTTACCACAGTAATGAAATAACCACTGCTTAAAATAACGGTGGTGTTTTTTAGAATGGGATTGTCAGTCAGCTCTCCAGCATTTTCCTCTTTGACCATGAAGATGGCTACAAAGATGTGTTGTAACATCCAAGCAGGCAGTGTGGTGTGGATCTGATCCTTCCATTCACATGCTTCAGAGCCAGCTAAACGATGTTTGAGGAGTCTGTGGGAATAACACAGCTCTGTGCTGTTCCTCATTGTTCACAACCAGCAGTGAAACGCTTGCTGACAAATATACAAGAAGAAAGAAACAATGAGGTAGTGCTGGGTACCTGTTACATCAGCACTTGGGCTTTGAGGATGTCATGGCCATTCAGAATTGAAAGAGACATAAATTAGTGTGACACTTGGTGCTGAGGCCAGACCCAGGAGCAGACAGTGTTCCCTCAGCTATCTCGTGCTGTTTTACAAACCCTTCCGAATTTGCCAGCAAAACTCATCCTCACAAACCATCTTCATGAAAACTCCAGATTTCTTTGTTAATGTGGTTTAAGAAAGTTTGACATTTCCTGTTTCCTCACAATGTTCATTTTTGGGGCTATGCTTGTTTGCCTCATAACTCTAGCACTCATGGAAGACCTTGAACGTGAACATCCTCCACTGCTCGAGGGCTGCCCTTCCCACAGCATACAGCACAACCAGGCCCTTGTGAAGAACAAAGGAGATTCATGGCTGTTTGCTTATAAACTTTTAAAAGCACAACTGTAATTTACAGGAGATTTCCCTTTCCTGTCATCAGTCCTAGACCTGGAGGAAAACTCTGGGTTGCTCACTGTGCTTATCTGTGGTTTATGTCTACGCAGCTCTCAATGCCGTGCTACCAAGGACATGTTTCCTGCACAGATGCTGGGTTTTTTTCTTTCTGAAAGTGATGAATTCCAGAGATCACAAAAGCTAGAAAACTGTCAGCAAAGAGCTTGTGGCTCAGGGAAAGAAAAGGCAGCTGCTAGGAGCACCTCTCTCTGCAGGGACCCTACCGTGACCTCCACTTCTGGCAGGGAATCATTGAGGAAGAATAGTATCTGAGTGCAGGAGCTGGATGCCACATGGAGGTCATGGAGTGCAATGACAGATATTTGGGGATGAGGAGGGCTCCTAAAGTCATAAAGATTTTTGAATAAAAGGCGTGGGAGTGGTTTAAAAAAAGATGCTGTACTAAAACGAGAACTTGAATTGCCAGCAATTCCTTCCCAACCATTGCTTCCCTGATACCACAGCAATTCCTCCTCACCATTGCTTCACTGATACCACAGCAATATCTCACAATCTAACTCAATTAAATTCTTCTGATTTTGCTCCAAAGAATGTTTGTGACTGACAGCCTGAGCTGGGGTGCCCAGCTCTGTGAGAGCAGATACTGAATCATTGTGTAAATCATTCCTTCTTTCAAACTGACCTTTTGCTATGGTGGATTAAAATCTCTGCTTTGTTTACAAACATCAGCTTACTGAATTAGCTCTTGAGAGCTGGAGCTGATAACCAATGTTAAGGCCATCTGAAACATCAAAGCAAAGGCCAGTTATGAGGAAGGATTGCAAAAGCATGGCAACTTGCCTCTCTTCTAGCTACGTGCAGCAGCGATGGCTCAATCAGTTCGGCTGCTGTGTGTTTTAAAAGTACAGGTTACAACTTTTATGGGCCAAAGATTAAATACCAAGTGTAACCTCAATGACAGCAAACACAAATCGCCCAGTTCCTCAGAGCTACACTGCTATTTACTTCTGTGCACTGAATAAATATGGCCATGCAAACACTGGAGATGATGAGGAGGTTAGACCTGGGTTTTGAAGCATCAAGGTTGGATGGATGTTGAAGGCACTGCATTAGCATAGCCCTCTAGGCTGCCTCACTCCAGCAATTAAAGTCAATGGCAAAAGAAATCCAAATAGCTAAATCAATACCATAAAAATGATATACTGTCCCTGCCCATTTCTTACTTTATGTTAGCAAAGAGATCCCTTTATCCCCTCACCCCTAGGACCTAAATCCAAGACATTGCCTTGAGATTATCTCCCTCACCTTTCCCAGGTTGCAAATCCCACAAATGACACCAGCCAGAATTTTTCCTCCATCAGTTTAGGTTCCCCTCAGTCTCATTTCAATCAAAAAGTGGTTTGTTGCTTTCATTTCATTTCTCTTCTTCTTTTTTCTTTCCTGGCAGGTTGAAAGGATTAAAAGGAGCAATTCATTTGTCAAATAAAGCATTTTACCAAACACTCCCTTAGTCAAGAACTGAAATGTTTGTAATAGATTTCAGATTTATACAGCCAATTGCTCTCTGTTCTTGCAAAAAAATATCCCAAATACATATGCAAATCAAAGCTATCAGTGGCTTAGACTCTCACCAGAAACCAAAACCAAACTTGCAGTTTATTCAGAGGAAACACACTTTTAAAAACCTTTCAGCTGTCTGAAAGACTACACAACAGTGCAAAAGGTGAGGAAAACCGTGCAGTTTCCTCTTGCTCCCACTCCCTTCACAGTATTTTACCTTGATATTTGCCCTTTACCAGATTTGCACCAAAACTGGAATACTTCTACTGATGAAAGAGGATGTGCACAGTTCAGAAGAATACTTCTGAGGGTGATTCCTTTGTGTATTTGGCTACTGACCTCACACACTATTTTCAACTGCAAATGACACTCAAATATAGCAAGCAGGATGTGCTTGTCTAAATATAGCAAAAAAGGTATTTACATAAAACCACACCAAGACAGCAGGTTCTGTCACTACGACAGCATTGGAGCTATGACAGCATTGGAGCTTTGCTCCGCAAATGAGAAAAAGTCTGGACAAATCAGCTGACAAACCCATTCTTATGATGTTGACCACTGCATGGTAATGTTACATAGTCTCTCCAGTTCTTTTCTTGCCATGTGGGCAAAGAGCTCAGAGCTGGAAGAGAACACTGCATTTCTGTTGGTAATTATGGAAGGGGGCTGAGCCTAGTTGGTTTAGAGATGGTTCACAGCCTTTACATCTGTCAAAGGTTTGTGGTACAGCTGCTTCCTGGAACCCTGGGGTAGCTATTAGATGCTGACAATGGACCTTTCCCAATTCCTGTTGGTAAAAGCAGGCTGTTTCTTTTGGAACTACAAGTCCCACATCACTTCAACCCTTGGTAACAGCATCCCTCAAGTCTTTGCACTTTCTTGCATCTCAAATCCCTGTCTTGGCTGGATATCTTCCTTTGAACTGAGACCAAGCCATGGAAAGAGAAAATGAACCACAGAGCCAAAAATGAGATACTCTGCCATACACAACTTCCTACAACTTGCTCAAAAGCTCTTAGCTGTGTCCTTGGCTTGACTCTTGAACGAATGTCCTACCTTAGACTCTCATGTCTCCATTACACATTAAAGGTCAAAAAGCCTCCAATTCTTCATGTGAAGACTGCAGGCTTTTTTCGCTTTTCTAAAGTAGTTTCCTCCCCTAGAAAACCCCAAATTACAAGCCCAGAGCATTTTAGTAATCTTCAGGTGAAGGTCACTTCTTAAGTGTATAAAAGCAGAGTATTTTTTTTGCACAAGGCTTCAAGCATATGCTTAACCTTAAATGAGTAAGTCCCACAGATGGAGGGTTCATAAGTTTCAATTTACAGATGGGCTGTAGCGTTTTGGTGGTTTTGGATCTTGGACCACAAAGCACACAAAGGAGATCTGCCAGGCTTCAGAGGAACCACAAGGGCAAGTCTAATCTCCTTAGAAATGTGCAGCTGACTTGATACAGATTTTCTGGTGCACAGATCAAAGAAAGTGCTGTACACTGGGCTAGCATGTGTCTACATGTGTGAAATAGATGGAAAAAAAGGAATAAATGTAAGAAAACAATGAATGAGCTTTCAATCTAGTAAAGATTCCCTGTGTTTGGTAAAGTGACTCTGTCTGTTGGCTAACAGCAAGGACTGGGAAATGCAGGAATCCTGTTTCTGTCTTGTGATTACTTCGGACAGCCCCCCCAAAACTGCAACAACTACTGGCTAAAATATTTTGCTGCCAACTTCTTTCACCTCCTTAGAGAAAATGGGGGATTTTTAGCCTCCTGGGAAAATAGTTAGTCAGAAGTGGTCTCACATGGAACAGGATGGGATGGCTTTTGTATTCCCAATGTCTGTACAGCATGGGACAATCCAAAGGGCTTAGGGAATTGGGGAATAAGTTGTGTGGCTCTCTGGGTGACTATTGAAATCAAAGAGTAAAGAAAAAAAGCTGGCTTTGAGGTTTCTGATCTTCTTGGAGTGTCCCTGCTGTAGGCATATGACATACTGCATTGTGCTTTGCACAAAGTCATCACAAACACGTGCACTCTGTAATACGACTTAGATGATGTGGCCCAACCAGAAGGCCATTTCCATGAGCCATTCTTCCTGTCCCAGGGGACATAGGGTATAACTTTGTGCCTATCTGGACCCTTTGATGGAGGGAATAAAGTTACTGTGTTTGTTAATTTAAATGACAAAATAGAAATGTGCTAGAATGGGAAAAGATGGTGTTTCTGTGAGCTGTCATAAAGCAAGATTCTGTATTCTTCCCCAGACAACACCTCGACAGCAATCAATAACTAGCAAAATAAAGCCAATCCTTGACAGCAGGATTTAATATCCCTTCAATATGGTGCTTTGTTTTATTTCTGTGTCTGGCTGTCATCTGCTGGGACAAGATCTGGGAGAAGTGAAACAAAATCCAATTTTTTTGTGGCACCTGCCACAGTAAGAGCAAGTCTGTTTTGCACCATGAGTTTGTATGCTCCTCAGAATAACTGCTCTGTCTCCTGTTTGTCCACCATCCCCAAATCCCTGAATTCCTCTAAAAGGTTAAATACAGCTCTGCTTTGACCTGGAAAATAAGACATGGCTAACGGATTGTTAAGGATTAACTTCTCCAAGGTGCATTATTTAACTCATTACTTCAGTGCTCAGCTGAACTGTCAGATTTGGTCTCTGTTGTGACACTTGGAATAATCTCCAGTTAGACACAACAGATTCTGCTGGGAAGCCAGACAGAAATCAGGTAGCACCGAGCACCAAAGTTAAATGGGCAGACTAAGCAAAGCATATGCTCAAGGGTCCCCTGCCACTCTGCATGACTAAACATGATGAGATTTACCAAGAGGTATGTGATGTGGACCAGCAGTGAAGTGTAGGTGTCAAATTCTTGGCACACTCGCCTTGCAATGCGAGGAGACACCAAGCAAATTCCTCAGCTCTGTACAAAGGCAGCGACTGTCTTAAGGGCAAAGCCCAGCAGTGCCCCATTAGTCTGCTGCCTCATGCAAAGCTGCTGCCTCCTTCTGCAAAGTCACAACAATTTCCTTGCCTAAGTGAGATCCTGGCATCAGTTACTAGATGGCAACAAGTGGCACATCTGCTTGTTTAAAGCAAAGCGAGATCTGAGGCAGCAGCTCCTCTGCAGATAGAAGGACATTGGGAGTTATTCTGGCTGCGAAGAGGTTTCAAAGCAGTGCTATTACTTTGGGAGGGAAGGATGAGGTGCAGGGAGGGATAAGGCATCCAGAACTGAGGCTGGTTTACAGAGCTGTGCAGGATCATTTTGTTCTGAATGTTTAAGGGGACAATCCCCACCTAATCCCAGACTCTGCTGTAACTTTCAGATGACCAACTGAGATTGTTTTTTCTGAGACTTCCAGGACTACATGCTACAGGAGTTTTTTTTTCCTGTAATTTTGTATTCAGCCCTTATGTAAAATGTTACTGCAGGAATAAGTAACAGATTACTTGCTTCATAGCATTAGTCAATCCCAGCCAGTATCTCACTCAGTTCTGCAGTATCTTGGGGTCTCTTTTCATAACACAAGTGAGCAAGAGAGCACATAGGTACACACTTATCCAGCTCCTGATATTGGAGGTACCAGTCTTACTCCTCTGACTAGCTTCAAACATGAGTCCTCACCTTTAAAAGTTATTATTTCCTAGTCTCAATAAAGTCCTGCTACTGCAGACACTGATACTAATCAATGACACTCGTCCCAGTCAGTGTCAGCAACAACTCCAGCTGGAATTAAGAAAGGTAACAGATATTTTCATGTTTCATTCCCAAACTCTTCACTCCCCCATCAAGAAAATGTACATGTACTAAGTATCTGTGATGACATGAAGTCAAGTTACATGAATGTCATGGATTTAATTAGTTACACATTTCCCTAGCAGGACATGGGAAGCCATTAAAACTACTGCTTTAAAACACCCCTCAATTACTGCTTCTTTGCAGCTGATTTCAATTTCATTCATCTGTCTTTCTCTGTGGAGTGGTTTCAGGAGAAAAGCTCGAGGAGCTGCACAGCATGATCTGCACCAGAGAAGTGCCATTTGCAGGTCCTGCTGTCCTGCCATGTGTGCCCACATGGCTCATCCTGGCTCTTCCCATACCACCCTTTCCAAGGAGGACCATCACTCCATGCTTCCATCATCCCTTCTTGCCCACCAACCAACTTCACTTAGTATCTCAATTCCCCAGTTCTACACTCCTTAACTTGCCCTTACCTATACTGTTCCTCTGTCTCCACAAGAAAAAACACATCTGTTTCCAAAACCCCAATCCCCTGAAACCCTTGTGTGTCCACACCCCTGCACTTCTGTCCCTCTGGTGTGCTGGTGCTTTCCTGTCACCTATAACTCAACGGGTAACATTCAGCCTTTCAGCTTACAGTATTGTCTCCACAACAAGAACAAGCAAAGAAACAGAAAAAGTAGGAAGAAAGAGGATGAGTAGACAGAAAGCCTTTTAATTTGTGTGAGTCCAAAGCAATGTGCTCAGAGGAAAATGAGTATGATGTACAGCTCGTTTCAGTTCAGGACCATATTGAAATAAGCTGAACCATTTAATTAATGAATATACTTTAAAAAAAAGGAATAGAGGGATAAAAAAAATAAAGATCACCACGAGGTGCAATTATTTCAACAGATGCTGCAGATAAGGTCCTTTAATTCCTCATGGAAGGACTGTGCTGAGCTAATTGTAATGCAGTGATTCCACAAACAGGCTCTTTGGGGGGAACTTTTATGCCTTGTTTGTAAGGGCTGGAATTGGTCCTTTACTAGGACTTAATTCAGGGACTTCTGAGATCTCATCAAAAGCTGAAAAGTGTTATATTTTATATCATCTATAAAATGGGGCAGGAACCACCAGTGCAGTTTGGATTTGTGAGCTGAGAGGGTTTTAGCATCAGGCTCCGTTTGTTCAAACTCCTTCTGTTGAGCACAGGAAAAAAGACACCCCAGGAATGCTGTAGTATCTCCCTGGCATCACAATGTGACAAATGAACAGGGCAAGAGCTTGTGTATCCTTTTCAGTCAAAGGGATGACTGTGCTGAGATTCTGCAACTCTCTGCCACTGCAGATTGAGAAGTGCACATCTGGAGAATCAAACTCTCCCTCAAAACAATTATCCATGATTTATGTCATCTCTGGCTTTTAATCCTTTTCTTAAGTCAAAACACCTACTCTTCTCTTTTTTTTTTCAGAGTACTCTAGATTGCTAGACAAAGTTCAGAATAAATCCTTAACTCCCTGAAATCCACCTGGCTCTGAGATTCCAGCTTTCAACTCAAGCCCAGACTTGCTTTCTGCAAGTGGAAGCTGTAAGGCTCTGCAGTGAAGACTAGAACTCAGGGCTCAAACTTCTTAGAGAAATTTGCCATTTGAGGATAAATGTAGAGGGAAGTGTTTCTTCCAAGTGAGGTATGGCTTTGTTTGGAAGTTAAATCTATTTGCACAAGCTCTTTGCTGCTTAAAAGCTCCAGTTAAATCTCCTGTAACCCCACAGAGTTAACACGGTTGTTTGAGTAAGGTGCTGCAAGCTGCAAACTCACATTTTCTAATTTCAGAAACTCCTTTATTTTCTGATGTGACAGAAACTCATCTTTTCTGATGCTTCATTTTGTTTCCATTTCCAGTTACAAATGACTCTTCTATCACTTCAGGACCGTGGAGCACTGTGAAAGATGAATTACACAGAAATAGATGTTTTGTACCTTGTTAATACTACTCGGCAGTAACAACCCCAAAAAGCATTCTAGGGACTCTAAAAACCACTCAGAAAACAAGATAACATTCATTTAATTTATTTTACAGATGCTGTTAGCGTCATCCTCAAATGTCACAGCATTTTTCTCGTCTTTTAAAGGCAATTGAGGACCTGATTGCAATTCTGTGAGGCATTTTGCTACAACTGTGGATTTAACGTGAAAAGATGAGTGGTTTTATTGTGCAGAAAGCATCACAATAGAAATAGCCTTCCTCCAGAATACAAAGATCCTGGAGCTTCTGAAAGTATGGCAAGGCACTGCAAACTAAAACTGGCTTGGGGGCTCAGACGCACTTTAGAATTAGACCAGGAGACTGCAGAGACAGGTAAGTATGTCTTAGTCATTTTTAAAGAATGCAACTGTCCCAACCAAAGTAAGGAGTATTTTTAGACAAAGATATTACAATATTCCTGTGTATGATGTTTTCTGGGTAGGAGGAAGATGATGTATGGTCTTTGTTGAATGAGTACTGTTGTCCACATACTAGTTCTTCTAAAAATATAACCTGATATTGAGGTACTGCCATTTTAACCACTGGATATCTGAGAACAGAAGACACTGCACAGACATTAGGAGACCTCTTAACATCAGTTGGATACATGGACCGCTTAAGACAAAGGACTTCCTCCCAGAAACTCATAGCGCCTTCCCTCTGTTAAAAGAAACATCTAGCTGTATTTCAAGCATAAGCTGAAGTAGCACACACAGACCATTAACACACTATCGTTAAAAACTACTTAGGATAAATGTCTACAACAGCCATACGCGTCCTCACAAAGCAATCACACTGCAGCTGAAATGAAAGGGCTGCTCATACAGTGATGTTTCACAGTTGGGTGTCTGAAACATTTCCATGTTAAGCAATCTTTATTCTGAGATAGATAGTTGGTACAAATGAAAGGGAACTGCTAAACAGGTTTGCAATTGGCCAAACAAGGCACTAGAGGTTAAAGGCACACATATCCCTTCAACAGATGACATGAACAAGCACTTGGTTATATTTAAAGCATAATTAGAAAGAAACTCAAATATGCACTAAACACAGGAAAAGCACTTCACAACGGACTTACATGAAACAAAATATTTACTAAGTCTCAGAGAAACCTACTGGTGGGAGATGTCTGACTTCCAGCATCATCAAGGAAATAAATATCCTCTTACAAGCTCCTTGGAACTGGTGAAGGCTTTCCAAGAATATTTTTATAGTTAGTGCTAGCACAACACATCTGTTCTTCACACTAATGCTCCCCTGCTTCTCCCCAGCTCCCCAAAGCCCTACGCAGCCAGCAAGGAGACTCTGAAACCTTTGTCTCCAAGTACAACATAGGAACAGCTGGCAGGGATGCACTGAAAGCTGCATACACCACCACAAAGGCAGAAAACACACTGTGGTGCCATGAAAAAGACCTTATGATAAACTTTTTCATCCACAATTACAGATGAAACAAGGTATCTAGTCCAAAAGTTCTCATGAAAGAGAAAGGTAAAACACAGCTTGAAAAAGATCTGCTTGGCTGCAGTGCTACCTTGGGCAAAGTGGGGCATAAAGAAACCAAGTCTGAGAAGCTCTGTATCTGCCCTTTCAGTCTGATACATCATGTGAGTTGTCCCTAATGGAAAATTCAGTTTATACCAACAAGCAGGCATTTGGGCCCACATTTATTAATCCATACTGCAGGTTTAAAGCAAAATTTTAACAGCTATGGGGAAAGAGAAATAAAACAAAGTGGAAAATACGTTACTTTAGAAGCTGAGCCTTTAGACAACTTCTGTTCCCAACAAAGTGCAGAAATAAACAACTTCTTGTAGATACTGCCCTCATGCTGCCTTTTAATTGAACTACATAGATCAAGCAGTGCTACAGGGAAGAGAAAAACAAACCAGTGAGGAATTTAAACGAGTTTTAGGAAGCAATGAGGAAAGTCACAATCAAATTGGGACACGGTTGTAAACATCACAGAACTGAGGAAACGATATAAAGGATTTTCACACACTGCTTGCAGCAGCTCTTACAGATGCTTGTGCAGATCACCCTCCTCCAGCCAGACCCCACATACTTTACTCTTTTCTCATCTGTGTTACAGATATTACAGATCCCTCTTCTGTGAGCCCCTACTCCTGTCACAACATCTGTATGTGTGGATAACACCTACCCATGTGACTCCAGCCAGGATTGCCTGGAATGTCTGGCTTTTATATGAACCACTCACATCTTCTCATTTGGGACTGATAACTCGTCTAGAACTCAAGACACATTCTGCAAAGCCTCTGTCTTCAAAGAGGGCTGGCTGGCCCCAGGAATAAATCATTTGGTTATAAGCTGGCACTTCTGAACATTTTACCCTTGGTGAAAAGAAAGCACTATGCTATGTTTTTTAATAAACTATAAACTGCTATGACAAACTTTTAGTCTCAAGGTCAGCTCTCTCTCCTCCCTGCCTAGCTGTTTCATTCAGTGGCTGCTTCTGCTTGTCACATTGGATGTAACAATCTAAAAACCAAACAACTTCTTTACTTGCTCAGTACCACGAGGCCTGAGATTTGACTGGAGACCCCAGATGCTACCAGATAATAAATAATTATAATGACCACTTTCACAAGCATCAAAAAACCACAAAAAGCAAGATTTGAGTTCCGCTGAAGTCAATGGGAGCTTTGCCAGATACTTCAACATTTCATTCACCATTTCTTTCACACGAGATTTAATTAGTGGCCAGTAATGAGGCAATTTAACATTCTCCACATCTGGGGAAAGAGAAACACAATTAGATTAGAGTGGACAGTTATAACTCAACAAATTGGATTGCTAGAACTACTTTTCCTCTGCTTTTTTCCCCCTTCTTTTCCAGGAATAACACAATTAAACTCAGTGTCTCCACACAGTCAGGAGCAACTACAGTAAGGTGGTGTTGAAGAAATCTGCTGCAGACTACTGAAATTGAGGCCTGATTTAGGGTTCTCATTTGAGACTTGAAGAAAGTCAGATCACTTCACATATGGTATGTTACTGGAGACTACAAATTAACCACAAGTCATGCAAGAATATGCCTTCAGATGGAAAACAAATCCAGAAGAAATTAGTCAAAAAGTAAACACCTCCTTTCTTCCATCAGGTTAATGAACATAGACCATTTTTCTTGTCAACAATGTCCTCAGCTGAATCCAGTAAGGTTTTGCTCTTTGGAAATGAGCACCCTTCAGAAAACATCAGCTGTGAGTACACGAGAAATGCATCTCTGGTCATAAGGCAGGACTTACAGAAGCCATGGCGGTGATACACACTGCAATGCCATGTCACACCACTGCCTGCTTAGCCCTAACAACAAAGTTAGCTGAGCCTTCTATTGAACATTGAATTTCCATTTGGTTTCCTGAGTCTGCCAGACCTTTCCTCTGAGGACCTCCAAGTACTGGAAACCAAACAGAGGACAGCATCTCACGTGCTTTCTAACACAACAGGAGTGTACAAATCAACACTCAGAAGCAGATGTTGGAGTTACAGCACTGGTTGCTCCCGAAAAGGCATTCTGGTGAGAATCCACTCTGGGGCTTCCCAGGTCCATGCAAAGATGCCCATACACTGGTGGAGGACTAAGTAACAGTAGAGTGGAGTGGCATGGCTGGTATGAAAGCTGCTCATGGGATAAGCCCAGCAAGAAGGTTGCACATATTTGAAGAAGAAGGAATACTGGGGGATAAACGGATGAAGTTCAGAACTCTGGCACATTGTTTTCATGCTTCTAGAAAAGGAAATACAAACAAAATAAGTTTGTTTGTATTTGAAGATTCCACAGGAAGCTGATTCTTTGATTTCCTAAGCAGGAATTTTCTTGGTCACGTCAAACTCCTCTAACATTCCAGGTCAGAAAAGAACAAAATCTGAAAGCTGAGCTCAACATAATGCTGTGACATCAAAACCAAGTCAGACACCAGCTGTAATAATGGCTGGAAATGTGAAGTTTGTTTCCATTTGCTTTCCTGAGTAAGAGCTCCCTGGTTTTCATTAACTTTTGGAAGAAATCATGCCAACTCCAAACTGATTAGAAAGGGAAGCCAGTAAATGGAACATGGATTATGGGATCACTGCTTGGATTAATCTGACCAGAGAATATCTACAACCTTCACTTTCACAAAATACAATAGTTTCCATTTGTGGATGCAAACTAGTGAACAGCATGGTTACAACTTCATTATTTGATCCAGGACTATTTTTCTCTTTCACTTCCCAAAGGATTACTACTTTTGCTTAGAATAATAAGCAATAAAAATGAGTAGGCTGTAAAACCCTTTGATCTGCGCAGATTTGTCCCCATCCTGTTTCAAAACAGCTAATGTTGCTGATCCCTGGTCACGAATGACAGGGATGACAGACCATGGCCAGAAGCCCGTGGCAGCTCTGGGAAGGACAGACACTCATGGACTTCCACTCTCACGGGATCAGAAGGATAAACGTGTGGGTAGATTCACTCAGTGAAAATCCACATTTTAAGACTTCCTGCCCTTCAAACATCCTTTCCTATATCTAGGGTGGAGTGGAACAGTGGTATTTGTTTCACTACACAGCCTAAAACAAGAAGCATTGAGTTTCTAACCTACTTTTGCTCAGTTAAAAGCAAAATGCATGATGACATTCAGCATAATCATAAGATCAAATGTCATAAATAGCCCTGGTGCCTTAATTCTGCCCTGAAGGTATCATATTTTCATCCTCATCAAGATAAGATTGTGCAAATCTACCAATGTCACATCCACAGGTGAAAAAAAAAAAAGACTTTGCATTTTACACTCAATCTGAGATGTTGTTCAGTGATGCTAAAGAAAACTTCTTTCACTGTTAGGCTATTTAACACCATCAGGCTCCCACACAGCTTACATGAGTCTGCTGTTGGCATCAGTTGACATCTCACTAGAACCACAGAAAAGTGGTTGACCTTGCATAAGCCTTTTTCTGCTTAGGAGGTACTTATCAAGATAAGTTTGCAATTAAAAGACTCATCTCATATGTCCAAAATGCTCCTAGAAATATCCAGTCTCCAGAAAACAAGGTGATACTTCATGCTCTGGGACTGATGAGCAGCTGAGCATATGTCATCTCAGTATTGCATGTTGGTACTGGAAAGAGGCACTTCCTTGAATTCTTGACTGCAATGGGTGACTTGATTTTTAGATACACATAAACCACATCAAATTGTTTGGGAGAAATAGAAACATACTTCTGAGAAAGCTCCTCCACATATATAAGTTTCTCCCTGTATAAAACTGATACATATTCATAAACCTTAACCCATTCACTCAGGGAATATTGAATGTATAGCCTATATGTACTACAGTCTCTCTCTTTCCCAGTACCTGGAGCACCCCAAGGAACTGTAGATATAATTGCACTGATTTGATAGTATTGTATTATAGAATTGTACAGTGTCACTGGCCAGGCTGCATGATCCAGAGGGAGTGAACCTCTGCAGAGCCTATTTCTGTTCTGAGCAGAGGGAAGGAGCTGATAAAAATTAACTGCTGTTGGCGTACTGGCCTTTGCTCAGGATTCAGGTCTCAGAAGAAAGATTTTTCCCTCCAGCAGCAGGGCAAAGAGTCTGAAACTTGAACAATTGCTTGTTTTTTTTCCCCTGTAGGACTTTTTCACTCCAGCGTAAGGACGTGCCTCTCTTTCCAATTCTTTTTAACTCGCAGGAGTGCAATCACCTCTTCTAATGGAAGTGGTGCCAAAACTCCTGGGAGCAAAAGCATGGCCCAAAAGAATATAAACCCTTCTCCCACTTTCTCTCTTAATCTCCACTAAATCCCCTTACATTATGCTGAATTAGATAACAGGGAGAGCATTAATATTTCTGCAGATAAGAAATAAGCTGCCCTCAGTTAAACAGCCCCTATTATTTATATCCATGTGAGCAATGAGCATGGTTTAGAAGATGTTTTCTTCCCTGACATTTTTCCCCTTTCTTTTTCCTCTTTTTTTTTTTTTAAATCCATTTGCATATTAGAAATAAACTTGTGAAGCTGGGAACAGAAGTTATTAGAGTAATGGGGAAAGCCTGATGAAACAAAGCTGATCCAGAACATGGATTGAGGAATATTATATAACTATAAAATGTTTCCCAAAAGCAAGTGAATAGTGCCCTGAATCTGTGGAGATGACATCACTGCCTCCTAAGAACTTAATTCCCACAGATCCATTGTATCTTATTATTATTTACAGGGAAAGCACTGAGTGAGATTGTCTCCAAATCTCACGCTGGCTGCAGCCATTAGGCTTAGGAAATGCCAGTGCCTGCAATGGCTTCAGGAGCTGAGTTTGCAGGCTTCTCCCATTAATAGTGCTGCTGAGATGTGGAATCCCTTCAAATCCACCTGCTTCTGCTGTGGGGGAACTGACTGTTGTTGATGGCTAAGTTTTGTTTGTGCAACACAGACTGTTCACCAGAGAGTATCTGAATGAATGTGGGAAAGGCTCTTTAAACATTTTGTCCAAGCCATAGATGGAAGCATTAAAAACCCAATTAGAAAAGTACATTTATTATTCTCACTTGAGCTGAAAAGGTTAGTCTGAACTGTAACTATGGATGAACAGATAAAAAAAACCTATTCATGTAGCAACTCAGCAGGAACTGTTGATGAAACAATTACCAAACAAACCACTGGAATCTGCATTTCTGAGGTACAGGTCTGATTGTCCAGCAGTCAAGTTCACGGCCAGTTGAAAACTCAGTGCTCCAATTATTCAACAGAACCATCATTTGCCATCAGCAAACACATACAACAAAAATTAGATGAGAAATTCCTTGTATCTATTGAAGACAGCAAGATCTAGGCAAACTACCTGGAATAATTCCTTTGATGAATGAAATTTTTCCTCCTTGGCAGAGAGCATTTGCTCTAATTTTCCTGAATATGCTCATTATTTTAAACTACTCGTTCCATCATTGTCTCAGCAAATGAAGGGAAATGGCTTGTTTGGAAATAAATACCTGTGGTTACTCAATCTGTATGTTTAGTCACAAAAAGTGCCCAATTTTCTGTTTCTGACCAGACACCTCTGCTTCCCCTGCAGTACTTGCTAAGTGTTTTCTTGCAAAATACAACACTTTGGCAAATGAGAACAAAGAAGAAAGAATAACAAGCAAAACAAGTGTTTCCCAGTCAGATTACTGCACGCTTTTCTCTGTTCACCTAGCCACTACACTGGACATTCTTGCTGACACTGTTTCATTGTAAAGCTGTGTAGCTGAGGTGCTGAGGACCATGGGTTAGTTGTGGGCTTGGCAGGGTGAGGGGAGGGCTGGGACTCAAGGAGCTTCAAGGGCTTTTCCAAATAAAATAACTCTATGATTTCAAACTGTGAATTGCATCCACTACTCTCAGTCTATCTCCTGTATCCAGATTGTTCTTCCCCTCAGTCATCCTCATTGTCAAAGAAATTAATTCCTTGTTACCCTGCAATTTCAATTAACTCCGTCTAAATCCAGCTGCAGAGATTTCACAGCATCAGGCAGGGCAATCATGTTAATAATTTACATCTACAGTGTTTAAGCCATCTAAATCTCTGCAAGTCTGATTATGTGCTCAGCTCAAGCTTCAAACATTACAGTGCAAGGGAGCATAAAGTCAGGTGAGCAGAGGGAAGGTGTCTTTCCTCTCCTCCTCCCAAACACTGCCTTCTCTACTCACTGGCCATAGAATTGATTTTTTTTCTGAGCCCTGCAGGAGTTTTATTTGTAGTCAAGTGAAGAAATAGCCTGACAGACTGCTCCCTGTGTCTAATCCTGCAAATCAGGACCAATAATCATCTTAACTCTTCAGCAGATCTATTTTTAATGAGTGCCACCCACTATCTGACTTTCAGCTCCTGGTTCCAGATGTGAAGCTATTGGCTGGTGGCTAATACTGGACTTTCACCAGGACTGTATAATCCATGGGGATTATTCAGTGAGACGCTTCCTTCTCCTTACATAACCAAGGGGACCTTTCTTACTGATCATCAGAACTGAGGGGTTTCTGAATTCAGGCCAGAAAAGCTGTTCTCTAAACTCACCCACTGTAAACCGATATTTATCCATTTACAAATACAATATACTGAGCTCAGATCACAGAGTCACAGAAGGACTCTTACGGGTTGGAAGGGACAGCATAAGATCAACCCAGCACAACTCCCCTGCCAGAGCAGGGCCACCTACATTAGGTCACACAGGAACTGGTCCAGGTGGGTTTGGAATGATTCCAGAGAAGGAGACTCCACAGCCCATCTGGGCAGCCCCTGCCAGGGCTCCCTCATCCGAAGAAATTCTTCCTTGTGCTTCTTTGGAGCCTCTTCTGTTCCACCTTGTCCTATCATTAGCCATCACTGAGCACAGCCTGGCTCCATCGTCCTGACACCCACTCTTTATGTATTTGTAAACATGAATGAGGTCACTCCTCAGTCTCCTCTTCTCCAAGCTAAAGAGTTCCAGCTCTCTCAGCCTTTCATTAGAAGGGAGATGCTCTACTCCCTTGATCGAATTGGTGGCCCTTTTTCAGTAATTGTTGCAATGAAATCTCAAACAATAACAACAGTACATTTAGCTTTTCATTAGATTCAAGTTTTCCCCGGAGGGAGGAAAAAAAACACCTCAAACTTTAATCATAGCCCAAACCTTATATAACACTTCAGGATATGACTCACAGTACAATTGCATCGGATGACAACTGCATTTTGAAAGCTACACACACAGACATTCATGTCTGCCAGAATATCAATTCTCTTTGAAACACACAAACTCACATTGCTTTCCTTCCACTGAAGGAAGGAATCTGTCAGTGTTTTTAAAGTTCAAGATGCAATACCTCCGTAGCGATAAGAACTGAGTGGGAAGAGGTTTGTTTTTTTTTTCTCCCCCTTGTTCCCTGAAGATGGTTTTTGGAAACGTTTCACATTGTGCATCAGGATAATCTATCAACACTTTGCAAGTCTTCAAGGAACAGAACTCGCATTTCTTGTTGTGGCTTCTGCGCAGCTCCAAAGTTTCCTTCCCATCATTTGAAAACATTTCGGTCCTATTTGAAATGTTTAAGAGTGTTTGAGCTAGAGACTACCTCCAATAATGCAATGCAAAACTGGTGCCTTTTAGATAAACACCAAGTGCTGATCTTGAATATCATTAAAAATGAACTCATGGAATTCCCTTTAAAGGTTTGTCACTTGACAGAGGGAACATTCTATTCATTTCAGATAAGAATTTCTCAGGGTGACTAATTCTTTAGGAATCAATAGGTCTGTGGCTCTTACCTGTGTTATACCATCCACATTGAAATAGTCAACTTGAATATGAGCCAGAGAGAGCTGTTATAGCTTGGCATTGTATTACCAATGTAATATCCAGGGGAAGATGGAGCAACAGAGGGCAGCTGACTGTGCTGTGTCTCTGAGGAAGCCGACAGACGTTTCTACCCAGGAATCTTACAAATGTTAAATGTTCCTCACGGTTTAATTAAGGAAAATATTGCTATATTATTTTATTGTATGGAAACAAGGAGTTTGCAGAGACAAAAGTTGTTCCTATTTTGACTGTAGTCACACAATCTCAAGGGCTGGAAGGGACCTCGAAAGCTTATCCAGTGCAACCCCTCTGCCAGAGCAGCATCATGTAAAACAGGTCACACAGGAACTCGTCCAGCTGGGTTTGGAATATCTCCAGAGAAGGAGACTTCACAGCCCAACTGGGCAGCCCCTTCCAGTGCTCCCTCACTCTCACACTAAAGAAATTCTTCCTTGTGTTTCTTTGGAACCTCTTCTGTTCCAGCTGGTACCCGTTGCCTGTTGTCCTGTCATTGGCCATCACTGGGAACAGCCTGGCTCCATCCTCCTGACACTCACCCTTTATATGTTTTGAGCTTCTCCTGTTACTCTCTAAAATCTCAGTCTAAAAAACTGGGATCTTTCAAACATCCACCCAGTAGACAGCCAGCAGTATAAGAACCAAGGGATTTCACAAAGGAAGTATTAAGCATATGTTCCTGGGTTTGACTTCTGTAATTTAAATCAGACAGCATTTCTGTAATTTCCTGACTACACCTATACTTTGCTTTTCGTTCACACATTCCTTCCCATTCTGTCCTACCAGGTAACCTGCACATTGCTGATGCCAGACACAGAACAGAGCCTGCAGAAGTGCAACACATGTCCTGCCCATCCAGAGAGGCTGTGAAAGCTCCATACCTCAACTAGTGGGTTCACTGCACCAGCCAAGGGACACAGACAGACAGGGAGACTGCAAAGATGTGTTTCCTAGGAAACCAGAGAATTCTGAGAGTGTGGTATCACTTGATGGGGATGGTTCACTCTGGTTTAACTGCTTTCTCTAGACTTAATTTCATGTGGATTACTTTTTTTTTTTTTTTTACTCTTTAAGCAGAACACCTCCCCCCTTCCTCCCTTCATTTTACTTTTTTCCACATTTTCAAAACTACATTGCAGATATTTCATAGGACCTGGGCAGAGATGNAATATTGCTATATTATTTTATTGTATGGAAACAAGGAGTTTGCAGAGACAAAAGTTGTTCCTATTTTGACTGTAGTCACACAATCTCAAGGGCTGGAAGGGACCTCGAAAGCTTATCCAGTGCAACCCCTCTGCCAGAGCAGCATCATGTAAAACAGGTCACACAGGAACTCGTCCAGCTGGGTTTGGAATATCTCCAGAGAAGGAGACTTCACAGCCCAACTGGGCAGCCCCTTCCAGTGCTCCCTCACTCTCACACTAAAGAAATTCTTCCTTGTGTTTCTTTGGAACCTCTTCTGTTCCAGCTGGTACCCGTTGCCTGTTGTCCTGTCATTGGCCATCACTGGGAACAGCCTGGCTCCATCCTCCTGACACTCACCCTTTATATGTTTTGAGCTTCTCCTGTTACTCTCTAAAATCTCAGTCTAAAAAACTGGGATCTTTCAAACATCCACCCAGTAGACAGCCAGCAGTATAAGAACCAAGGGATTTCACAAAGGAAGTATTAAGCATATGTTCCTGGGTTTGACTTCTGTAATTTAAATCAGACAGCATTTCTGTAATTTCCTGACTACACCTATACTTTGCTTTTCGTTCACACATTCCTTCCCATTCTGTCCTACCAGGTAACCTGCACATTGCTGATGCCAGACACAGAACAGAGCCTGCAGAAGTGCAACACATGTCCTGCCCATCCAGAGAGGCTGTGAAAGCTCCATACCTCAACTAGTGGGTTCACTGCACCAGCCAAGGGACACAGACAGACAGGGAGACTGCAAAGATGTGTTTCCTAGGAAACCAGAGAATTCTGAGAGTGTGGTATCACTTGATGGGGATGGTTCACTCTGGTTTAACTGCTTTCTCTAGACTTAATTTCATGTGGATTACTTTTTTTTTTTTTTTTTACTCTTTAAGCAGAACACCTCCCCCCTTCCTCCCTTCATTTTACTTTTATCCACATTTTCAAAACTACATTGCAGATAGTTCATAGGACCTGGGCAGAGATGCAGCAAAGATTACTGGCAGCACTGGAGACTGACCTTTGATCTCTTGACCTTCTATATCAGTACTTCAACCTTTCTTTTGATGAGTAATTTAAGGTCTTTGTCTTTCAAGAATTCTAGTGTTCTGTTTGAAGGTTCAGACTTTGTCTTTATCACAGTTCAATGACTGAAAGAGACTTCAAACCCATAGCAAGTACATACCAGCTACCAAAGTAGTCACAGAGCTCAATGCAATGAGATTGCTCGGTGTGCTTTGTCTCTGATTGTCTCCACGTTACAGAGTTGGAGATTTAATTTGTGCATTTGGTTAATTTTGAAAGGTCAAGTAAAACGTTTTCCCATGCTTTGCATTTAATGTCATTTGAACAAAGGCTGGAACAAACAATTAAGAGATGCAGCAAGAGATTATGGGTGTATAATAAGAGTCTGCCTAGCAAGGCTGGATTGGGAGGAGCTGGAAGCAGGTCCTTGTTATGCTGCTGCTTGAATGAGCTATCACAGACATTATCATTTGTTACTTTAGGACAATCCCTAATGGACTGCATCACTACATCACTGTAATCTGATTTAAAATGAGAAACAGCCATAAACATCTGCTGCATCACTGCCCAGTTTGGCTTTACTAAACTCCTGGACATATTGCAATAAAGAAGCCATCATCTGGTGTTGAGGTCTTGCCCTTTCCATCTTCAGTGCTTCTACTAACAACCTCCAAGAACAAGAAAAATCAATAGAATAACATGGAGGTATTGAGCAGGACTGAGACCAGGTCTCAGTGGAAGACGTAACATTGCAGGGTATGTCAAAACATCAGTACAGTCACTCGCAGCTCCCTACATACTGCCACGTAAATACACGAGTGTGCTTGGAGAAACTCTGGCCATGGAGTGATCCCACAAACATCTGTGCTGTTTGCTACACTTGCTCCTTCAAAGGATCATGGTGACATGGGCCCTATTTGGAGGAAGGTATTTGGCTTTCATGACCTGAAAGGAGGGTGAGAGAAGACTGAATGTAAACCTATATGGTAAAATTGGGATAAAAGCAGCCCCAGTTGCTGTATACATTGGTATATTAACATCACCTTATTTTTCTATTGTGAAAGAAAACCAACTATAAGAGCTCCATCAGTAGATTTTTTTGAGTACTTCCAGCTAGGCTGATATAAATAGCATGTATAATATTTCCTGATCTTCTCAGTCAGACTTCAAGCCCAGTGAAACTCATGGGCAGGAGCAGCAAGTACTCACATAGATAATTTTGGGGTTATGGAACAGCCTGACTGGCAGGAGATCTTCCCTAGTATTTTAGTTCAGCCTCAAGCACTCATTCTGGATCCCAGGGTTTTCATTTTCCAGAGACCTCTGCCAATGATAGACCTCAAAAAGTAATCAGAGGCATTACACTGTAAAAAAAAAAACCCAAAACAACCAAACCCAGAGAAAGTCCTCAGCAAACTTTCATCTAAAAAAAACCACTATCATCTAAATACTGAATTAAAAATTAAGCACATGCATGACAGAAACATAGAGAAATGAACAAGTCACTTGCCTTGCTGTTTGGCTTCTTAGATATTAGCTGTGTTTGTGCAGGATGTATCACTCAACCCCCTCCCAATAACATTTCACTTTTACCGACCTCAGGAGGTTTCAGCAAACAGTTCTCATGAGGTTGTTTCAAGTCTTAAAATCTCTCTGCTGAGGAAATTTATGTAATCCAGTAACAGACTGGACTCTTACTGTGTATACAGAAGAAATAATCAAGTACAGGACAGAAAATCCTAGACACCCATATGACTTAACTGCCAGAGAAATCAGTCAGTTGCTTAAATTACACTGAACATGTCGACAAACAGCAACAATGTGGTGAGCCATGCCACGAAACAGCTTCATCCCTACTCTGACACAGTGCTTGGCTTGTCTAATCTTTCACCTTTGTTGTCAGAGGAAGAAGAAATGCAGAGTAAGCACGAACCTTGGAGAAAGATTTTGGGGGAAGAGACTGAGCCTCTTGCTCTGGAGACCTTCCAAACTCACCTGGACAAGTTCCTGTGTGACCCTAGGAGGTGCTGCTCTGGCAGGGGGTTTGTGGACTCTTTGGTGGTTATGAGGGAATCAATTGTGGAAGACATTTTTCCTTCTAGTTTTTCAGATGCTAATTCTTTACAAAATAAGGTCTGTTTACACAAGTTACAGCTCTCTGACCTGGGGCACACAGCACGTCCATAGCACAGGCAAGGCCAGCAGCTACATGCCAGGAAAGGTGGCTGCAGCATCTTGGTACCCAGCTCACTCTCCCTTCTCCCTGAGCTCATGGAGATGAAACTCTGTTCCTTGTTCTATTTTTCTTTTAACTGCAGTGAACCCCAGGCCACAATTTTTATATGTTTCAAATGTCATCTTACAGAAACCCTCTCTGTATTATTCAGCATAGGCTCCCCAAACCCTGTGGAAGACATCTATCTTGCATAAATGCTTAAATACAAGAAAGCTAATGTTGCGAAATTCAACTACTTTCTCCACAGAAGTCAGGAGCCACTCCCAGACAAGCTGCCCCTCTTCCCAATCATACATACAAGAAGAGATCTGGTCTTAGCAGACTGACCTGTGATGAGCATTTTAGCCCAAGACTCCAAAGATTCAACTTTGCTGAAATAAATAACAAAGCTCTCGTAAGCTTAATGAACCCAAATCTCATCCCAGCTCACTCTTTTCCAAGTCTGAGGCTATTACATTTGTCCATGATACTACAAAGAGAGACAGTTTCCCACAGATAAAACATTTAGGCATTAGAGCCAAAAGAGTGGACTTACCTAGGTAACTTTCCTTGTCTTCTAGATAAACATGTGAAATAATAGATGAGCAGATATCTCTCTTCACATTTACAAACAAACTGGTATTCATCAAGCTGTCCACCTCTGCCTTAGAGTCACTGCTTGAAGGAAGAAAAGCACATTCATCTGTCCAGGGTGTCTGGATGGAAGGAAAGAAGAGAAAAAAAACCCAAAACAAGCACTCTTCAGTGCAAGGGCTCAGGACAGAGTGATACAGGTGTAATCCTTCATATCTTGTGACAAATCATGTGCTCCAGCTGTCCTTCAGAAAATGAGAGGTGGGCCAGTTCCTGGGCAGCTGCTACTTGGCACCTGGTAGACACTGATCCCTAAAGAAACAAAGAGAAAATGTTTTCTTCTGGCTACCACTGACTTTTTGTGAAGATCTGCTTTCCTCCTCATGCTCTGTTTGCTTTTTGGCTTTATTTTGTAACATTGCCTTCCTGGACCTTAATGGCTTTTTTTTTGTAGCTTGTGCAGCCTACAAATATTTCAATGAATTCTGTCTCTCTTCTCTTGTTTTTCATTCCCTGATCAGCAGTACCTGGCTCCAGTACCTTACAGAAAAAAACATTGCAGAAAGGTTACTGCATCCCTCAGACACTTCCAATGTTCTTTTTTCTCCTCATTTTTCTCTACCCTATGTGATTTTTTCCCCCCTCCTGTTCTCATTTTACTCTATTTCCTTTGATTTTTCTGTCTTCTTTATCTCTCTCCTTTGTCTTGAGCTGCAGGTGCCTGCAATACCCCCAATCCTTCCAGCTGCTCTTGTTTTTCAAATCTCTGCAGCTGCAGCCAGAAAAAGAGCAGGAGAGATGAGAGTTTTGTGGTGGTGTGCTGGGAAGCAAGAGGGAAGCCAGGATCTAGACATGGGCAATCTGACTGAGGCCCAACAGCCCTGAGAAATGAACACACTGTGAACATAATTTGAAAATACAGATAAAAATAATAACCAGAGAAATTGAGGGAGTGAGGGTGAAAACTTCCATGTAATTTCAGTGACTCCTGGACTCCTTGCTCACTTCAGATCTGTTCATAGTGAGGTAAATCTTGCGTTCCTCTTATCTTCCCACTGGTTATTATGAAGTAGCATGGAATCCCAGAATCTCCAGATGGTGGGGTTTGGAATGGACCTCTGGAGATCATCCAGCCCATCCTCCTGCTAATGCAGGTTCCCCTCAAACAGGCTGCAGCCTGCTCACACCCCTTCTGAAGAATGGATGCATCAGGCCCTCTTTCCACAATGAAGAAATGATTTATTCCAAACTGACACACCAGATGGACATACAAAGATGTTAATTCCAACACCCGTCCTGTAGTTTGTTTGAGGCAACCACAGTAATGAAAATGCCTCAGGCCTGACAGAAAGCAGGCATTGGATTCCATTCACAGCTAGCTTTCCAGCCAAAAGTGGTAACAAATTAAATAGCTATCTGAGATGTTCAATAATAAGCCCATGTATTCTGGCACAAATTGCCATCTGTGGCTTGCTCATGCTGTAGCTTGCAGTGTCTTCAAAGGCACTGAATGCCTTAGCTCAGATGCAGCAAAGCATGAGAGTGAGTGGTACATGTGTAGTAGAGGTGAAGCTCAAGAAACAGCTCACATAGTGAACATCAATCCTCTGCTTAACTACTTTGCTATAATAAAGTCAGGAAATTCAACTGAATATTTAATATATAACGAGCATTTAATTTACAGGTGAAGAAGCACCTCCTTAAGCAAAGCCAGTGATGAGTCACTTCAGATTTGCACAGTTAGGAAGAATATCCTGCAGTGGCTACAGATAGCCTGCATCCCTTTACAACAGTCAATATTTAAACCTGAAGCAATCAAATTATGATAATTCAGAGAAAACATTGGGCATGAACTTCTAAGATGATTATTTCAGCAGATCCCACAAGCAATGTTTCTCATAAAGATTTGTTTCATTTTTCTGAGGCTCCCAAGCTCCTGTGTAAATATTTGTTCTGCACAGCAGTGAGGTTGAAGAAATGTTAGTCCTGAAACATAAAAACCCTCTTCTTGAGGTCTCCCAGCTTAATTCCTGGGTGCTCAGCTTCTCTCCGTGGGGGGTAGCTTTGTCTGAAAATGTTTCAGCTAAAGCCATTGCTGCTAAATAAATGACAAAGCCAGAAATTGCCAACTCCACAGGTATAAAATAACTGCCCAGCCTGTCAGGAGCATTTTCACTGCAGCATTGTTGTATAGAACATATGCTTGAAGGTTTCACAGCAACAATACCCAAGATTAAGCCATGTAGCCAGTATTTTCAATTTTATTTTCTTTGATCTTTTCCCCTCTTTCTTTAAGTTTCATGTCCAGCACTTTGGTGGTTTGGAGAGTTTTAGCCCATATTATATAAAAGTAATATAAGAAAGGAATGAAACACTATGATTTCATAGCTGCAAGGGAGTGCTGGTCCTGCAGTTTCATTGCAACAATGAAGTTACAATGAATTTGTGATTTAATGACAGGTGTCGGCAATGTTAAGCATCTGCTTCATCCATGTGAAATCCTGTTGGCTCGTTTGGCTTGCTGAATTTCAGTACTGGAAAGATGTATTTGTTTATTAGACTGGCAGTGTGTCCATCCTGTATTTAAAATGGAGTGCTCTCTAATGTGAATGCCTCGTAACATGACATTGCAGAGATATGCAAGGAGATGACTGTTTTTGTCCAGTAAGTGCCCATGGCAGATGCTTGATTCCCAGGGAAACTGTGACATGAAGGGAGCTGGGACAAGCGACTACACTGATTGCTGGCTGTGTGAGTGTCTGTGTGTGCTCCTGCAACACACTGTGTCTACTGAGGCTGCAATTAATGAAGAGTTATTAATCATCTTGCTGGTGTACACACTTCTGTCATCTTGACTTTGCATCTGCATTAAAACAGCACCTTACTCTGAGAGCCCTCTTTCTGACATGTTTCCAGATGAAGGGCTGGCTCAATGACTGCTCAGGAATGTGTTTCATGGGAAGGCCACAGCAGTTCCCTGCTCCTTCACTCCTCACCAAAGATCTGCTTCTCATTTCTGTGAGCAGAGATCATCTTTGCTAACATCCATTTCTCTTCCAGCCCAGCGCCAGCTGACCCCAGTGAACGTGTGCAGAGGAGGGCTGGCACTTGAATTATCAGGTCATGCAACATGTGAAATCTTCCTTTGACTATTGGAATGGTCCAAAGCCCTCTTAGCTCTCTGATCAATCAGATACTACAGAACTGATAGATACAGAAATAAAGAAATATAGAACTGTCCTATGTGTCAGAACATCTTTAGGGTTCCTTTGTACCAATTAATACTAAAATGCTAAAATATATTTAAAGCACTCTTATTTAAAAGACTTTGACAACCTGAGTCCTTTGTCCAAATATAACTTAGTTTGATCTTATTAACTTTCTGCACTCATCAGTGTCTTGATTGTCTCTGCTACTTCATCATGTGCCTTATCATGTCATTAAGGAATTCACTCCCTCTGGCTTGATATTTAATTTCCCTGGAATTGAACATAATGTTTAATTTCTTTGAAATGTTGAGAAGATGGTTTGAGGCAGACTAGGGGATAAAAAGTTTCTTTGCTGTACCCCAGTGCCTATGCTGCATGTTTATTATCTCACCAGGCAGACAGATGATAGCAGGAAATGCTGGTTCTGCAGTTTCTCATCATCCCATGGGGAGGGCACTCAGCACAATTCCATTTTTTCTGCATTTTTTTTAATAGAAGGCCACCAGCTCCAGATGTCTATAAAAATTAGAGCATCTGAGTAATTCAGTACTCCCAAGTACTGGGACTGTGTAAAAGAACAGATGGCCAGTCCTCCAGCCTTGGAAGTACATTCTCCTGACGTGTGAGATGGAAACTGCAATGCCAGAGAAGTGAAGTACTGGGCTTTTTATTAGCTTTATCAGGTGACTGACATTTTGCTGGAAGACAGGCTATTTCTGGTTGCTATGTGTTCTGCTGCTCATACCTAAAATGGAGATGAAACCGTGGAAAGATGTGAAAATTGTCATGATGCAGCAGACAACAGGAGGATGAAAGTCACAGATTACAATAGAATCACATGTTATTATTTTAATATTGAAGGACATTTTAATCAGCATTGGCAATGAGTGGACACATCCTACTCCATGACAAATCACCAAGTGGCTGCATACAAAATGGTATTACACTAGTAGCCACAAATGATAGTAAATATATAAAGGGATGTTATGGGCTTCTTGCATCTAAATGTTTAGATGAAAAGCTGTAATAGGTATATGAATATGTGTGACAGGCAATCAGCTGTCAAGATTTTAGTGCCTTGATACTTCTCATTAAGAACAGGCCTAGACTCAAACTTTCTCCTAAGTTTCATATTATTGAAATAAAAGTGACAGAAAGATAAATTCAGGCCTGCCTTAGCCTTGTGATTTGGCATCTCTGATCAGTAACAGCTTTTTCAACATCTTCATCTTTCTTAACCTCTCAAGATCTCTGCAGAAAGAAAACCTAAAAATGTGGCTGCTCTGGTTTATTTCATGATTGAGTAAAATTGTCTCTATGTCCCAAGAATCACCTGTGTATTATTAGGAGCCCTCACATAACTTTCATTTCCTAAACCTAACAAGAATCAGATAAAAAACTGCTGCCATGATATTTGTACCTTTCTGTGCACATAGCAGGGGTCAGTTGGGATCCTTGCAAAAATGCTGAGCTATGTGAGGGAAAGAACCCATCTCATAAGGTCATTCAGCTTTCCAAGGCAGGACTGTTTGTTGATGCTTCTGATTGCTGCCTTTCAACCTTGCATTTAACTTACAGCTCACTGAAGCATTTGCTTTCTGGGGGAAAACATGTCATGCTCTACATGCAAACTGGTGACACCATGTCCTGCTGGAGGCAATACAATGTTTATATGTAGAAAGAACAATATTTTTCCTGCAAATAACAAAGGTATTATGATATACATCTTATTCCTCAAACCTATGTAGCACTGATAAAACAAAGTACTGCAGCAGGGTGACATAGTAACACTAACTCCATATTAGCATTCCTATCTGGCATGTTAGTCCAATCTCTAATAATCTAACAGGAGTAAGATGTGTGTTATGTCACCTTCAGGCAGAGGGACACCTGCACAAGTCATTTACATGAAACTCTGGTTTTTAATTTCTGAAGCCTTCAGCTGCTTTTCACTCATATTCACTATAAAAACTGTACACTTTCAATGAAAAGCTTTAAAAACTAAGTTGCTCTGTTGTATTTCCCAGAAGGCTGATTCCAAGCTTTGCTGCAGTGCTCCCATTAAAGTTATGCTGGCATATGAAATGAATGAATGATACAGAAAGCCCACCTAGAGATCGGCTCTAGGTCAGCTACGGGTCAGCAGAAATCAGCAGGTAAGCTGAAGACAGCTCACTGCCCCATGAAGCCAGAGTGTAACTGGGCAGGTTTAGCACCTAACAGAGCAGTCACAGGTTGTCTTCTTCCCTGCTGATACGGATGGAGTTTGTTTGCACGTCTGCTTTCACTTTTCCCTTGACAGATCTTAAGTGGACAACAGTGATTAAAAATATAACCCCTGCCCCTAGTTTCAAATAAAAATTAGCACTCAAATATAAAACATATTCTGAAGTTATTGCAATGGCTGAGTATTAAAGTTACCACGTGAATGGACTGCAATGCTGCTCTGAACTCTGAATTCAAGCCAGAAGTGGTGGTTCCTTATGTCAGTTATGGTAAGGGAGAGATAACAGTTGAATCAGTTTGATGAACTTATCAAATAGAGTGATTTATTTAGTGCAACTTCTGCCTTGCTCACTCTTCTGCTGTTCCTGAGGCTGCTAGCATCATTAGAAATCTCTGAGCACTAGAAATCATATAAATGCATGGGTAAAGTTTGCTTCTCCTCTGAACACATAGAAAACCCCATTTAAGAGGATGGCAGCTTGACAAATACCCACACTTGGAACAGCAACCTGTCTCTGAAGTATCTGATTATTGCAGTTCTTGTGGGGTTGAACAACTGCTTTAGATGAGGAGGGATTACAAATCTTCTAGTGGATTACACAGCAGTTAACTTGTTTCTAGCCCTCAAAATGATAATACACGAGATGACACTTTATTTTATTAAAGAAGCCATTGAATTCTACTTTTTTTTAATTAAAAACTTATGACTAATTTGTCCTGAGTCTTAAAACCAGACAGCTACAACAGCTACATTAGAAGAAACACTGGCAGTATTTGAAAAAGGTTTTCAGATTCCTCAAAATGTTTTGGGTTTTGATCAGTTCTGGTCCTGGAGGTGCTGGCTTACACCTGCAAGGACTAAAACGTGCTCAGAACATCTCCACAGAGGTCTCTGGTAGGGATGGGGCAACAGGAGCACAGCAAAAAGCATATCTTCAAATTAGTGAAGGCCTAGGCTACTGCTGACTGTGGTGGGAAGATCTGAGAGGCAAAATATCTTCTTCCACACATTTTAGGCATCAGGATGAGAAATGGGATGAGCACAAGTACAAAGTGAGACCGTTCAGTTGTCAAGAAAATCCATCCAAGAAACGTTACAAATGCACCAATTCAGTTCCTCAGTCATCCTGAGGCCAGTAAAAGTTTTCTATTGGCTTTACTGGGCTTACACTTTAAAAAATACACCTTTGTTACACATTCACACATGCAACATGTACATTGTCACATAATCTTACACACTAAGGACTGAATTACTAAAACTCCTTACAGTTAAAGAAACATGACCTAATTGCATGATCTCTACAAAGTTGTGATTATTTTGCTAAGCAAGTCTGTAGCTGCTGGGCCCAGGCTCATGACAGTCTGAGAGATGGGTAGAAGTACATGTTCCTTTTCATTCTTTTCTGACTTAAATATAATCCTGGAGATATTAAAATATTCATGCTACTAAATATTTAAATTCTTTCACCCAGCTGGCCTGAATCTTGCTACATTCTCCAAAAAAGAGAGAGGAAAAAAAGAGGGTTCTAATAGATGCAAAAAAACATAAAAAGCTAAACATAAAAAAGAAGTGTTCAGCAAACAGAGGTGAGTATTTGAGAAATAACAGCTTTAATCAAATAGTGATATGGCATTGAACCTGCTTCTGCAGGGGGGTTGGACTAGATGATCTCTAAAGACCCCTTCCAACCCTACCATTCCATGATTCCCTGTGAAATAGAGATGAATATATATTGCAAAGGCATAACAATAAGGAATTACCTCACAATTCGGTGGCAGAGAGAGAACTGAGGGTCAGCCTCAGCTCATTCTACAGATCTTGAGATTTAAAATTTACACCCAGATTTTATTCTAGAGCTCTTCAAACTTTGGAATCATACAGTCAAATGCCAGAGGTTTCCTGTGTTTTATTAACACCACATACTTATCTTTTTTTGGGTTACTCAAATGTGGGGATGGAAAGCACAGACAGGCAATGGGACAGTCACATTTGGGTTTGTCTAGAGGGCAGATCTATTGAAAATCTAAAGTTGTGGCAAGGAGGGAGGGCTGCCCTTTGCACCAGAGTGAACATTGTTCATGCCTACAGGAAGCTTTTTGTTCTTTTGCTTGATTTGATCTGATGGAACTGATTTTGCTCTGACCAGTAGGGCGTAGGCAGGAAATCAGCTTTTGACAAACAACAGACTGATCTTTGAAAAAGCTGATGGGATAAGTAGTATTCTGAAAAGCTACTGTGGTTGTGGCAAACAGCCACACATTCAGCTCTGCCTCTGCTGAAACTCCAAGTCAGGAACCTGCAACATCAGACATGGCTTTGTTTTTCAACACAGACAGCATAAACAACACAAATCAGGGCAGATGAAAGTGATTCCCACCCTTAAACTCTGTGTTGAGTTTGAACTGTATGGTACACCAGCATGTTTTGAACATGTAGGGCTCTGCAAAGGGGAAGGCATGTCTGTGTCCCTGTTGGATTTTGGCATGTGGTGAAGAAGCAGAAGCAAAGTGCTCACCTCCTGGGGAGACTTAAGAGCTTGACTAGCTACAGAGGACAGCTGCCTCCAAATGAGGATGGAAACTAAGTGTGGGATTTTAAGACTGTAATTCCATCTTCCATCATCCATCCCTCCCATCTCAGTCTCGTTTTCAGTATCAGTATCATTCTTTCTTACCCTCTGCCTATTGCACAGACTGCAGGAGCACCTCCCCATTCCTTGATTCAGATACTCCCTGTGGCTCCACTGCAGCAAGATCTGGCAACTTGGAGGACTCTTTCTCACACCATGGCTCCTCAGAAAAGAAACCTGTATAAGCAGGAGGTTCAACATGACCTACACTGGGTTCGTGGTCTGGTAGGGAGGGGATGAAGACTCCGGAGTGCACCACAGGCCACTCCAGTGGCAAAGGAAGGTGCACCTTCTGCACCTCTATCGTTTGCAGAAAAAAATGAGGATAACAGCTCCTTATCCCTCCTGACACTGCAAAAGTACTTGTATTAAAGCTGGTGAGATACTCAGATGCTGGGATAACAGACCTGGAGAAACAACTTAGACTGGAAGAATGTCTTTTCTAGACATCATTCTCCCTTAACTATTCAATACAAGCTTTAGCTTTTGCACAGCCAGTTTGTTCACTAGGACTTTCTATACAAGTTTAAAAACCTTTCCACACTCTGCCCCAAAGATCCTTCACACGGGAAAGCAAAAGCACTGAGGAACCATTTTACACAGCTCTCTTTCCTCACCTTTCTCCCTTGACAAGATGCTTAATATGAGCACAATCTGCCAATGTCACCCACATGACAGTGCTCTGCATCTGTGTGGCCATATGATTGCTTAATCTGCCTGTTTCATAAGATAATTACTGAATAAGGCATTAATATTAGCCATAAGCCACAGGCTCACCAACTGCAGAGGCTGGCGTTTTGCTAGCACGTTGAAACTAGTCAAGTTCAGGCAGAATTTTGCAAAGAACTTTGAACTCCTCCTTGAAGATGGAAGTTGAAACAACAAAATTAGGACTGAGCCTGAAATCTACTGCTTGTGAGCTCTGAGTCCACAGTCAGTACAACCCTTTTGATTGTTAACACCAGACAAGCCTGTGTGAATAATCCATCAGCCATCTAAAGAACTTCCCTCTGGTTTCTCTAGTTGATAAAAGAGCAATAATTCTCTCAAAGTAATTGCACTGAAATAGAAAATGTTGTGGAGTATGTTAAATCTCTTTACAGGAATCTATAACATTGAAATGTTATGCAGAAAATGACTTTTGCATTTTCCAAATCAGTGCTGCAGAAAATTTGAAGAGAAATCTCCCCATTCCTGCCAAGCAAAAGCTCAAAGATTTCTTAAAGGAGACAGAGCTGTGATTTTGCCTCCTGAATGTCTCAGAATCAGGTATGACACATCATTCATTGCTTGTGATGTCTATATCCTATAGTGGGTGCACAAATGTACATTTATTTACACACACACACAAATATGTTCAACAGAAGTAGTAAGAATTAAGAAAATAGAGACATTCAGTGTTACACAGTGGAGGTAAACAGCTAAAGCATACATGAAAGTGATCCATACAAAAACAGCTGTGAGGAAATGTTCTTGTGTATCTACACTGCATGAAAATGAAATGCTTTGGAAATGACATAAATAAATGTGTCATAGTCCTCTCTCAGTAAATAACTGATCCTTGCCGATGCAGGAAAAACATTTTCATTCCCAACAAATTGCTTCTTTACATGTTTTCTTTGGGTATATTTTGTGACTGTTACCCAAACCCAGAGCTACTCAGACCTGGAAACTGAGTAACTGTGATCTGACACTTCACGATGCTGTTGCTCTGACAGGGTGTGAAAGAAGTCCCAGCCTCAGGTTTCAACATTATGAGGGGGCACAAAGGCAGCAGGAGGGCTGCAAGGGCAAGGCAGAAGAGCAAGATCATCTGTTAGGCAAACAACACCAAACAGGCTGATATCAAAACAAACACGATACCACTGAAGAGATGGGCTCTGATGACAGACTTCTAAAGCTCTCCTGGAATGATTCTTTCCATGACTGAGTCACTAGTTTTAATAATGATCTCTTGCTGCTCATGACCCAAGACAGGATCTTAATGAAACCACTGCTGTTTGATTAAGCCATTAATAAGATAGTTGACAGCAGCAGGACTGTGTTTTAACAGGAGGATAAACGGCCTTTGGGAAGATAGATATTTTCCTTCATTAAATGTCAGAAGAGAACACTTCCAAAAAGTGAGCAAAACGAAGACTTGCCAATGAGGGAAACTATTCCTGTCATGGTAACTCTAGTGATTCCAAACAAAAATGACAAATTCACAGAATAGGATGTTTTAATAGGCATTTGAGGTGACCTCAGATCCCTGACCTCTCCTCCAGTTGTTTGCCAAAGAGACTAGAGATGTCTCTTGCCTGAGTAGGTACCTGTCTGCTCCTGATGTAACCCATGTGCGGACAACTGGTGCAGCTGAGTGGCTATTTGCCTCCCCAGCTCTTTGGAAGTATTCCCACTTGGTTCCTGCTGGGTAACTCACTGGATTAGCTCATTATAGGAGCCAGACTTTCCCCCTCTGAAAGAGTGAAGTGTTCATCATGGTTCAAAAGGACTCAGAATCAGTTTTAACAAGAGATAAGGAAGAAACAGCTTTTCCTTAAAAACAATAAGATTAGCAACAGTGGAACCAAACTGCAAAAGAATGAAGCAATAATGATTGGCAGTAGCATCCTCTTTAGATGCTATCAGTGACAGCATTAGAGGCAGAAATACAGTCAATAAAGGTTCATTCACAAATGGGATGATTCCATTTGGTTTTTCAATAACATTATTTTGCACAAGTGAACAGTATTCAAAAGAATATTAAATATACAGTTTAATACAAATGTCTCAATGCATTTAATACATTTCAACATCTCTGGCCTGATTTTCTATTCACTTAAATCTCTCTTAGCTGGTGTAATCCCATGGAATATAATAGCTTTGATCTTAGGGGGATAAAATCAGATGCAGAAATAAAGTTTCATCTGGAAAAAAGTCAAGAGCATAACTTGCTCCCCTGTGCAAGCTGTCAGACAAAGTCAGAAACTGGCAGAAATCATGTGTGTCTGTGTTTGTCTAGGTAGGAAGACAGATGAAAATTAAAGGTCGTGTTCATCAGCAATAGACAACATCATTTGAAATATTCCCAGATAGTGACCAAGACATTTGTACGCAATATCCAGAAATAACCAAGCAAAAAGTCGTGGTTCACTGTCCTTCTGAATGTGCCTTCATTCTAACTTCAGCGTGGGCCAGACATTCCAGACTCTGCAGGCTCAAATAAATGAGTGCATCTTTAAAGATATTCATACAGGTGTAGACACATACTGAGAAATCATCTCCCCAAAGCTTTACATCTACAGAAAGGAGAAATATCATCAGCCTACAAATGGGAAACCAAAGTTTAAGTGCATGCCTGGGGGAGCATGAGCCTTGGGATGTAAAAATGAGGATTAAGGCCAAACATGTTATTTAATATCCTCAGGTACCAAAGGGAAGCTATGGCATAGATTAATCAATAAAGGATTAAAAATAGATTTCCATGAACACATCCAACAGGAAAAATAAACAAGATGGCAAGTAACTAGTTTAAGAAGATAAAACTGTGGGAGTAGTCTTATGTACTCTCCAAGCTGGTCTATCCATAAATTAATTTGGCTTTTTTATCTCTTGTCTTATTTGAAACAAATCCTACAAGAAACAGCAATAAAATCATCTTCCTGCCAATTGTATCTTGAACTGTGAGGCAACTAACTGAGGAGGTCATGGTTTGTGCATTAACAACAGTCAAACAGAATAAGGAAAAAAATTGCCATGACATTTTTTTAATGAGTGATGTCATGAAAATGTTGATAATCAGCTAAGTGGCATTTTTGGGGGCTTTCTCATGAATATAGCTTCATAACTTAATTAGTCATGAGACTGTATTTTTGAAGAGTCCGCATTCATATGCCGTAACTGTTAGTAAAATCAAAAGGATAAACTTTTACCTTTAAGTCATTCTAAAAAGACTTAACTGGAGCTGAGTGTATCTGGGGGAAAGAAGGAAAAACATTTACTGTTGTTGTGACAAATCCCCCACAATCTCATCCTGTGAAGGACGATCTTGAATTCAGGACCATGGAAGGCAATGGGGCCTGGTGAGAAAGACAGCAGCACTTTACTATGCCAACAACACTTAATGGGCCATTAGTAAATCAACATTCTATATTCTGGGCATGCTTGGAATCAGTGATTAAAAATTGATTTTTAAAAGCTTGAATTTAATGGAAATAGAAGGATATGGGAATGCTTCTACCTCCATATTGCATCTCTAACCAGAAGAGTTCGTCCCTCCTAACAAATTCACTCCAGCTTCCACATACTGGGCACATCAAATCAAACAGTTATTGAACAAACACTAAGGACTGTGCATATCTTTTTATCAGAGCTGTAAACAGAATGAAATTACAATCTTTTTAAAACAAGGCATTTTGAAGACTACTGAATCTTTTATTAAGGTGGGTAGCTTTTGACCACATAATTGCAGCCTGCTCTTACCATAAAGGCTCCTTAGGAGGGATACATGAATGAATCTAATAGGGCAAAGCTTCTGAAGAGCAAACAATTATCAGTAGAATTTATTAATAAAGGCAGAAGTTCAAACATTTAACCATTAGCCAATGAAATCCATTGTAAACAGATTCTGGGACTACAATTTAGAGCACTCATTAGCTTAAAATATGCTAACATTAGCCAAAGAGTCTTTTACTACCTGAAGAGAATTTAAAGCTGAAGATATCAATGATATCACTTATTCTCTACAGATTTTTCTGTGTATGATCTACAGCTCAACATTACTTTGAGTCTCAAACATTCAGTTTTGGCCTTGGCCTGAAAACATATGGTCTTCTTTTTCTTGAACAAGTGTTGACAGATTTTGCTTGTCATGTCCATATGAACATTTTCTACTCACAATTAACAGGACAGCATCCAGAATGACTGAAATGAACAGAACAGTCTTGGGACAGAGATAAACAAGATGTGGCCCTTCAATTATACATATCAGGCAATTGGCCAGTTAGTGACAGTTATGGGAATCTACTTGAGAGACTCTCAGTGAAACCAGAGACCCAATTTTATCTTTAAAATCATAAATGTTTTCATACAATATCCAAGTCCAAACAAACCCACAGTGCCTGGCTTAGTCTGTTGCATCTATTTCAAGGGTGAGCTTTCTGAGACAACAACCGTCTGTTTGTCCGGTGTCTTTACCAAACAACAGGGTATTCAAGTCTATTCCTTGGATCCTTAAGTTCTTCTGCAACCCCACTAATGAACAAGTAATAGCAAAATTGCTCTTATTTCAGATATCAGAAAGCCAGCATTGATTTCTAGATAATATTAGTGTAACAAAACATTGTTTTTTGCTGGAAATAATAGAGCCATAACACAGCAAAAGCATCACAAAGTACAAGGCAAAGTAAATGCACTACAGACCTGGTTGTATTCCAATACCCTGAAACACTACTTCTTTTGAGTTGGAATAGAAATGATAATATAAACTTACATTAAAATAACAACACTTCTGTAACAGCCAAATAATTAGGAGCACTACGAGAATGTGAATCTGGAATCTACGAGTCCTTCCAAAGCCCAGCAGCCAGACAAAATAGATTGGAGTACAAAGCTTCATAAAGATGTTTCTTAATATTAAGATCTCATCCTAAACCCAAAAAACCATACAATTTCTGGTTTTTCCAGTCAGCTTTAGTTTTTTCCTTCTCATACCATCCTTAATGAAGAGCTTACAGCCCAAGCTATACACTCCGTGCCCTTGGGTCCTGTTTAACTCTCCTTGATTGCTGAACTCTGCCTGAACCTAGTGACCAATTCTGTTGACTATGCACAAAAAGGAAGATAATTAACTGCTTTTCTGCTAGCAGGATTGCTTCCCTAAAGCTGGAGGAGAGCAGCATGTTCAATGCCAGTCAGCATTACCGACAGTAGTTCTGCCTCTGAGTTCAGGCAGGGAATCAGAGGCGCTGAGTAAAGCAGTGCAATTCTCTCCTTAGTCATTGGCCACAGCAGATTCCACTTTCAACTGATGCTCTCTGCTAACTTTGTGTTTAGATCACATCACCTCAAGTTCTCTCCCTGTTTTTATCTGCTGATGCATTTGCCCCGATTTTATAAGCTTTTGCAGTAGTGTGTGATCAACAGGGCTCAGAGGAGCATACAAACAATAATGCACTATACTGTCACCCAGAGAATAAAAAGATGCACTAGACTGCCTGGTTCCATCAACATGGACTGATACACTGAGATGACTCCTGAGAGGAAACCAGGCTGATGAAAATTCCTCTGAAAAGAGCAATTACTGTAGTAGTAGTACAAAATGGCAGCACCAACCACAGCAGCAGTCAGAGCATGGAGGGTTATGAAAACTCATTAGACATATGATTAAGAACCCATCTGTTGAAGGAGCCCATCAAGAATGATATCAGGGGAAGCTTCCTGATACTTCTGCTGCCTGTATTACTTTATGAGCTTCTGACAATTTGGGTTATTTCATTCTAATAAAAAATCTTTTCCCATTTCTAACCCCTTTAGTAGATGAAATATTGCTAAAGGAGAAATCAACTCAAAACGTGCCAGGGAAGGTTTCTATTGGATATTAGGAAAAAAAGTTCTTCACCAAAAAGTTGAAGCAAGCATTGGAACAGGCTGCCCAGGGACATAGGTTAATAGTTGGGCTTGATGATCTTAAAGGTCTTTTCCAACTGCAATGATTCTATGATACAGTGACACCTATGTCCACAGCCTGGACTCATCCATTAAGTTGAGTTATTTATTTGAGGTCACTAAGGTGGAAAGAGCCCATTTTGGCCAGCTATATACCCAGCAGAGAAGGATAAGCAACAGGAGAGAGTCAGCCTCTTTGAAAATAGTCTGGAATGAATACATTTCAAACCAGTCTCCTTCATTAAGTGAGAGGGATCTGTGCCATGTGCTGCCATTTACTTAAGTCCTTCTACAATGCTGTTAAAAAAGGAAGTTCTAAACAGCAACATCTTGGAGATAGAACTCATCCTGGGCACAGTCTGTCAAAAAATGTATGCACTGATGTAAAATTACCAGGGACATGAAGCTTCTGCAGCCTGTGTCTAAAACAAGGAATTAGAAACACTTCAACTGAATACGATGATAATTTCTGTTTCCCTCTAGAAAAAGAGTGCATGGAGACATGTTTATTGTGTTTTTCCAGAAACACAATAAACACAATTGCAGAATGGCTAAAATGAACTACAGGAATTCTGACTTCAGGATGTGAAGAAATATTATAGCCACAAGGAGCCTTCCAGTTCTCTTTCTCTCTCGCTTACTGCTATACATTTATATGGAGCACAACCACCTGGTTATTTCCCCAGCAAGCAATAAGAGACCAAATGGTAATTAAGTTACTTCAATCAAATGTCAGGTGTATTTTGAGTCACAGTAATATCTCAGCATCTCACATACCTTTCATGTCCTGTTGTTTAATTATCAAAGGAGCAATGGAAAGGAGCATGAGAATGAGGTGTAGATAAATATGAATTATTGAAGGGGATAAGGAAGCATACGCTGCAGAAACAAGATCTGTCATTTAAGATCCACAGAAGAGGTTTTAAAGCACAAATGAGAGCAGTAAATGTGAAAATGTTCTCACTGGTGTTTGTATTGCTTAATAGAGAGTAAAGGGTGTAAGTGCCCACATAGCCTGCCTCTCCTCAGCATGGGAAGGTCCAGCACTGAGGGAATACACAACCCAACATATACAGCAAGCTTCTACTTGGCTACTTCCTTTCATCACAGCTTCAGGAGGTGCCTTGGTAAGAGACTGGGGGATACTGGCACTTTCCAATACCTCCTCTCTGTCTGGTCAGCTCTTTAGGACCATTATTTTACAGTTTACAGCAGTGTATCTTGCCCTTATTTGACCCAGGAGTAAGAATACATTTCTCCTTATTATCATTAATTAATGCACCTTTGTAATGTTTACAACAAAATCTAGGCTATAAATGTGAATCACATATCCATTTGATGCCCAGCCACTCAGTCACGCCTTCTCTGAATCAGTATGCTCATAATTTTAATATGACAGTGAAATACTTTCTGATTCTTTTTCCCCTCCAGCCTTGTAGCACTTGCAGCTGATAAGTCCTCCTGATGTTGTAGGATGGAGGTAGAGAATACAGATTGGGAAGAGAGTGATCAGTTTGTAAAAGGTAATGGCCCAGAATGTCAGCTTTGAGCAGGGAAGCTCACAAGGGACACTTACATCTTCCTAATCCTTGTGCCATTGCATGCCAAGCCAGCTCTCCAGTGTACTTTAAAACAATCCAAAAGTTCCTCTACATGAAGGGCTGATGAAATAGCCAGAGATGAGGGAAAAGTGGAAAATACTTACCTATTGACAGCAGGACAGGAACTTGAGCAATCCTGCAGCTTTTCAGCGCTGAAGCCTTGCAGCCCCGTATGCTGAGAGAGCTCTGTCCCTAGGTTCCTAATGGAAATTTACAAACAAAAGAGGAAAGAGTTTGTAGGGAGGAAAGTGAAATCCGAGGATTTCATTTGAAAATGCCTCTGCAGCTTTTTATTCACTTTTCAAACATGAACCTGCAAAGAGCAGGTGTTATCAGATGGATTGAAAGATGGGTGTGAGTAGGGGGTTGAGGGAAGAGCTTAGTTTCTCACCTGATGGTGGGCTTTTAAAAAATGTTCAGTGTCAGCCTAACAAAGTTGTCCCCAAAGCAGATGGTGGAACACTCAGAACCAGCACAAGAAGCAAAAATCCTCTTCTTTCCTCTCATTCAGAGCTCAATGTATGGAGACCTTCCCATGGATTTGCAGAGGCTACAATGCAAGCACATTTCCACTAGTTTCATACTAATACGAACAAATAATGACATCTTTGAATTTTAGCCTGATTAAGACTAATGTTCCATTGATTAAACCAGATACAAATCTCAATGAGGAACCAGCTAAGTTATTAAGAAGAGCTTAAGGGTACTTTTAACAATTGGGTGGTTCTATATGCATAACAATGTCTTTTATATATGTTGCTTTTTAACACACAGTCTCAAAACTTGGCAAGACATATAATCAGAATGATTCTCTTTTTTTAACATCTAATGCATCATAAATGAGGAGCTGGATTTGTATGGTAATTCCTTTGAAGAGTGTGGTATTAGAAAAAACAAGATGTAATCAATCTCACCAGTAACAACTCTAAAAGAATTCTCAGACATTCCTTTCTGAGTTTGAAATGATTCAAGAAATAAATCCTAACAGGAGAGGGAAAAAAAACAACACCAACAACATTCAGTATTCAAACCCACCTCACCTGCTTAGCAATTCACATTTTAATCTGGCAGTTTGTCACAGTAGCTAATGTAATTTCAACACTGTTTCTGCTTTCTAGTTGAAAAGCGAAAGCATTGCTGTATTTTATTCTTGAGCTACATAACTTTAGATAATCATTCTTACTAGTAACTTACGCAACTATTTAAAACCAGTCTTCTTCAGCACAGTTAGTTGAAGACCAGCTTTTTATTACCTGCTGTCCTTCTCCCCAGATGGGAGCTTGTTGTCATATCTTAGTATTAATAAACAAAATTCTCAGTAGTTGCATTTATTTGATTTATGATTAGGAAACCAAGGCACAGAGGTAATAAGTGATATGCCAAGGGATGACAAAGAAAGATTTTTACAATGTTAAGAGATAAACAAAGAACTGGATTGTAACCACAATATTACCTTTTCCTCTTTCCATAATGCACTGCCTGATGGCAGGTGTTTTAGTGTGCACAGGCATGTGTCTATGTATGTAGATAGATATTCACTACCATGTGATCTCCAAAATCAATAGTACTTACAGACATATGTATCTCTCAAGTAAACATTCTCCGTGTAACAACAGTGTTCATGCTACTTGAAACATCAGGTTTTTTTCTTCAGTTTTTCATCCTAGCAAATTTGCAACATCATCTTCTGTCCATTTCCCTCTTCACATTCTGAAATGGATGTCATTTTCCCTGGCACACAGTGGAAAAGATACTAATTCTCTGATACCTATTCCTGTCCAGAAACCCTTCAGATAGCTTCTCTTTCAAGTAAATATTTCACTTAATCCCATCTCTTGAAGAAATGCATAAAAATGGTAAAAAATCCTGACCTCACCCCAACAGTAAAACAGTTTTTCCTTATGTTTAAGTGGAAGTTTTTGTGTTCCAGCTTCATCTCATTACCCCTTGTCCTGTCACCAAATACTACAAACAAAAGTGTTGCCCCAACCTCCTGACACCAACCGTTTAGATATTTGTAAATGTTAATGAGATCCCTCCTCAGTCTCCTCCAGACTAAACAGCCCCAGGTCCCGCAGCCTTTCCTCATAAGGAAGATGCTCCAGTCCCCTGATCATCTTGGTGGCCCTGCACTGGCCTCAATCCAGCAGTTCCCTGTTCCTCTTGAGCTGGGGAGCCCAGAACTGGACACAGGACTCCAGATGACGCCTCAGCAGGGCACAGCAGAGGAAGAGCAGAAAATGGAAGTTTATACTTTTAAACTTCCATTTACCAGCAACAGCCTCATGCTGATTATCACCATGGACTCAGTTTCCATTTCCTCAGTTGCTCTCAGTGAGGCCAAAAATGCAGACCAACTTTTGTTCCTGATGTGCACGGAGTTGGACAAGAAAGGAAGTTTGTGTGTGTTTCTCATCAAAAGCTTTGACACCTCCTAATGGACCAGTAGAAAAACTTCTTCCTTGAATGCTCAACTTGTCTGTGGTGCTCTGAGTGAGACTGATTTCCAGAACTGCAGTTGGGAGGGAATTATTCTCCAGATCAGGTTATGAAAGGTTTGTATTTGCCTTTCTCTAAAGCATGACTTTCACATTATTTGGAAATATCTCAATCAATCTTTTGCTATGTGGAGAGATAATAGCACTCAGCTCTAAGCCATGGCATCCAACTCTTTGGTTCCTCCTCCCGTGCCACACAACAATTTAATTCCCTGAAACCTTTTAAACCTCAGTGATTCAGGCCTTATGCAAAATTCATTTGGATCGAAACTAATTTGAAATTAGTTTCCTTGGGCCTCGCCCATTAACAGGTACAATTTTCTGCAAAGTCTAGAGGGAAGGAGCACAGAAAACTTTTCAAAACTTACCTGAAGTTAATTCCTTCAATCTTCATGCATGGGGAAGAATGAAAGGACACAAAAAACTTGTGTCTTACATATCAAGAAGCTTATTTTACATTTATATAGCAAAGGAATACAAAAGGAACTTGCTTTAGTTTCATTTCACCTCCTGAGAAGTGGTCCTGTTTGGCTTTCACCAAACTTGACAGAGAAAACTCAACTTTTACAAAGACAGGGATGGAAATAAGGAATAAAGCACTGTATGTGTTCCAATAATATGTGACTCTGTCTTCTAACACAGTGGCAAATCAGGAGCATGGATCACATCTGGGGTTTCTAAGGGCTGGGATGAACTAGCAATTTATTACAAAGTGCTTAACAAATCAAGGGTAGCCACTGCCTGATTCACCACATATTCCTGGGTGATTGCAGCATTATTCTACTGGAATCAATAATGCTGCAACTCAGTAAGACTTGAATAATGAAGAGGTGAATCTAAGCCCTTTACTGTCAATTGCATTATCCATACAAACTAGGCATTTGGCAAGAAAGGGTATTTCTATCATTCCTTAAAGAGAAATTATGAGGAAATAAACAGGAACATGAAGCTAACATTGTCAGATTGAATAAAATCTTGGCATAAATCCTGAAAGTTTACCTTGCAATCTATAATGTCATAATTAAACCAAGAAAAGAAGGTGAAGCTATTCATTAAGACCAATGAGTAATGTAAGGATGTGAAAAGATGTTACATTTTCATGTAACAAGGTTATCTAAATCCAATTAGTTCCAGAAGTGCTAACCACCTGTGAACACAATGGAAGTATTCAAACTAATTTTTGAGTGTTGAAATGCTCTTTTCAATCCCATGTTCCCAGTATATTGCAGAATCAAGTTATTTTTAAAAATTATTTATTCTGTGAGTTCACATGACATGACCATACAGAAGGAGAGATCAGGGTATACACTGGCTAAGGCTGGGAGAAGAATTAGCCCCCACAGACAAAGGTTGTACACTCAACTGATAAAAGAAACAGCATTCAGTAGTTTTGTGATGAAGTTTCACCATACTGTGGTTTAACACCAGCCAGTAACTAAGCACCACGCAGCCACTCGCTCGCTCCTCCCCCTTCTGCTCATGGGATGGGGAAGAGAATCCTAAAAGAGAACACATCTCATGGGTTGAGCTAAGAACAGTGTAAGAACTGAAATAAAGTGTGATAAATCTAATGTTATTATAATAATTGTAATAAAAAGGAATATAACAAAAAGAGAGAGATATAAAACCCAAGAAAAGACAAGTCATGCACAATGGAGTCACTTACCAGCTGCTGACCATCCCTGAGCAGTGATCTGCCCTGTCCCAGCACTCCCCTCAGCTTCTGTACTGGGCACGACATCCTATGGTATGGAACAGCTCTTTAGTTAGTCTGGGGCATCTGTCCTGGCCATGCTTCCTCCCAGCTTCTTGTGCACCTCCTCCCTGGCAGAGTCTGGGAAACTGAAGTTCTTTCCCTTAGGATAAGAATTAAGCAACAACTAAAACATCAAGGTGTGATCAGCATTATCCTCACACTAAATCCAAAACACAGAGCTGTACCAGCTACTAGGGAGAAAATTAACTCTGTCCCAGCTGAAACACACTAGCAGAACACACAGCAGAACACACTAGCTGAAGATTCAGCACTGGGCTGATTTCTAAGCCAATGAATGAAGACAGTACAGGTTTGTAAGATTCATTTATTTCATTCTTATTTTTTTCTCCTCTTTTTCAGTGCATTCATATTTCTGTAAATAATGACTTTGATTTACACTTTTGTTTTCTCTCTGACTTTAAAAGCCTGAAATACGTCATCTGTTACAGATGCCAGGCAAAGTAATTACCTTTGTATTACATTTAAGTGTTACAAAAAGCCCAGTTGAGAAGGAAGATTGACAACAGTGCTGTTATTAAATTACACACAATTACATGCCTGCTCTCTGCAGAATGATTAGAAGGCCCATAGAATTTCAGAGTGTATATCCACTCCATGAGATTGACCATTATATACAGGCATCATTAGTCTTAGCAGATACACATACATATATAACCAGAGTTTTGTCTTTGTTCTGACAGAGAAATACTGTCAGTAGGTACTGCATGACCAACTCAGAAATGCAGAACAAACCTAGCAGGACCTAGGTCACCCTCCTTAAGTTTCTCAGTATAAGAACATGTCCATAGAGTCACACTAGGGTCTGTGCAGCCCCATAGCCATCAACTATCAAAAATCTAGGAACAACCAGAAGAGGAAAAGCATATCGACTGTGGTATTTCCACTAAGATATCTCCCTGTTGCCCAGCAGTATGTGGGTTACTGACTTCCCATGCCAAGCATTCCACATCTACCTGGTGGAGCTTCCCTGCATTAATTTGCTCAATCCTTTTCTGAATACTTTACGTTTTGGGCCACCACAACATCATATGCCAACAAACGATACAGTTTTATTCTGTGCTTGGTGAAAATAGTGCTTGCTGCTTCTGTACCTCTATATTCTGCATGTATATGCTTCTTGATAGAGGATTCTGGCAAGATTGCAGAGAACACAATACAGGAGATGAAATTACAATTAAACAAGCTATTAAAGCCAGTGATATTCACTAGGTTTCTTATTTTCTACAGCATTTAACTGTTATCAATATCTAAATACTAGCCCTGCAAACAATTTCATCATTGAACTACATAAGAAAAATCTGCTCATTGTCTCTTAACATGTTCTGTTCGTCATGTCACAAGGACATGATGATAACTGAACCGTCATACCCACAAGGTTTCAAGCCAGCCCAGTAAATCTCTGCTGTGTGTGTTTGAATTTGAATTCAGTAAGAGTTACACCATCAATTACCCTACAGACTAGATTGAGGCTTTAACCTTGGTGTACATGGAGCTAGACTCAGTAGAGCTGAGAGAGCTGTACAACAGTGTGCAAATGCTTTGTCCTTGGAGCCATCTTTGTAAGAACCTCTTCTGCTCAACTTTCTTCTTAGCAGTAGCATGTTGCCCTTGTACAAAGGGGATGTGAGAACCAGGTCTAAACCAAATTACAGCAGGATGGCAAAACAACAAAAGGGGAGAACCAACAGCAATGTCATTCCTGACAGCAGAGAAATGAAGCATATGGAAACTGCATTTGAGGCATAATGGGTATGTAAAAGAAGTTGAAACAACCAGATGGCTAAGGAGCAAGGAGAGAGCAATTCCAGAAAATGTAAGAGAATTAGAGAACAAGAAAAAAAAAGATTATTAACTTCATACCAAACAGACCAAATACAAAGGGAATTTAACAGGAAGACCACAGCAGTAGTTAGGAAAATCAAAACAGAACAAGTTAAAGAAAAACAAGTCAGCAGAGGTTTGAACTGAGCCAGGAAATATGCCTTGGGAGAGATTTCAGTTTGGGATTTCAATTAATAGCTGTAGATACTCCATTACTAAGAAGTACCTCACATAGACACGGTAGCAGGATCCAGGAGAACAGAAGGTAGAGGCTGGCCAGAGTGGAAAGTCAGATTTGGGAGTAAGTTATATGTTTAAGATCTTCAGAGCTGGGTTCAGGACCTGCCTTCCTCAGACACCAAATAAAGTAGCTCTCTTTTCTGTACCTTCATGTCATATTAATAAAACTAAGATAGAAATATTTCTATCCTTTCTCTGTCTTATTTATGAAGATAGATGACTCTTAAGGACTGACTGACAGATACTTCTATGGTTCAAGCTGGCAGCAAGGTCCTGATCTAGCTATATAGCACTGCTGCAGATCCCAGTAAAGCAAATAGTAGGATGTCTAGCATTGGAAGTGAAGTCTTAAACATTAGAATTATGTATTTCTTGATAAATAAGTATAACACTGAAATGATTCAATTAGGTATAACATTTAGTCATTGTTTTATTTGATTTATTCACCTTCTGGTTGGTTGCTTTCAGAAATATAACCTTTAAAAACACCACACAAGGGCTTCCCAAGGTAAGGAGGAAATGCTAATTGGCTTTATCCTTTTGTGAAACAATCCATCCAAAGTTAATTAGAATGGGTTTGCTTTTTCTTTGCAAAAATAATCCGTAAGAAAGACTGATAGGCAGAGCAAACTGCACCTTGCATAAAGGTGCTAGGATTTCAGTGATTTTGAGCTGTGCTCCAGGAACTCAGTTGCCTTCAGGCATCTATCTAGTCTTCCACTGTGGATGGCATAATTATGACTTGAGAGAAAATCCCAGTGGTGAAGCCTGATAAAAAGTTAATCTTCTGGACACTACATGGGCCAAGAGAGATACACTAGAAAGTCCAATTTGCAGAGGCTTCCTGTTCTGAGCTGTGCCAGAGCATTGCTCAGCGCTGATAAAGAGCTGCTGCATCCACTGCTGAGGTACATCAGCAGTGCCAGGTCCCACACACAAGGATAAGCAGCAACTGGGCAAGAAAAGGGCAACAACTGCACTTTGTACCCACTGTGTAAATGGCAGAAAAGCAGCTCAGATCCCAGCTCATAACCACTTCTCCATGTGACCTTCATACTCACAGTGGGACACGTAAATCCTACAGCTTCATATGCCTCTCTAGCAATAGGATTGAGGCTCAGTGCTTGGAGCCACACTGGGTACACAAGTAAGGCGCTTCTTACTGCATTTGGGAGTACCACAGAGGGTGCTTGTCAATAGGATCTGATTGAAGGCTTCTTGAACCCACTGACTGAGGCCAAGCAAGTAGAATAGAAGTCATATTCATATCACCCCAATTTTAGACTGAGGTGGCGCAAGACCTACTGGCAGCACAGAACCTAAAAACATTACAGCAAGCTCACATCCCCTACAGCCAGGTATGTTAAAAGTGTGAGAAGCATTATGTTTAGTTTTCCATCATCTGTAAAGAAGAGAGGTGAAAGTTCTTGTCTGTTGGAAAAGCACTGCAGATCTGGAAAAGAGAGTGCACACAATCTACTCTTTGCAAGCCAGAGACTCTTTCTTTTCTGGGAGGAAAACACATCCCTAGTAGCCAAAGGAATTCTGAGGCCCAGGAATTCGACGCAACAAACTTCCCTGTCTGTCCAGATATATTTAAGAGCAAATTCTAGTTTCAACAAGACATTGAAACTGCTCCAGAGGAATCTGACTGGTGTCTCCAGAGCAAGGAACTGTCATATGACTACAATGGAAGGAGTTAATAGACATTGAAATTATTTTATTAAGTAGGTTTGCCAGAATTTACTTATTAAAGCTCATTAGTTGGAGACTGTCCTTGTACTCCATGTTCTTACCCAGTTGCTGCCTGCTGCCTGCTGAACAGACAGAGGGATGCTGGAGAGATTATTTCTAAGCCCTTCCCCCTTCCCTCTCCCCTCCTCTTCCAGGACCACACTGACAGTCCCAAGGGAAAGAGAGGAGAGGCAGGGAGAGGGCATAATCACCAGCTCTCACTCAGTGTGTTTCATCAGGAAGCCCCAGGATCCCAGAAGAGGATCTGCTCCTTAGGACACTGTCTCCTTTGCAAAGGATCTCTTAGTACAACATATATTACATGAACACATACGAATATTATCCTCTTCCAGAAAAGAAGGAGAGAAAGAGGAAAGAGACTGTGATCTCCGGAGTGCTGTAGTGCTTTTTCATGTAATCAATACTGTAAAACATCCCCAGGTCTGTCTGCTGGATTGTAACTCAGAGGAGAGCTGATGAGTGTACTTCACCTGCAGGGAAGCCAGGCAACGGGCAGCTGCCCGTGGCGTGGTGGTAAGTAACTTCGGGGAAGTTTCCTTGTGATTTTTGCAGTTCACTGATTTGGGATAATAAATGCTGTTGAATGTTTAGGGGTTATCAACAAAAAACAAGGGTTTGTTCCTCAAAGGGGCAAGTGTGTCTTTCAATTGCTTTTCCTCCCCCGAGCTGATAAAATACTTCGCTTTCTGTTTGTCTGTTTAACAAACTTTTCTCCAAGGTGGGAAAACATTCCTTGTATCTTCTCAGTAATTTTCAGTGAGTGAGACCACGCTGATAAGAATAATCGTTGTTTTAACAGCACTTTACCTCTTAAGCCATTTGACAAGCATCTACTAGCTAATCCGTGCAATGCCCCTGAGAGGCAGGCAAAACAGGCGTGCAGTGAAAGGAAGAGGAATTGCAATTTGAGCATTCAAGTTAAAGCAATTAGGAACTTTGCATCCAGCTGATGGCAGGTAATTGACCACTCTAACTATAAGCTGCTTAATAGTTATTAGTTGAGTTAGCCTGTATTTAAGGATTTCTAGGGAAAAAAAAGGAAAGCAAAGTGACAACCACCAGAGAAGACAATGATCTAACAAGGGCTGAGATCTGCTCAGAGAAGAGACCGATCTGTTCACATTTAGATTTGCAGGCATCCGAGCCTTTGCTATAATTATGAATGAGGCTTCAGCTCTCCTCTGTGTCTGTGTGTTGCCAGACAACCAATGAGGCTGCAAAGCAAATCGCCTTCACAGGCTGCAGATTTCAGGAAGAAGCATAGAGGTGACTTTTACTTACAAAGCAGACACCCATTAATTCTGTGATTTAGGAAAGTAGCCTGAAACAGCTTTTCTCTTGCAATAACCTCGACTATGTTTTCTCCTCCTTCCTTTATCTTTTGGCTGACAGATAACCCTGCTCTGATGCCATTTCAGATGTCCCAGTGAGAACTCTTAGAGATGCCTATTCTCTCCAGAGGCAGTGACCAAGACTATAGTAATATTAGCTACACTTCTTGTAATTCCTTGAGCCACTTCTTTCCTGTCTCCGTTGAAACCCCTTCTGTCAAAGGGGTCCATTACCGAAGAGCCAAAAGGATTTACCATCCTGATCAAGTCTCTGAAGTTGATCTAAAGACAGAGATAATGATAAATGTTGGAGGAATCAAGTACCTGCTACCTTGGAGTACTTTAGATGAATTTCCCCTGACCAGACTGAGCAAGCTTAAGTTTTGCAGCAGCTATGAAGAAATAATTCAGCTGTGTGATGATTACGATGAAGACACCCATGAGTTCTTCTTTGACAGGAACCCCAATGCTTTTGGGATGATTGTCAGCTTTCTAGCAGCAGGGAAGCTGATGCTCTTAAGAGACATGTGTGCCTTGTCTTTTCAGGAGGAGCTGAGATACTGGGGGATTGAGGAATCCAACCTGGAGAACTGCTGCTTTCGAAAACTATTTCAAAAACTGCAGGAGCTGGCTGAGATACGCAAAGAAGAGGAGCTGAGGAGGAGCAAAGAGGCTACATGTGTCTTGGATGAGAAAACCAAGTTTGGACAGTTTATGAACAGACTCAGAGATATGGTAGAAAATCCCCAGTCAGGACTCCCAGGCAAAGTCTTTGCTTGTCTCTCCATTCTCTTTGTGGCCACCACAGCTATAAGCCTTTGTGTTAGCACAATGCCAGACTTAAGAGCTGAAGAAGACAGGGTAAGTAAGTAATTTTTAACTGGCCTAGCTACAGAATTGAAAGAAATTTGTCTCTCTTGCTAGACACACATCATTTAAAACACACAGGAAATCCATTGCAATGAGGTTCGAAGCTGCTGCTGGTAATGAAACCATCTATGACAGAGAATGCAACAATGGCTTAAATTAGTTTTATCATTTTCAAATTTCTAATTAAGCATAATGTGAACCAAGTATTTTACTAATTGTTAGCCAAAACCCAGGAAAGAGCTTCTGGACAGGATACAAACTGCAGCTCTCTAATGTAGCATTGTTATATTAACTTTAGCACTGAAACTCTCAAACTGACATTGTGGAGTTTTCTCTTCAACTTGCTTCACTCGCTAGTTAGAAGCAATCTCTCGGTCACACACATTGGCTAAAGAAATCATTTTCTCAGATATCTTTACTTCTAAAACAGCTGGGTATCTTTGCTTGTGCTAATCCAATCAAATCCTTAAAAAGGAAGAAATACTCATTAATTTTATAATGTTCTAGTGTTACATTTCAATAGTTGTGTACAGGTTAAGGGACAAGAGGCAGATGAAGTATTTTTGCAGATACTGATACTTTAAAGCTGTTCCTCCAGAACTCATAATTCCATGCTAATAGAATTCTGTATTTGCCTACATATATATGTACATATTGTAGGAGTAATGCTAAATACCAGCTGAACTGCTAACTGCCTTTAAACCCTTTTCAAGTAAGCCATCCACATTAATTCAGTGCAAATAAATCAAGCTTAAATCCAGCCTGTATCACACATGAAGGATCTTCTCTATAGCATTGTTGTGAATATTTCAGCACTTTAAAGATTCATTATTCCAATAATAAAACAGAAGAAAGTAATGATACAATGTTATTTTAGATGTAGTAATATCCAAATTCATCACATAACCTTGACTAATCTCTTACATGAATCCTGCACTTCATTTGGAAACTGCCCTTCCAAAATTGTTGAGGAAATCCAGGTCAAATAAACTGCCTGTCCTAAGCACTGCCATAAGATAGAACACTCCTCAGAGTATTGCATATTGATGAATAAAGCCAGATTTACATTTATAGCTCAGCATGGCGTGCACAATACAAAAATCTGGATGTATTTTACTGCTCAGGCAGTAAGTCAAAACAGCACAGTCACAGTGAAGATACATCATGATACTTGATGTCTTTGAATAAAACTAAAGACTACACAGAAGGCTGAAACTTAAGATCATTGCCTGTTCCATTTAACCCCTTGAATATTAACTTATATTTGCATAGCAAGATTCTTACCTTTCAGTAGTAAGCCTGGTGCTCTTGTAGCCTCCCACAGCTATTACTTTTGGCAGGAAAAACTGTAACACTGTTCCAATGGTTCTTCTAAGAAAGTGCTTTAAATATGGAACATCCTTCTTACAGCTAGATGTAAAAACAGTACAAACTCTGCTTCAGCAAGTGCTTCCTGTTAACTTTGTTAATGGAAGTAGACTGACACATTTTATCTTAATTTCCCAAACACTGCAGAAAACGCTTTTATCAATGCTTTTCATGCAAAGGAACAAGCATATAATGTTTCAGAGCTCAGCTAGATGTCATATGTTGTATGTTTTTAAAACAATTGACCATGTGTTAGATAGGAAAGCATGGTGAGGGTTATATCTGATAGCTGCAGTGTAGCTGCTGTTCCTGAATTTCCTATATAACACAGATGACATTACTACCTACAGATTTGCATACATATCAAAAATATTTGCTTCAAAAACAAGCAAACTGGACTGAATCAAACTCAAAAGATGGAATGTTTAAAGTGCAAAGGAGAGGATGAAGGATGAACTTCAGCAAAGGGCTCCATTTGTCTGAATATTTCAAAACATTACATAAGTGACATAGCACCAGTCTGATGCACTTTGTCATTGTGTCCCACAAGCACAGAACAGAGTATCAAAAGCCTTATTATTTGAATCACTTAAAGTTATGCCAGAGAAAACACATGGGAATATATGAGACAAAATACACATGCCTTGAGGAAAAGCAGATAATATGAACTATGGCACAGTAGTTTTTCCCTTCCCTAAATTTCCATCCCTAGGTTCTTAGCCTGCAAGATTGTCTTATTAGGATCTTAAAAGAGTATTTCAGATAGACCTGGACAAATAACTCTGAGAATTTAATTGACTAAAAAGACTACTTCTTAGTTGCAACTGAGTCATACCCAGGCAAATTACAACTCTATGTTAAGTTGTAAATCAAAAGTGTTCACTGGCTGACCTGAGGAAGCGACTCCAAGATGGGGCCACATTTATCATCAGCCTGGAACAGGCATGCAGAATGTGAAATGTCAGCTTTTTGCGTTTAACACACAGCATCTTTTTGCTGAGTGACAGAAAAGAGTGACATTCCTCCAATAAAGTTACTGAACAACCTTTAATTCCATGCCTGAATTCAAAGATGCCCTGTCCTGAGGTTCATTCATTTCTGAGTTGAAGCCTGGCAAAACCTCCATGGTAAATGTGCTTACCAGTGCTGCAAGGATCCAGTTTCCAATGTCACTAACACTGGAAATTTAATTTATCCATTCTGAAATACAAATACAAAAGGCTTTACCTCTGCTGCATATGTACCACTGTAGAGTCCTTTCATCATCAGAGCCACATTAAGGGAGTGAGAACTGGCTGGATTCCAGCTCAAGGAATTTCTCAAGAGTGAGAAAGAAAAAGGAAAAATACTACAAGGTGACTTCCACATCACTCAGAGGCTTGGCTCAACCCACCCTGCAGGCACAGGAAATCATTCTGTCCTGTTTTCAGTTGCTAAACCAGGTCTGCTTACAAGGTAGAATAGCTGCTAGGGCACACAGAAGAGCGAACAGGAGTCCTCACCATCCAAAGGGAAGTGAAAACTTCAGTTTCTAGCAGAGAGATGGCAAAGAATCAAGCCAAGAGCATCTGCATCAGGGAAGCCTAGTCACCTTGGCAACCAGAGCAGAAGAAGGGGAAGCAACCATATCCATGAGCAGCAGAAAAGAGAGGAGAGGGTTAGATTAAATATAGGAATAGAGCCAAAAGTAAAATAAAGAATGTCTTACTCTGACACCATGCATACATTGTAGACTATGTCAAATGACACTGGGGAATCTCCTCATTAGAGTTATAAAAGAAAAACACAGAGAGATGAGCAAACAGTTCTGTAACTGTATGTCATGTGAGCACCCGCCATGAATCCCAGCCCAGAGCAAAGAGCCCCAGGTGAAGGAGGCCTAAAGTTCAGGGAAACTCTAGAGCAGCAAATGTGATCTCAAGTTTAAGGCTGACCATGAAACACATGTACAAGAGGATTCATCATATATGACACTAAGGAAAGAGGACTCAGTAACAAGTTTTGCTATCTGGGCATAAAACAACTGAAGTATCACCTCCTCCAAAGGCAATATGTCCTTACTTAGAATATTTGCATCTGTTCTTTATGGACATCAAATTGTCATTACTAAAGAAGAAAATAATATCACTAAAATGTAGTAATCAAGGCACACATGTATATAGAGGTAGAAAAAAAAAGCATGCTTGGAGGTGAGGAACTCTGTTTATTATTGATCTGAACGATCAGAGAGAACTAGTGTTGTTCGGAATGGCTGAGAGAACTACAATTCTGAATGAGAGACCACACATACAGGATAAGAAAGCTGAAACAACAAAATCTACCAGTATTTCCTTTAAATGAAGAGATTAAGATCATCCCACTAGAGACAGGGCAAAAGCTCCATCAAAATCCCAGTCCTACATAAGAGTTAAAATCAGGATTCAAGAGGTGTAACTAAAATAGTCATTGCTCAGCATATCTAACCCAAAGGAAAAAACACCATTACACCAGAGAACTACAGAATAAAGCCACCACAGAAGTGCTTGGGCATGAAGCCTACTTTGAAGCACTCTTGAGATTTTCCTTAGGAAGAGATTTCTTTTAATGAGTCCTTAAAATTGGCATCCTCAAGAGAAATGACTTGGCAGAAAGGGTACAGCAAAGCCTTTTCTTCAGGAATGCAAGCAAATTAAGGTCAGATGGGAAAAGGAGAAAAAGAAACTCCAGACACTTCCACTCCCTCTCCCTCAGCACCAGTAACAAGTAATTTTCTCCCACTGTAGACAAGTCCAAAGAAATTACACTTACATGATGTGGTACGTAAGTGTGGCTTTAGGGAGATGGAAATGCTGAATCTCTGTTCTCTCTGGTCATCAGTGAGTGTTCAGACCTGGTTACTACTCATTTTTGTATTTGCTCTAAACTGACCTTGAGAGGCTTGAAATTGCTTTATGCATTTTACATAACCTAATGGAATATAACTGGCATAAGCTGCAACCAGTATTGTCAACTCTTATGATTCATATTGAAACTTAGAATATTATTTAGGTTTTTTTAAAGCTCCCATTTCTGGGATGGTTTGATTCTGTGAAAATCTAATTCTTTCTAAAAGAGTAAGTTTTTAGTCTCTAGTTGCACTAAGGATCAGTAAAAAAAATAAATAGAGGAAAAGAACCCAGTACCTAATATATTGAACCATTACAAAATGATTGTTTTTCATGCTACACTATTATTCTGGAGGCCTTGACTTACAATTTGCAATGTTTGATGTTGCTGATGCTGCCTGTACGATACTAAACCCAGCACATTTGGCTTGTACACTAGAGGAAACTGCCAAGAAATACATTTTCTTCAAAAGTGCAGTAATTTTACTTTATAGTGAAAAACACAATTTATTGGTCTTACTGTGAAGAGAAAGAATATCAAATGAAGTATTTGTTTCATCGGGGTTACCATTGCCCCAGCTAAATGTGTTAATTATAACAATTCACAGGCTCCTATCTAGACAGTTCAGTATGTGAAGATATTCTTGGAAGAGCTATATCCTCAGTATTCAAGCTATTAAGTCCACGACAAAAGCATTAGAAGGTAAAGCTCCAACCCTGCCTATACCCTGCAGATATTAACTATCTCTAGTGAACTTATGAAAGGAAAACCCAAGGATCTTGGAAGTGACTGGAGGAGATAATAATCCAAGTGGAAGAGTGTCAATGAGAGGAGTGTAAACCTTGTACTGCTGCTCACACAGCCTGCAAAGACAAGACTCTTCATCAAAGTGCAATTTGGTCAAATGTTAGAAGCAATCACTTTTTGTAAATTGAATATGACAGCCAGATTTTGACTGATGCTGCTGGCTACCATTTTTATAGCTTTTAATTAAGGGGATGTAAATATCGATCAAAAAAGGATTTTCTAGCTGATTAGCCAGAGCAAAATGATTTCTGCTAAAAGACATCTTTTTTCAATGACTAGTACAGTGTTCTACTAATGACTTGGAGCACTGTTCAGAATATACCAGAAAAGCAGGGCTATTTCAAAGTGACTTGGTGGTTAAATTTACCTTCTAACAAAGTATACATCACAAAAATCATGGCCCAGAATGACTTGCTCTATTGCAAAGAGATTAATGAAATCTTGCCTTTCAGAAACACTTCCAATGCTCATTTCAAGCTGTAAGATTATAAAGGCGTATGTGTACATGCCTATCTATAAATATATATCTGACTTGAAATTGCTTGGAATGAAATAAAGCTGGATGGGCTTTGGTTTCATTGCATCTGCTCAATACATCTTCCTGGGTTCTTATCAGGATGCTTCTGTGGACACTTACCTAAAAACTGTCTAGTCACCTAGTATGAATCTGATTTCTTCTAACCATTTTGATCAGCAATGAAACTATTGCAGCTTCTTGAAATAGGAAAAAGTGCATCACTGAAGCATCAAAAAACTGCCAGTCTCCTAGGTGTACTCAGCTCAGTAAATTCAGGTCATTTATTTCCTTTGTGGAAAGAATCAGTTAAAATCATTGACTATTGAAGAATGGTTAAATTCATTGACAAGTGAATTTATTGATCTGCCTTTTTTTGAGGTGTGCATATCCATTCAGTCACATCAAAAGCTTTGACCTTGAAATTGCACCTTTATGTTGGGAGTCTGATTTCATACATGAGAAGTAACTTTGTTTTCCAAACAGAAACTGCATATTTCATCATTAAATCTAAGATGTATAACATTGCTGAAGTTCATATTAGTTAAGCCCTGCTCTACGTAACCAAAGAAGGGCACCAGCTGGGGGAAGACACTGCTGAACATCTGTGTCTCAGCTTACCCTCGCAGCCACAGAAAGCAATTTTCCTTACAAAGTCTGGGCACTCCAGTGAGTAAATGGATTCTGCACGGTTTTCAAAAGCTGGCTTTGCCAGTACAAGGTCCAATGTTCAGAAAGTACAATTAGACATTATTAGTTTGCCTTATGTTCATCTAGTTTTGGCTGTATCCCAACAGCATTAAGTCTCCTGGCTTTGCACGCTATTCTGGGGGGACACCCAGCTGTTCCAGCCTCTCTGCAACAGGCAGTCAAGCGCCTGCTATGCAGCACGCCAGCACATGTGTCCCTCATGGGCTTTCCTTCCCCTTTTGCTGCTTTCAAGTTTGTAATACTTACAATCAGAAAAAAAAAATCCTGTTCACTTTCCTCATCTCAAGGAGTTCAGCACAGATAATTACTTAATAAAAGCCTTCTTTAGGAAGATGGGTATTGCCTCTGAGGGAGACACTGTGTCTTTGGCAAATGCTATTTGGCATCAAAACATCCTCCAAGTTTGTAGCAATAATGCTACAGGTATTAAAAATAAATAACCACCCAAATTTGTATGTGCTTTAGAAATTCCTTCATGGGCATGATGGAAATCTTTGAGGACTCTTTAATCTATTGCTGCAGTCAAATTCACAATCTAAGCAAATCTAATTGCTAATTTAATTGCAGCATCAAGGCTATGAACTGTGGATGTTGTGTTTATTCCTACAGTGTCAGCACCTCCTATTAGCACTCCTATTTTCCCTTATAACAGATTCAACCATATTCAGGACCCCGCTGTACGTCCTGTTCTACACAGGTACCATAACAAGCAGTTTCTCCTCCAAAGAACTTAGAGTGCAATGAGGAAAGAAGCAGAAAAGAAATAGTATCAGGGCAAAGGATTTGACCAGTAGCAAATCTGGAAATGGAAGTTCATCCTCCTAAGTCCCAGATAAATACCTTGTCATTTTGGCTAAATCATTCTCCATAGTTACAAAATGAAGACTTCAATTTCTTGTTTGAAAAATAACAAAAAGACTGTACTTCCACATCTTTCTCCTAACACAAATGCTCTGTGGTCACCCCAATCGGTTTAAATCAAACTCAGATTCTTCAAATTGATTCTCACAGTGTTTGCAGAATACGGACCCAAGTTTAAAAGCGAATTGAAATATTTTTAGCTACACTTATGCCCCAGAGGAGATAATTCTGTGTTGGATACTGAGATAATTTCCTTCTTTGTTCTTTCTAATGTTCACATTAATATAAGCCCAATATTAGTTTAGTTTCCTCAAATGTGCTACTTGTAGTAATTGTTTTCATAAGTTTAGGCTTCTTTCAAAGTGAGTGGGAGATGGTTCTTTGATCAGAATACGCAGCACTCCTTTAACAAGCTCATCATTGTGTAAATCAGGTTGCAGCCTCTTGCTCAGCAGCCTGTAAGACTTTTGATTTTATTGCATTGGTCTGTAACCATAAATCCAAGTACTGAAGTGATCCATAACACAGGATTTTCAAGTTCTCCCAAACCATCACTTGATTCAGCAGAGCATGGTTTAATTATTCAAATAATAGCGGCAATGCAGTCGCAGTGATTCAGCAGTACCTGCAGCACTGCAGCCTCATCCCACAGCTCCAGGTATGCAGGGCACACATTGGCACAACGCTTCCTTCACTCAGCATTTTACAGCCAAAAGGGATTTCTCCGCTGCATCTGTTCTCTCCTTGCTGCAAATCAGGATAAGAACAGCCAGGAGCCAAGAGGTTATTTCAGTTCCCTACAGTGTGGTCTTAGTCTGCCTAACCACTCTCTAGACTAGCAACCTCACTCTGTAGACCCATCACCTTGGACTTGTGGGCAAGCAAGAGCAGGAGCCTAAGCTTGTTTCTTCACTATTACATTGGCTGGTATTTTTTTTCCACAGAGGGAGGGGTTTTTTACATCCAGTTCTGGGCTCCCCAGCCCAAGAGAGACAGGGAACTGCTGGAGAGCAGCCAGCGCAGGGCCACCAAGTGGATCAGGGGACTAGAGCATCTTCCTCATGACAAAAAGCTGCAGGAACTGGGGCTGTTCAGCCTGAAGGAGACTAAGAGGGGACCTCATTAACACGTAAAAGTACCTAAAGAGTGGATGTTAGGAGGATAAGGCAATACTTTTTTCTGTAGTGTCCAGTGGAGGGTGTGGAGGCTCCTTCTCGGGAGGTTTCCAAACCTGCCTGGATACGTTCCTATGTTCTCTGATCAAGGATAACCTGCTTTAGCAGGGGGTTGGGCTGGATGAGCTCTGCAGGGCCCTTCCCACCCCCACCGTTCTATGATTCTATAATTGCTCAGGGAGAAGCTGTAGACCAGGAAGCACTGCCCATGTAGAACCTTGAGCAGTGCAAAAGGCTAGCAAACAGCATCCTGTCCAGGAAATGTCAGCCTTGGGCTTAGAGAGGAAAAATCCTGTGAGTTTGGCTTCTAAATCCACCACGTACAGGGATGAATGTTTTTCCTCTGAGTGGTCCAAAAGGCTAAACTGAAGAGCAGTCTTGCTGAGATAAGCCTCTCTACTAAAGTGTTGGACAGCACAAGCAGGCAGAAGGCAGATTGACAGTCACAAAACAGACTGATCCCATCTGGTGCCACTTCAGTGGACACTGGCCTCTGTCCACAAAACTGTGTGGATCAGAGAGAAGGATCTGAGCAGTGGCTGGCTGCACTTGAATATGCCAAACAAAAACTGGACCTGCCAAGGTAGGTTCAGCAGATGAGAATTAAGATTATTTGACACAAGAAACACCAAAAATTACGGGTGTCATCATGAACAGTGTTAACGGCAACATAGAAAGGAGATCATGAGAAATGCTGCAGGTTTGCCTGTCTTACATATCTAGACCCCATTCTATTTATAGATTGTGTGAAATCTCAAATTATGTACCATGGAAAACTGGTCCAGATTGCTGCCAATAAACTTCCACTTAGAGTCAGTACACCAAGGGCACAATGTTGGTACCTGTCCAATTCCTATCCCAACACAGCTGTAGCACTACACTGCCAATATACTGGGAATACCAGGATTTCTGCTCCATTTTTCCTCAGATTAAGAGAAACTTTGCATGCTGATCTTTTTAGATAGCTTCAATTCTCTTTTTTATACTCCAGAAATTGCTTATAAAGGATTTGTTTGTTTGTTTGGGTTTTTTTTTAAGCATCAGTAAAAAGAACATGAAGAGTCCATGGCCACAATCTAGAGTACGTGGGGATGAAACACTCCTTTAAAGAAAAGTGCCAAAATTGTCTGGTGGGCTGCTAAGTAGTCAGCCAATACTTTACCATGGATATTGTGATGCTGATTTCCACTGCAGAGGATTAAAAAGAACAGATTGATTCCAGCTGACAACTGGGGAAGGGACCAAAGGTAAAACCTGTCCCCCTTTCTATCAATGTGCCACACAGCCTTCAGCTGCTAAGAGGCCAGACAGACTCAGGTTCAAATCTTCAGAATCCTCAAACAGCTTTATAAAAGCAGAGTACCAAAGTGTGCAATATCCAAAGTACAGATTATCACTCACTTTTGAACTGACAGTGGACTAATGGGTAAACATCCACTGCAAAAGGTATTGGGGTAAATCTTTGGCAGTAGATAATGAGCTGGCAGATTGACTGGTGATTCAGAACAGGATTTCCAGAGCATATTTTAATTATGAAGGGTCTTAGAGTACAACCAAGAGGGACACAAATGGTCAGCATAGAGCAGATGCCAAAAATGTTAAGATCAGTTCCTTGGTGTTCTCATCCAATTATATATAAATAACAAACTTTTTCCTTGTCTAGAAGATGTAACAAAGTGAGTTACATCTGAAAATCAAAGTGGGTAGAAAAGATATATATTCTGCAGGGGAAATTCTGATTCAGTCTCCCTGGGCATTGCTACAATTATTGATGCACGTAAAGATATTACTTGCACTAGATGAGATTTATATCTCTTGGAAGATAGGTTAGTGTAGCATCACTCTGAGATCTGATTTGGTTTACTATCCTAGACATCATTATACTTTAACTAATGTTTCCTGATAAACTAAGAGGGCACTTGGCCAGCAAATTTATCTTCTTTATTTTGTGAGTGGCATATATCTCAAGTCCATTTAGTTTGAATTCACAGCTAGGGAATAAATTTCTTTTCTGTAAAGTTCCCTGTGCAACTGAGGTCTGAGCTTTAGCTGCCTCCCTGGGCAGTCTTGAATTCCTGAACCTCAGATCCTTTTGAAAAAAGATATTTCAAGATAACTGCAGTAACACTTACTAGAGTCACACAATTTCTCACTATCAGAAATATTCCACCCTAAGCATTGTCTCTAAAAATGCAAAATGTATTGAAATGAGAGATGATCTTATTAATGTTTACAAATACATAAAGGGTGGGTGTCAGGAGGATGGAGCTAGGCTGTTCTCAGTGATACCCAATGATAGGACAAGGTGCAATGGGTACAGGCTGGAACAGAAGAGGTTCCAAAGAAATTCAAGGAAGAACTTCTTCAGTGTTTAGGTGAGGGAGCACTGGAAGAGGCTGCCCAGATGGGCTGTGGAGTCTTTTGCTCTGGAGACATTCAAACCCACCTGGACCACTTCCTGTTTGACACACTCTAGGTGGCCCTGCTTTGGCAGGGGGGTTGGATGAGATGATCTTTGAGGTCCCTTCCAGCCCTTGATCATAAACTGGATATAAGTCAGACCATAAACTTGATCATAAACTGGATATGTCAGACTATATAACCTACAGCTCACCCACATTTTAAAACCGCAGTCTCAGTCCTTTCTACTTGAAAAAGGAACAGGGCCAGAAAAAGGCAACAGGGATGGAATGACACAAGGACTAAGGCAGGCAGATGGGAACAAGCTATGAGAGAGGCTGCAACAGAGGTCTACAAAATTGCAAAGGGCAGGAAATGAGTCAATCAAGAGTATCCTTCAGTGACTGAGCATTAGAGGTGACAGATGAAAGTAATGGGAATCTGGTTGAAAACAAAAAGGTGAATCTTTATGCAATATGTAACAGATAAAAGAATGGTCAAACTTTACAGAAGAGTAATTCAGTTTGCTTAGATGAATACCTTCTTCAGCTCAGGAAGCTCTGGAGTGGAAAACAGAAGCCGGGAGATTTGCCTTGGGCATCTGTTTTCTCAGGCTGTTGGAAAAGGGCACTGGGCTGACCAGACTCAGAACTGCCATTCTTATATTTTACTGTGAGCCCATTTGTTTTCATATGTAAAGAGAAGTTAATAGAAATATTCTAAACTGAGTAACTTTGGTGTAACACTGCTAAACATTCCATCATGTAATAGAACCCAGGAAATCAGCCATTGTCTTATCCAGTGGAAAGCAATAATGAAAAAAGGAGTAAGAACTGTGTAGTGTCTTTGGTGGTACAAAAGTTTGAAACCATCAATTTTCTTTGAAGAGACCGATATATTTCTGAAAATCCCTCAATATTTCAGCCATCAGGCTCAGTATCTGTCTTTTTACACACAAAATGCTGTTTCCTTCATTGCTGAGCCAAATGCTCTTTTCCTCCATAAGATCAATACGAGGCAATCATTTCATTACATTTATATCATACACTGCAGAATTTCAGCTAGAGACAAGTTCCATCAATCCTGGTAAATTCTTGCATTGTTCAAAAGAAAATCTGGAGGATGAATAAAGTATAAAGAGTTAGATACACACTTACCACTGGCTTTGTGATAGCTGTTCCTTCATCAGAGTTGATGACAGTTTGAGTACTGACTGATGCTATGGTAGTGTAAAACATGTCAGAGGGCTCTGTTGAAAAGCCCACCTAAAATATGCTGTGGTCAGTTACAAATAAAACCTCATATTCACAGTCACCATACTGCTTGGAGCTTTTATGGGTTCCACTATGACACAGTATTTCAGGTGCAGAAATGCAGACAGGAGAAAGAAGTCAGTGATGAATTTGACTTGAAGATTTGAAAAGAAAAGCTCAGAACTGTTGTAGCTAATGGTGAGGCCAAGAGAGGGAGTTATTAGTGGGGTTTTTGTTAGCAGGCACTGGTTACTAGAATTTCCCACATGTGTTTGCTTTGTTGAGAAAGGGAAAATACATAATAATTGTGGCACAGAGATTCCTTTATTGGCCATTTACGCAAAAAAAAGCCTTTCATGGATCAGAGTATTTGGGCCATAATTTGATAATTCACTGAAAGTAACTAATATCTAACAGGAATTTGGTGACAGAAGCAAATTTGAAGACTATCACTGACAGAGACGGATTCATATTTTGGCAAGAACATTGTATTTGAAGTCACTGTGCTATTTTGCCTGCTCTTTGGATGACACCTTTGAGCGGTGCATAAAGCAGCCTGAGGTCTAAAAATGAGCAAAAATACTGAGAGAAACAGAAATTGGCTTTGATAATATTGCCTCTGTTTCCCTCTCTTTCCAATATTGTCTGGTTTGGAACAGGGTGTTCAAAAAGATGAAGAATCTTCAAAGAGACACTAGAGAGGGATATTCTTTATAAACTGTGTCACATACGTTAAATGATAGATACAAGTATTCCTAATATGTAAAACATTCACACACAAACTCACTGGATGAAATCTATCTCCCATTGTGAAATCAATGAGGATGTTCTCATTAAATACCATCAGGCAGGATCTCACACTCTCAAGACACTGATGACAGAGAAATAAAAGCAAGCAGAGAAAGAGGCGTGGAAGCTTCTGGCAGATATTGTGTACGGACTGACTAAATCATGGTACATCTACACTAATGGAGTGAAATGGCCCTGCTGAGAGATGGTAGCTCAGCTGCATCCTTTCTAGGGCTCGAAAGTACTGTGCTGCATGGATAAATCAGCTCTCTGAGAGAAACAGGGCAGGTTTTGCTGCGTGCCTTCACATAGTGTAGGTATGTCTGGGGTAAACAAATCCTTCTTTTTCTGTCTCTTCTGAAATAAAAAAAATGAAGCAGAGAATTGTCTGCATTAGTCATAGTGCCAGAGACTGTGATCTTGTCACTCTTCTGTTTGCTGCAGCAGAGAAAGGGACTGTGGCTTGAATAATACACAAACATTTCTGAAATGTCTTTTGCAAAGTACATAAAAAAGACAAAGAATGTGAACAGGGCAGATCTCACCATACTTTACATCCACAATTATGCACAAGAGAAAACCAAAATGCACAGTGACATTCCTGAAAAGTTTGATTAGGAAGATGCTCTTCTGGAAAATTAAACTTGTATTTTAGGAAGCTGACTGCACAAATAGATTCCTCCAAATATATATATAACTTTCCACAGGAATTACTGAGGCAACCAAGGATGGTGAGAAGAACAAATCTTCCCATAAGTTCTTACAATGCTACATCTTGAAATTTCCCACCTAATTCAAAGCACCCTGGATCTTAATGGTTAAAATTTCTAGCAAACAAAATTTCTTTTCATGTTTTTTTTTTTCCAAGGAAGGGATAGTGAAAGCTACATGATGATCTGAGAGCAGCGTCACCTTTAAATGTATAGAAGTAAATAAGTAACAGATGTACTTGAAATTCAGCCTAGTTAACAAAACATAAAATAAATAGTGATGGGAACAATGAATAATTCACAGGCCACATCACTGGAGTGACCACAGGCAGGTCTGTGCAGAATCCAGGCTGCACTGTACGAATAATTTACAACTCAGAAAAAGTGAACACTGCATAACACAACTGCTGAATGCAAGCAATCTCATCAAGCCAAGTCAGCAGCTCTGCAAACATCAATGCACTCCAGGCACTGCCATAGCAGAGACTTCAGATGGGGCTATAAACTGATGCTGTACACAGTACTCTATCAGGGCTCAGTCTTCATTACCTTTTGTGATGTTTGTTTTAAGAGATAAATTATTATCTTGACAGTGCAAAAAGAGACAAGAAATCTTCAAACTATGCTACAGAGATAGATTGTTCTGAGGGTTACGCAGGGTAAAACATATCATAGAATCACAGAATCATGTTGGTTGGAAAAGACCTTTACTGTTTTATCTAGGGAAACTCAGTGAGCCAATGATTATAACATGTGATGGCTTCAAAGCTACTGGATATAAACACTGCCTAATCAAAAAGACGTGGTACTCCCTGGAACATAGTAATTCTATCACAAGGGGCACTCATTGCATTGTAATGCAGAAGGTAAATGACTATCAATAGTACATTTAACTAGTATTGGGGTTTGTGCTTTCCTGCAGTGTATTTAATCAACATTGGTCACAAAATTTGGCTGAGAGTGCATTATACTGTATCAGGGATTGCTTCTCCAAATTGCTTAACTTCAGACACAGGCTAGCAGGAAAGACGCATACAGCAGCCAGGATTTCATTCTAAGAGGTTACAAAAAAAATCTTCTATGAGCCAAGGGTCTGCAGTTATTCCTAAAGAACACATGGCCACTCTGCTCTCCCAAATGAGGCTCTTCCTCTGCACAGATCCTCCTTCATCATCCCTAATTCTGCTTGCTCCTCTGCTGCTGTAAATATCTCAGTTTGTCCCAATTTGGCAAGAATACAGGGAGAAGACTCTTTAACCTTGCCATGTACCAAAGTTGGAGCTGGAAAGAGCTATTTCCTAAATCTTAATGTCAAGCAACTTAAAAATTTTAAATGAAATTACCACCTTCTACATCTGGGTTTTCTGGAACATGCAGTGACAACCTGTATTCTGATTCCAGTCTGGAATTTCAAAGTGTTGTAAGACTGGTCAATCCCCTTCTCTGGTTCCTGGTTATAGCTGAAATTTCTCATGGTCACAAAAAAATTCAACCCCTGTGCACTTCATATGACACTGTTTATCAAATGTGCTCAATGAAGAGAAGCACATAAGGCTGCTTCATGGTCACACAAAGTCCATGAACGACTCCGGTTCACTGGAACTGGTTTTAGATTGGAACTGTAATCTAAGTATTTGCACTGACTTAAGAACTCAAGGTAACAGTGGCATGCCACTGTGAAAATACCACACAAGTACCTGTTAAGTGGCATTCTTTGATAAACTTATTCACAATGCTTAAAAGCAAAAAAACCAGCAGCAGTCCAATCACAAGACTAGGTTTCTTAAGAACATATTAGTTGTCTGTGCAGATACAGGGATGTATTTATCAGTAAGACAGATAGGGTGTGTAAGCAAGCAGTGACATCAGTATTTAAAAAGAATATGTTCCTGTCAGGGGCAGCAGTCCAGCTGCTAAGAAGTACATGCTGCTTTCACTGCTATTTTTTATCATCTATAAGGCAAAAAAATGCTGTCAGGTCGTGGTTTGCTTTCTGCCAGCTGGAGTGCAGTAAGCAGACACCGTGTGTGTGACTCAGTATGAACACCACTGTCCCTGCAACTCATCTGTTCATCTCTCTCTGCATGGATGTAACCTAGTGATTGCCCATCACTGGAGGACAAATCTTACCCAAATAATTATGAGTTGGCATTTGCCTCTTTGTTTCACTGGAATAGGCCAAATGAAGTTTCATTTTTTCTAAGGTCAACTCAGGCAAATAAAAAACATGAATACAAGGCAGCTAAAGTGCAGCAATCCCTTAGATAACAAAACCAAGGAAGTACTGCTCCTATCACGTGACCCCAATACTGGCAGAGGATTCTTCCAAGGCAAGTTTCATCTACTGAGTGTGTATTTCTTTGCCTTTAGGTTAAAACATTTGCTTTTACAGAAAGAAATATAATTTGTACGTGGCACAATTGAGCCAAGGATCCAGATGATATAGATAAACTGATTTTTTTGTACAGGCTTATAAACCAGTCAAGTTTAAATTAACTTCTGTTTGAGAAGTGGGACTTGTTGGGAACTTGAAGGCTGAGTGCCAAGATTTTATAGAGAGGTGATTTTCATTAATTTAGACTGTAATAAGCAACAAGAAAAATAAGTAGATGTATCTGTTCACTCAGATATTTCACCTGCTTACAATTGTCTGTACACCATTGAAAGATGGCTGCCATACAACTACCTGTTAGCTGGGGTTTGTTCTTTTCTGATATCAGTGGCTCTAGCAGATACATATTGCATCTTCCTTCGTGTTTCTGGATGCTGGTTCACGGACTGTTCTTTTATTTAATTGCCTTTTTGTTTTGTGTCAGGGTGAGTGTTCCCAGAAGTGCTATTACATCTTTGTCATAGAGACCATCTGTGTGGCTTGGTTTTCCCTGGAGTTCTGCCTTCGATTCATTCAGGCAAGGAGCAAATGTCAGTTCTTCAAAGGACCCCTAAATATCATTGACTTCTTGGCTATTTCACCCTACTACATTTCGCTCATCTTCTCAGAGGACGACTCAAATGAGGAGGACGACAGGCCAAGCAGCAACACATATTTGGAGAAGGTTGGTTTGGTGCTACGTGTTTTACGTGCCTTGAGGATCTTGTACGTCATGCGCCTTGCCCGACACTCCTTGGGCTTGCAGACTTTGGGCCTCACAGTCCGGAGATGCACGAGGGAGTTTGGCCTGCTTTTACTCTTCTTATGTGTGGCTGTCACTCTGTTCTCTCCTTTGGTGTATCTCGCCGAGAATGAATCTGGGAAGGTGCTGGAATTTACAAGCATACCTGCTTCTTACTGGTGGGCTATCATTTCAATGACCACAGTAGGGTACGGAGATATGGTACCACGGAGCGTCCCAGGCCAGATGGTGGCTCTCAGCAGCATCCTCAGTGGGATTCTCATCATGTCTTTTCCTGCAACATCAATATTTCACACTTTCTCCCATTCCTACTCAGAGCTGAGAAAGCAACATGAACGACTGCAGTCTCGGCTAAGCTCAGTTAAAAATGCCAATCATACTGGTGAAAGCGACACCTTCAATGAGACAGACAGCTTGATTCTGGAGGATCAAGCATCACCAATCAAATACATTTACACAGGGAACTAAGCCTGGTTGTAAAGCATTCCCAAGAACAGGAAGAGAAATATACCCATATATATGCCAGTGTAATACACAAAGCAAAGCAACAACATAGGTTATGATGCTCTTCTTCTCTGCCAGTATAGGTACAATAAGCAGCCAAGCTAACACAGCTTGCTCCAACACATTGTTATGGAGTTGGAAGTTCTGAGAATGTTAAAAGTCAGAGTTCATTTGGTAATAAATATTCACTCTTTGTCTCTATGACTAATAAGAATAAGCTTTTTCTCTGCCGGTCAAATATCTTGCTGAATACCTAACACGGAACAAGTAACAAAAGCAGCTTGTGTTGGCACAAATACACTTGTTATTTTATTTGCCTTTGAGTTTCCAGTGTTCTTGTGATTAACATCTCGAGTCAAGCATTAGAATGGATTCTTTGAGGGCTACACACCAGTGTTGCTTATACAATGCCCATCTAACAGGCATAGAGAAGAAGCCTCGATACAAGTCTGAATTCTGTATATCTAAAGCCACTAATAAGCTTAAAATAAAAGCACTGTATGTGAAAGCTTTTCAAGTTTGCCTATAGCAAGATGATCAATCTATACATAACCAATTGCACTGCTATTGTATAAAATACATGGTGTTTGCAAGAGAATTTGCTTCAAATGCAGTTGCAGTCTGCAAACTGTAAACATTTCACAGTAAATAGCAAAAGTTTTCAAACTTCTTTTTCATATACTTATTTCAAGTAATAATGAGGAATAAAAAACCCCAAGCTTATTGACTATATCAAAGAGTTGGTGTTATCTTTTTCACTGAATGGTGATGGCTTCTCTGAAAGAAAAGTGAAACAGAGAGTTATTGAAAATGAGATGATGCAGTTACTGAAAACTGATGCCAAGACATGGAGGCTGGGTCTGTGAAAACATCTCTGTGTTTAGGGCCTGCTTCAGCTCTCAGGCCCTCAGTTAAGCAAATAAGCAGTGCTGGTGATACTTGCAGACCTTTGAGCCACTGTTAGGAACATATTTCGGTACTGAGATGAATCAAAGCCTAAATGATTTTTTAATCAGATTTTCAGTTTCCATTATTCCATTTCTTAAACCTTTCCAAGGTCTGTGTGACCTTCTCATGGAGCAAAGTCCCTAAAGTGACCATTCCATTGTGTTTTTCAGCACTGTATAGTGCAGTTCCGAACCCAGGAGCTACTTCCAGCCATCTCCCACGTGGACATACAAACACAGTCACTTGCAGACTTATGAAACTTCATGCAGGCATTTGTGAGTTTCAGTGTTTAGATACTACCCTCAGTGAACTGCAGAGCTTAAGTATGAAAAGCACAGTTGCTGGCACAATTTGGATCACGTGACACAAAATCATCTCTGCGATTTATCTTGCTATTGACTCGATGGTTTAACCCAGAGAAACTAGTGGCGGATTACAGATGGGATATTCCAGCACAGCTGGGACAAGTCAACACAAGCTGACAGGCATTTATATTTGCCTCAAAAGGGGCAGAATTTCTGCAGGTTTATGCACAGGTCCATCTGATGTATTTACCTTTTTGTTTTTCACAATTAGCATTTAGTTTTTGCCAGCAATTCTCTACAGCAAGAACACTTAGATGGTAAACCAGACAACACCAACCCTGACCTGGACCATGACCCAGACCTCTACCAGGACCCTATCCATAGTGATACCACGTGCATGTCTATCAGTGAGTCTATATTTCTTTAGCTATTCCACTTTCCTAGGAAAAACAATTGCACAGTGACATAACACCCAGCACAATCCATTTCTGTCCTTCTAGTCTGACAGAGCCAAAGACAGTGCATAGTCCCTGCTGACTGATGCCTGCTGCAGAATAACCACATCTTTTAAAAGACATTTCTCCCACTGACACATCTTTTAGAAATCCAAGCATCTGTTTCTTCTAATTAACAGTTTTCTTGAACTTGAACTGATCTCCTGGTTCAGGAGTCGGTCCAACACAGTCCCACGGAATATTAGCCCAGCCACAGTGTTCTAATAATGAGGCTTTTACTAGCCAAGTACTTTTAACTATTTCATGTCCAACGTGTTCTGTGATGTGAGTAGAGTTGTGGACACAACATGCATCTAAATTTACAGCAACCCAAACCTTGGCTCAGTTAAATATTTCAGCTTGTTCAATTTCTTCCAAAATACAATGCAAGAATGTGCTGAAACACGAGAGCTAAAACAAACAAACAGATCACCCACATTTATTGATGAAGTAAGTGCTTGTACTTTCAGCAGTATCAGGATAACAACATATATTTCTGTTTCTAACTTAATCTCCTCCTATAGCTGGGTCTGAGCTGCACCAGTTTTCATAGAAAATGTCCTTCATGATTCATTGTGTTACTAGGGAGGGAAAAAATATGTTCAGAGGAACATTTAGTTCCTGTGTAACTCAACTGAGTAACAAATTCAGAACAAGCAGTTACAATTAGCAGATATTGTTGTTGCCAAGATCATATCATTTCATAACCAGACTTAATTAAAAGAGCAGTTTAGGCGCCCGGCATCCAGCTTCCCTTAGTTCAAAGCCTTTCCCCCAAATCTAAATCCTAGAGGTGGCAGAGGAACAGCACCATTATCCAGGGGAAATCATGTTGTTCAGCCCTCATCAATGCATTACATTTCTTTTTAAGCTTCTAATTACTACTCTGATACAGCAACAACGCCTACTGGATAATGAAGAGACACACAAACCTCCCCATCATGCTGCTTCGTTGGTGAAGTTGACAGGTACACTGCTCTGCAAAGCAGCCACGGACACCAGACAGAGTGTGACAGAGTGCCATGAAAACACAGTACGGGACCCTTCCAATTACTGGGCTGACTTGGAATCAAAACACAGCGAGTGGGTTTTGATCACGGCCTAAATGCAAATTTTCTGTCAAGGCTGAGATTGAACTGAGGGGCTAAGACCTTTGCTTTCACTTAACTCTCATTTCTTCAGGCATTCGGAAGATTGTTTCAAATTCTCACTGCAGTCCTTGTACCTCCCAGCTATTCTCCTGCTGTTTCTCCTCTTTGACTTTCATCAGTGCTCTGGTAGAGAAGTGTTACATAAGATGGGTATATTATTACTATTTCAGTAATGAACTCCCATTAGTCTCATAGATTCAGTATTTTATTATTTCCACCTACTTTTAGATCTCCTGAAATTTACTTTTCATGCGTCCTTGGTAATCACTATTTGTATCCAATCACTACTATTCATGATCTAATTAAAATTACCAGGTTTATTATTTGGAGGGCATAATATATCATTTTAAGGGTAATTTGCAAAAGAATTAATTAAGTGTAGTGCATATCCTATGCATAAATCATAGCACAACTACTGAAAACTTGTATTGGGTCAATACTATGAATACATTGCAATCAGTTACAAAAGATGATGAAAACTCTGAAGGTCAAAGAAATTAAAAGTAAAGCACATTCCCTGAAGGAATTATTATTGAAAGATTTTCCTTCTACAAGGAATAATTTACTAGCCATATGTTAAAGTTAAAACTGATAAAAGGCTGATTTAATACATTTCTTAAATGGAAGCTGGTTTCTGCACAGTAAAGAGTTAGATATTCCAGCACATTTTACTGAAATTATTGAATTCCTTCTTATGAACTATTCTGCTTCTGCAGCAAGGGCTTATCTGAGCTAAATGGGGCTTTCACCACTTGCCTGAGTCCTAGCCATGGCACAATACCTAGTAAAGCCCTAAGAAATGGGACAGGTTGTCAATATAGCAAGTACTCAACATGCACACTGAATTCTCTGCTGGTGTCTGACCTGGAGTATTAAAATGGATTCTCCCAGCAGGCAAAGCAGAAACTGAGCAGAATACTCCTTTTTCTTACAGGACATCAGCATTTGGCTCAAACGAGACCAGCAGAACTTCATGACTAGTTTGGGCAAAGTAATTGTTTCTTACAGGGTGTAGATCTTGTTAGTAAGCTTCAGTTCCCAATTTGCAATATTAGGTGAAACCTAATACTCTAGGTCGCTCTAATTTTTTTGTTTTCTGGATGACTAAAACAATACTCACAATGGAAAAATGACCGTGAGCAAGTGCTAAGGTGTTTCCCTTTCCCCTGTGGTCCTGCCTTTACTATTTTACTTCAGATAAATGCTAGTTCTCAAAAATGTATCTCCCCAAAGTTCCTGTAGTTCCCTTATGACAGTATCTGACCTCTATGAAAAGCTCACACAAGAAGGAAAGAAACATAACCCAAAGCTACTTCACTATAAGAGAGATCTGCATTCAGAACAGTAGCAAGGAAATTCAAGTAAGAATTCAGGCCTGGATCATCATCACAAAGTGCTTAAGCAGAATATTACAGGAGATTCGGCAAGAAGGATAAAAACCCAACTCAGATTTCGTTATGTCCATACTTGATTCCTGCCATAATTACAGCAGTTGTAAAAATCAAGCATATGTCTAAAATGGAAGGGCTGTAGAAGACCCTTTGAGTTTTTGTCTTCTGAAAGTTATAGTCTGTTATATCATCAGTGATAACTACCATAATAGGTAATAAAACATAACCATCCTGAAACAACACTTCAAATTTCATGTCTTAAATGAAAAGGTCTAATGCTTCACACCTGACATTCTTTTTAAAATCTTCCTTTAGGACTTAATGTATTAGCATAAAACTCCATTCATGCATATAATAAAGTCATAATAGTTTCCAAAATTTCCTGCTTGCCAGTTCTAGCATTCAGCCAAATATTAGTCAGTGAGATACTAACCACAAGTCAACAGTTTTTATCTCAACTTCTTTCAAAAACAAATGCTTTTCATCAGCTTTCAAGAAACTGACTATTCTCAGGCAGAACAAATGGAGTGACACAGAATTTTTCCTCTGCCTAAAGGTAAAGCAGATGATGTACAATTTACAGTGACTTTGCAGGGCAATGAAGCCCTCAGAAAGCCTCTGCGAGAATCCCTTGATGTTTCACTTCATTTCAGACAAACAGCATGATCATTTGCTGATGTTCCACCATTTCCCTTTAACTCCACATCCAGAAGCTAATTCACACACACACAGGACCCAGACCAATTACCTTCCTAGCTCCACGGCTTCTTTTGTTTTCTCTTCCCCACTTTGGAATCCCACATCAGGATTTGTTGCTTTGCTATACCAAAAGTCATCCTGTTAAAGAATGTTCTTATTAAAATCCATTACCTTAAAGGTACCGTGTGACAAACACTAAAGAGAATTGTATTGCACTATGAACAGAGAATATTGAGAAAACAAAGGCAGAGCTTTTATGTCCTTCAGCCAACCAGTCTTGTACTGTCCTTTATAAGTTTTTTAGAGCTTCTTTTAAGAAAATGTCCATTAAAATTTTCCAATCAAAATTTTACTTGTAAATCAATGGTCTTGAAATACCTTCCCCAGAACAACAAAGTGGGTAACAATCATAAAACTTCATGCCTTGAGCATCTACTACTCCAAATTATACAAGTTTTCATTAATCTGACATTTTTACCTGCCTGTCCTGAAGCTTTCTGACCTGCCTAGTTCCATATCATATTAGTTAGAGCTGTTCTGCCTCTGAGACACTTTTATATATAAGAATTGCACAAAAATCGTCTCAGCTCAAAGACAACAAACTCCAGGAAATTTCAAAGCTTCAGAGAGAAGAAAGAGCTGTGAGCTATGCATGATTAAAGGGAAAATACATATTACACAGTTCAGCAAAGATGAATAGACCATACAGCACAATTAGTATGTTTTTTTACAGGATTTTTTTTAGGAAAGAGGGTGAAACTACATAGAATGAAACTAGTTCTATCTGTAATTCTGGTACATAGGTTCATACCTGCAATAGTGCTTGCAGGATTTAGTACAGTAATTTCCAGAGTTGATAAAGATAATGCTACCAGCTCATTGAGATGTAAGTAATGTATGCTTAAACAAATTAAACTAATTTAATGTGGATACAAAGATACCTAAGGGAAACTGAAGGTCAAACAGATTTATGCCATAAGAGATTTAGAGATTGTAAAAGGTTCTAACAGAATTTAAAACTACATTTTATCTACTGAACTCTGCACTTCTGAATCAAACTGTAACCAAGAGTCCATTCCTCAGAGTTATTACACAAGAGGCATTAAAAAACAAACCCAAACAAACACAGAAATGTATTTCAAGAGTAAGAATATTGGAGCAAATGCTATGCAGCAAAAAAGATAAAGCAGCTTCAAATTATCTCCCCAAAGAGCAAAATATGTCAGCAGCATAGGTTTGCTGGTCTTTAACCACTGCTTGTTGAAATAACACCAAATTAAAGGTCTGGTTTGCAGATTGTCAGATAATTTCTGCAAGCTGCTACATGCCTCTGGCTTTGTGAAAGTTTAGAGTTTTAATCAGCTAGTATTCTGAAAACTCTAAGAAATGCAACTGAATATTATGATAAGGCAGTTAAATTTTATACTTGTCTAGACTTCATTTCACTGAGCTTCTGCAGCTCAGCTTGGAATACCAAGAAAAAGAAGCAGTCTAGATGTGGGACAAATCACTATCACTCTTAAAAATCCATAGATTTATTCCAATTTACCACAGTTGTTCCAATATGTTCATTGACACTCTCTTTCTCAGTCAAGTGGTTCTGAAATGTAAAAAAGCCTTTCATGAGGTCTGCATTGTCTGCAGCAGAAGCACTGAGAGCTACAACAAAACAAGAAGATACTTTGCATGACAAAGGAAGAGAAATCCACATAATGCTGAGCACAGTTCTAGCTTAGTAGACCATGGCATTGCTTCTTACCTGTAGACATCACTCACTGGTTTTGAGACTTTACAGGTGCTACACTGCCTGGAGGTTCTGAGAACTGTGACATTAACAGTAAAATATCTTGGGTAGCTTAGCATGAAGGCAAGAAGATTGCAAATTGGTGCTAAGTTTTATTCAAGTTTACCTGGAGTGCAAAAGGTATTTTAGTGTTATGGGAAGTAAAAAAAGGAAAAGGAAAAGAAGATTTAAAAGAGCCATCATGAACATTGGGAGTCAGGTGTGATTATTTCCTATATTATGTGCAGCCCAAAGAAAACTAACTGCCTCCTGTGTTTGCCTTTAGCTTCACACATAGGGGTTATTCAGAGTAGGTAGACTGACACAGCTCAGGGTTACATCTCTTTACCAAAAGCATGACTTGACCGCAGAACACAGCAGCTAGTCAAACTGCCATCCAAGGGGCATCACGCAGATTACTCAGCCCAGGGTTCCCACTAGAAAGAAACATTGTAAATATGATAGGAAGGAATAAGATTTAAACTTCTGGTCAGATGTAAAGATAAAAGTATTGGCAGATCTCAGCATACCGCACTTCAAACTTGCTTTTCCTCTTCCCTCAATACATCCAAGCCCTAACAATTAAAACTCCTCAGGTTATCTCAGTAGAGGTGCCTCATGGAGAACTTGCATGTAATGTTTTCCTCTAACGCTCAGAAGGGATACATGAAACTCTACAACAATAAATAATGCAAGAGAAACTAGTTCTAAATTTAAAGACTGACAGAGAAAACCCCTCTTATTTCCTTCAGCCTAAATTCTCCACAGAAGCATCAGTACTTTTCCTTCTATCTGCCAACATGCTGACCACAAAGCCCCAGGTACCTGAACTTCCCATGCTGTTCCTAGCAATTTATAATGATCTCAGCTGCCCTGCATCCCCCAGCCTGGTTAATTAACACAGAGATGTTTCTTCACATGCTGTGGCTCTCTATCTCTTTGTTAAGTCCTGAAAGCAACCAAAAGGAAGAGGAGAAAAGGAAAAAGCTTTAGCTGGCATTCACCCAAACATATATCCTTACATAGAAGATAATATCCTTAGGGAAGGAAAATGACACAGCAAGTTTCCCAGGACATAGTATGGCAAAAGAGTGCTGTTATGCACTATGAGAAATTTACTTTCAGGGTATTTTTTTCACCTATTAAAAAAGGCAGCAGGTTTTGTTGTAGATTTTATACTAGCTCCTTTCACAGTTCAAAAAACAATTAAAGTTTGTAGTGTAACAGGAATAGGAACATAGGGAACATTGAAAACTAACTCATGTCTTTATATTGGCAAAAGATTCAAAGCCATTTTTAAAAGACTTAAATTCCATCATCTTGTTTTTATATAAAATTTATTTTATCTATAATTGTCATATTTATGACAATGGTTTGTTTTTACACTGAGTACTGTGATTCTTAAAACACTTATTCTTGAACACAGAGGTTATTCCTGTACCATGTTACATGGACAAGCATCTACTCCATTAAACTAGAAGCCTAAAAATGTGATTTTGATCATCCAGCTTGGCCTGTAGACTTTTTCTCAATATTAAGCCACTGAACTGACTGAAGTCTGGACACAGGGCTACTCATCACTGATTGTAGGTCCAGCAACATTGTGTGCTGTATGTATTACATGTAGAGAGAATGAAGATGTCTGCTCAGGAGAGTTCACAGTCGATGCAAAATGTAAAGGAAAGAGAGTGATCTCGTATGAACATTTTCCACGTGTCTTAGTGGTTCCACATTTTTATGTAATGTTCTTATTTTCAGCTATCTATTTTTAAAACGTCTCAGAAGGATACACTAGTGAGTGAGTCAGTGGGAAGATCTGAAGGAGGCAGATTAAAAAGAGAAAAATGAAGCATTGCATACAAGGTTAAGAAGGCAAGAACGTGCACAGGGAACTGGGCTGGAACTCGTGCAGAGTAGGAGAGCTACCTCACTGCCACAAAAGCACACTTTGAAATGTGGCTTTAATTGCAGTCTTAAAGCTCTCTGATTTTCACTGTTCTACTGACTTGTCTGTGAAGCACTGTCCAGTCTGTATTTTGTGTCGTGCACCCAACAAAAATGTGACCACCTCCCCTCCAGCCTGACAGCTGTAAATATGGAGGAAGATTAACAGCAGAAGCAGTATGTTCATTAGTATGATTTAACAAATATATTTGCCCCACAACAAGGCCAGTGCAAAAATTTTTAATACATTATTGACAACATGTGGAGATTGAAATCCTGGGACAGCACCATACAAGATTTCCCCAAATTCCAGCTGAAAATCAAAGCTGACACCTAGCTTAAAGTTCCAAAGCCGAATCCTGACCCAGTTCTCTACTTCCCTGCTCCTTACATATTAATGTACTGAAAAAGCCCTCAGCTGTTTAAGTGTTACATACTAAGCATGAGGCAGCACAGCAGGTCCATGAAGAGTATCTTAAAGCACAATCAGCCTGGTCAGAGATATTTGCTGTTGGCCTAGCAGTTTTCCCACTTAATTAATCTTTTTGCCAGGCTGTGTGATTGCTGCTGTGGAACCTCCAGTCTTAGGATGATTTTTATATGCAGAAAACAGTAGATTGATAACATATGGGTTTTTTTTGAATGAGCATAATACTAATGATATGTCTTTAAGAGAAATTGTTGATGTGAAGAATTTTTTCTCAAACTGTTTTAAGAAAATACTTTTCCTCATATCAACCAAAAATATTAATGATATCCTGAACATTTCTTTCTTTTTCTAGATTTTTCCTTTGTTTTTACTAAAGAGCTGTTTTTTTCTTCCCAAGACAATTAAAAATGTTGATTTATATGAAGCCAAAACAGATCTTTAGACATAAACACCACCTGTAATTAACAGGTTTTCTTTTCTTACTGGTTTACTGATGAAGTGGAAGGGACCTTTGGATTGCTCTAAGAGACTATAAAATGAAACCCAGTAAGAAATTACCATCTGTGATGAAGATGTCTGAAATAACTATGAATATAATGATTGGAGAGTTCAGAGGGGAAAAAAAAAAAGAAAATTGAAGAGAAAAAGCTCACTATTTTTGTTTTCTGCTGTAACAACAGAAATTTTAACACCAGCTTGTAGCTGGCAGAAGTCAAACATGAATTCTTTCTTGGGCTGAATTATCACTACATGGTTCATAAGGATTAACTAGTATGTTGTTATTAGTAAGTGATTTGCTCTGCCAGAAGATTGGAAGATTAAACAAAAGCTATTCTAATGATTGGAGAGTTCAGAGGGGTTGTTTCTTTCTCAAGAAAAAAAAAGAACTCATAGCTTGCAGGTTGTCCAAAGCTGGCTTCCCCCTTGCTGCCTTGGGAAGACAAAGTTTTTCTCAACAGCAATACTTTCCCATCCACTTCTCTCGGAGGAATGCAGCTTCCAACAACTTTGTATTACAGAACATTAAGCATCAGGGAGCACCAGCCCTGTTCATTTTTTTGACAGCTTAGCACTAATAATGACTATTTGTACAAATCCGGCAACTGTTTTGTTGCACTGGTGGTCAGTTTGACACGATTGCAAAAAGCTGACACATCAGGTTGCTGCAAAGTTTGAAGAGCTATTCAGCAAACCACTGAGAAGCAAACTGCTGTGAACAGTCTTTATGTCTATTTTAAAGAAAACTATTGGCAGACTCAGCATTTATTTTAACTTGAATCCACAGTATAAAGCATATTTCAAGTTCTCCTCACTGACTTATTAGCTGTAGGATCCATCTAAGAGAGCAAGATCAGTTCAACACATTGTGTTCTACTATAAATCGCTTACTGCAAGGGGCTGACGCTCTCACACAACTGCCAGTGCTGCTAAGATTTGGTTATTTTCAAAAGAGAGTAACAATCACGCTTCTGGATGCAAAACCTGAAATCAAATTATTTCAAGTCATAAGCAATGCCTCTTTATTTTCTTTTGTTGCCATGATGGTCTGTAAATATAATTCAAAGCAGAAGCAATTTCAAGCTTTAGCTATGGCATTCTGTTTCTCAATGTGAAAACAATGTACTATTGATGGAAAAAGTTACATTCCAATTTGATGGAAAAGGTTCTTGACTAGGCAGCAATGTTACAACCCTCAAAAGAACATTTAGTGTGATATTGAAATAAAATTTTGATATGAGAAAGTGAATTTAGAGCCAACTTCCTAATACAACTCTACATCAAGTTTCCACTTTATCTTTACATACTACATTTCTGGCAGTGTCACTCACCAAGGTCTCTATTGGAAATATCAGTGACATTCAGCTGATGAATGGGTGAAAGATAAGAATGATAGATACAGTTCTTGGCAACATAAGACACGGACAGAGAGTAACTGATATACCTCCTGTATAATACTTAAGATTTTCAAAGGTGGCTTAGGTTCTGGACATCTTAAAGAGATTTTTAGTATTTGAAGACCTTAGCACTGAACTCCTGAAGAAAATTGTGAAAAATGGTCTAAAACACCCTTTGAGATGTCCAAATATCTTCAGTAGTGCTGGAAATTCTTTAGTATGCTGTATGACAGAGAAATGAGACATATTAGCTAAATCTCTTGTATACTTCTATTAGATACCCTCCTGCACTGTAAGAAACTTTTCTTCCAAGTGCAAGACTTTGACCAGGAATGGCAGTAGCACAATTATCACAGCTCCTATGAGGATTTATCCAGGGGAGAGTGAAGCTTGAAAACATTTGCAATTCATATATCAGCAATCTCTTACTTTCCTCCAGGCTCCCTCTGCAGTCATGTTCTGCTGAGAGTCCCAATTAAACAGATGCAGCTGCTCATATTAGTTATCTTAACAGCAATGCATCAGTTCATGCCTCTCCTCAGGATCAAAGGCACCTCAGTGGGATGATCCTCTGACAGCTGGAAAGGTCACCTAGGAAGTTCCTGCTCATATGTTCTGGGGTCAGAACTTTCCCCTGGCAAGGTCTGGACCCAGCAGTTAGTAGTGGGCACTTTTTCCCTCAAGAAAGTTCTGATATGGATGCAGTGATGTGCCAAGAAATTGGCAGCAGCAGGACTCGGGTCTTGGGTCTGCACAGTACATCCCCTATGGTTAGACTATATAAGAACTACTTTTGACTTCTTGAATTCATTAATTTTACTATTTCTTATCAGTCTTGCAGCACACAACTGTCTGTCCTTTGAGACTGAAACTCAGCACAGATTGACAAGCCATAGACAGTGTAATGTGCAGGAGAAAATATTAAGACTACTTACCAGAAATAAAGTACATGAAACACTCATCTCAACCAGGTGAGACAAATTACAACAAGCTTAAATGTCCCTGTTTCTTTTCTCTCTAATTTGCTCTTCACTCTATCTCCTACATATGTTACCTTACTTAATGCTGTCTTGTACCTCTTCACAAGAAACATGAAGCAAATGAATGTTCAGTGAACCCATGGGAACCCTCTGATTCTAGTTTGTGAGGTCCATGTGTTAAGCACCATTGTATAAACAACTGAGAGTGTGAGCTAGCTTTAAAATCAGGATACTTCAGACTAAGGGAGTGTTTGGAATGTTTATATATTCACTTACTAGCCTGTTCTGTTCCCACAAGTTCCTCTATGCAGTCCCTTAAAAGCACAGTAACCATTCCCCAGTAATGAATAAAGTTTCTAGAGTTTCAGATCTCACAGTAAAAAATGTACTGTTCTGAGTGTTACAATATTTAGCATCTGCTGCATGTCACTCATGGCTTTTTACCAACTCTTCTATGGCTCCCAAAGGCCTTTCTTAGAGGGAGAGACAAGGATGAACTACCTTCAACCCACAGGCAGATCCTGCAAATGTTTCTCTTGAGTGACATCTTTGATGGACAATGCCGCAGTGACACTTGCCAGAGCCGCATTTGTAAAAGAGTAAGCTATGAGCATATCTATCCCTGTGTCCTGTGCAGGCCAGCTGAATAAAAGATGGAAGGAAGAATTCAGTAGATGTTACTGTTTACAAACAGTCATTTTGGAGGACTAATAGCTCCTGTAGCTTGAACATAATGGCACAGTTTTAGTTTCTTTTTCCCATTGGAAAATAACTTTCCTAACAGGCCCAAAACCAGATGGCAGAAGATCTGTTCCATCTCATATGCATCATTCTAATTTTGCTTTGAAATCAAGGTATGAACAGCATTATTTCCAGGGTGTTTTGGCCAAAATGCACCTCTGTATATTTGAAAGGTAGGTCTTTCCACACACAATATATCTCAAAAATCACACACTCAAAAATTGTCATTCCCCTTCACAGGCAGGTATTGCCAAAATATTGCACGTGCAGTGATTTGTGGAAAATGCAAGGAAATACCCGCCATCCTCAGCTGGTGGAAAACAGCCTAACTCCACTGAAACAAACAAAATCAACCTCTAAGTGCTCCAGCTAATAATTTCTTAAATGAATTGCATGAGATTGCCTCTGTGCTAGTAATTTCTAAGGGACAAAAAAGATAACAGAGTGCTGGCTCATTTTTAACAGCCTACAAAATCAACCCCAAACACTCAATGAAATTCCTAAAAAGTGATAACTTTTATCTTAACAGCTGACCTCCTCCTTTGTTTCAGGTATGGTTACCTGTCTGCTCAATTACATTTTCATTGAATAAACATTTTAGTTGATACTGATTCCATCATATTTTATTACTCTAAACTCACCATTCACCTAAATGAAGAAGCTGAACATTTGACCATTAACGTCACGACTTATGGAGCAATGCAATAAAGTGTTTTGTTAACTAAATGTGCATTGAGACTTAAAAGTTATGGTGACAGCTCTTTCCTGAGGCAGCTGGAAATTAAAAGGAGGCAGAATCTGGAAAATTTTATGATCTTTTTACTGCACATAAATTAGACATGAAAAATCATTTTCTACATACCAGTTTCCAGTTACCTGAAAATTCAAGCTTGAAAATAAGCATCATACTTTTCGAGACATACTAATTACACTTTCTCAAAACAGCTTGTTTGCTCATATATAGTTTCTTGGTGAGCTGTCTTTTGCCTTTAAAACATAGTTCATTTATAATCCTGTATCTCCCTACAGTTACATGCCATGAGAAGTTTTTCTGTTTACATCCAAAGTCATAGTGAGTGGTTGGGATCCGAAAACACACAGTAGGACCAACTGTCCAGCAGGAACACTTAGCATGGAGTGGAGAAGAGGAAAATATCATGACCAAAACCCAGTAACACACCCCCAAAACCAAACACAATCTTACACAATGGGTAGCTTTTGGAGCGGATCTGACCAGTGAAAAAAAACCCCACCAATATTCCATATCCACATGGAATGAAATGGTAAATTGAGGATGCTTTATCCAGTGCTCCCATTTAGCTAGGTAATTGGGGCCCTGAATTATCAGCATTTCCAATAATACCTTGTATCTTTGGCATTAGAATACCTAAACTACTGTTTATGACTATTACTGCATTAATAAAGCTCAGAGTGAAAGTGCATTAGAAATAAGAAACTCGACTTTTATTCTTTGCGTTTATCAAAGGTCTTAGCAACAGGGTTATTCTGTACTCAGTGTACTAAATGGACATAGAAAGAATTACAGCTCCCTTGTTGGGAATGATTGATTACTCTCCTTGACTTCTAATTTTGCCTGAGTAAATACTTCAGGTTCTGATCTTCAGGTTGGAAAATAAATCATAATATAATTATACCTTGCCTGTGTTTCAGAGGAAAAAAACTGCATGAGTTTATTATTGCTAATAAGCAGTCTTAGAACAGAAGCCTAAACAAGCAAGCCTAAGCAAGAGAAACAAATTAACTTCTATTTATGCATTTCATTCCAGATTAAAATGGCTAAATTGAAAATTTAAAACTGATCTGCTTCATTCTAGAAGATGAGCAGGCTAGTGCTTATAGACACAAGGATCATGCAGCAGGAGAAGCACTTGCACTTTTCAAAGGCAGCTAGTTTCAAGCTATCAAATATATCAGGCCAAACAGTGTGCACCTAAGCATTATATCTGCTGTCAATGGATCTAAATTGCTTTATTTTACATAATGAAAGTGCAATTTGTAAATCCAGAGTTTGGAATTCAAGATAGGGAATTTATGTTGTAAACTACCAGATTTTTGGCTGTCAAGCTAAAAACCTGTCTGGAAAGGATGGAAGTCAAAGGCTGAGATTCATTCAAATTCCAGAGCAAGACTGTCGTGACAGATTGGACAAAAACTATGTGACAGAAGAGAGAAACGCTTAATGGTATGTGATAATTCTATGTATTTGTAGCTGGAAGCATAATTTCCTTGTAACCTCATCACTGTCTAGCTCCAGAGCCTGCCTCTTCCTTTCCTTTTCTGAAGCACATAGGTAATAACTCTCCTCCAGTGCATAAACAGGAGTTGGACACAGAAGCAGGAAAGTGCATTTTGGAAAGGCTGAATTAGCTCAAACACTTTTGATTTACTCAAGCAAAAGCATGAAAACTTGATCCTGAATTCATCCCCAGATGCAAGTGGCAGACAGCTCTCTTGGACACTTTCCTACCCGCTTCATTGCTAGAAAAAAAACAGGCCTTACTCAACAGCCATGATGGATAATAACTTAGCTATTTGAGTTAACGCATCCTCACTCAGCCACAACAGGACTCTGCTTGGCAGTAATCACGACCCAGACCCATAAATGTATTTAATGTCATGAGTCATCTAAATTTACTGTGATAAATGAAATATTTCAGTGGCTCTCTAATGATTTCTATTACAAGAGCATAAAAAGCAGAGACCTGAAAAACCTAAATCCCACATCTCATTGCTATTTGAATGATAATAGCTCTGCTGCCTGTTTGCCAGGCAGGCAGGGTGAGCTGCAAGGAGTAGAACATGGTAAGCTCTCACTGCCGTTCTTTCCTCTAACTCATTTTCATCAAGCAATGCTTGATCTGGAATACAAGCTGATCATGATCTCTCAAAAAATTAAGACTTCAATGTAACAAAAGCTCTAGAGCTCAAGACTAATATCTGTTATATGAATATCTAAACTGAGATATAAAAAAAGGTATTTGGCCAAATCCAACTGTCTGGTGAACACACTCCAGCGTTTTGGTTTAGGTTGCATCAAGTTTGAAAATGTATATACTTAAATGTAACCTCTCACAACAGTAAAGGAAAAAGAAGAAAATCCCCAACAGTACAAATTTTGAATGCAATGAATGTCAAGGAACTATACTGTCATATACTGGGAGAATGAAATTTACTCACAGTGCATTGGAAACAGAACCTAAGAAGGACATTGATGGAGCAGAGCTTCATGACAAGCCCTCGCTCAAGGCTGTTTCTCTCTGAATGCCTAATTCACTGCAGTGCACTCCAAAAACTTCCTAGTCATCCAAGAGTTCTAACACCCAAATGGTTTCTGAAACTGGTGATTGGCCTCCATATTCAAACGAATCCTCAAGTATCAAGTCAATTCTCTCCCGTTTGCTTCAAAGCTTCCTGTTTTGACAATGACTTCCAATTGCAGAGCATCAACAGTGATGTAGTGATCATCATCTAAACAATAAATAGAATTGCTCACCTGGTGGTCCGACTGCCACAGTCATTCTGGATTAGAAGACTGCTACAGTTTACTATGGATATCTGTTGTATTAACTAAAAGTTCTACACAATGTATGTTCAGAGATTTAAAGCGAGGAGGCGATCGGCGTGTGGATGGGTTTAACCTGAGCTTAACATTGAAGCCAGAGTTAAATGACAGGATATTTGAATGGACAATAATGGCAAGAAATAAAAGTTTATTACAAAGAAAAGGAATTTGAGAACAAAAGTCTTGCATTAAAAAGCTATTGACTATTTGAGGATATTTGAAACGATTTCATACAATCCACTGTTAGGTAATGTCATTTAGCAGAAAAGCCCCAGTGAGCTGAAAGAGTTCATACAGTGGCCAATGGAAGATTAAAATAATGAAGTTTTGACCCTGCAAGATTTTTGAAGCATATGATTGGGATAAGGCAATCCCATTATCTGGTTCATCATCTGACATTAGTGAGGAAAGTAGCATTTCAGAGAGCAGATTACGTGCTGTGAATAAGGACCTCGATGGCTGTGAAATAAGGCCAGGGTGTAAGTCCATCCCTAAGTCTTTGCACCAACTCAGAATGCTGAAAATAACACAGTTGGAGTCACACTGAAACTCTTACGTGCATGGAAGGATGGGAAATAGGTGAAGGTCCCTAAGGATTTCCTGACAACCTGACATTCTGTAAAAGCACTGGAAGGATGAGGATATCTCTTTAGCAACAACCATCAATAAAAGCATGTAGAATAAATAATAAATGCTAGATGCTATAAGCAATCAGACATTCAGAAGTCTCATTTTCCCTTATGGGAACTATTAATGTCATAAAAAAGTCAAAATGGCATTATGCAAACATGCCTGCTACAGAGACCAATCCTATTGACTTGGGAGGATTCCCAAGGTGAGACATAAGCATGTTCCTCCCCAGATCAGTATTCAGGAACACTCTGCTGACCAAAAAGCTTCGTTGTAGATGAATCTGGGGCCCATGATACTCAGCATAAATTTTACTATTGAATCAAGGCTCCTTCTACAGAATATCCCATTGAAGAGAAAAATTTTATCCCAAATGGATGATTTATTGCCATTGAAAGTAGTTTTTCAATAACAAGAGTTTAGATGACAAATTTCTGGTTCACAACTCAGGCTACTCAGGTGCTAGAGGAAAATGACTTCCTTCTTTACACTCAAGGATTATGAGAGAAAACAGAACCATGACTCAAATACTCAGAAAAAGGAATTCTGTGACAAGCACCAGAACTATCTATACCTTCTTGAATGAGAAAGTTTGGGTCATCATCTCATCCTTCTTGTTTTTCTGGCTTTCTCAGGAAAGCACCAATGACCATTGTTAACTCTACCATACCAGTCACTTCTGTTTAGCTTGTATTTCAGATAAGACTTATTTGCACATTTATTACACACTTATTTACCTCATTTACACATCTGTGGCTAGCATTGACAAAATAGCTTCTTTTCAACCACATGCAAAGTCTGCAGCAAGCAGCATTGATCATTCTATTATCACTCTGTTATGCTTAATTTCCTCTTCATCTTTCAAGTCAAACTCCATCCCAGACTACATAGATAGTGGTGGCAACTGCACTGATTGATTATCCTTGCCTTTAGCAGGCATGCATGCTGCAGGTCGTAGGATTGCTTTTGTGTTACCCCAGCACAAATGAGCTCTCCTAAACTATTAAAAAACCAAATTATCGAGTTCATTGGGATCTTTAAGCACTCTGATATGACTTTGTAACAAGCAATTAACTGATGCAGCCAGATAGTTTGACAAAGCACTAGAAATCTCTGCCAAGAGAAGGACTCTGCTGCAAGCATAAACCAGCTTCACCCACCTGGGCAGCTCCTGGCCTCAGTTCTGCCCCAGAGAGCAACAGGCAGGGCTCAAGGGGATCTTACCCTTCCCTATCTGACCAAAGGAGGCTGCAGGACTGCAGCACAGGACACCAGGGATAGTCATTTGATATTCTCCACTCTGAAGAAATGAAGGCAGAGCAGAAAATTAAATGCAAGAAACTGTGAAATGAAGCAACCCTTTCATCCTTGTAGAGTTAAGGAACTTTTGGGGAGGAATGTCCCTAGACTCCCTCCTGATGGTAGTAATAATTTCCTGATTAAATCAATGGTTTCCATTGGTTTTGATTTAAAGGATTAAAGAAGTGCTTCTCCTCTTCCTTCTTTACAGATCCAGTCAAACCACTGGCACTTGCCTTGTCCAGTAAGAGCGGTATTCCTCAGGTTAGCACAGGTAGAATCTCGATGCCCAACTAGCAGCATTTCATCCATCATTTCCCACCCTAAGAGCATCTCTTTGGCATCTTTTTTTTTTTATTTGGCCTATCTCCACACCCTATACACAAGTTACAAAAGCATGTGAGAAAATTAATTAACAGAACTTTTGCTCCACTCTTTCTGGCAAGGTCAATTTAGCAATTTGCAGTACTAATTACAGGTGCCCTGAGTCTACTGCTGCTTGTGTTCCCTAGACACCACTGGTGCAGATGTGAACAGAAGTGATAACTAAACCAGCCAGTGTACCTTATTACCTCTAGTCAATGCACTAGTTTCTTTTCAACAGTTTTTTTCTAGACAGAGTTCTATTCATGGCTGCCTGAATAATGAAATCACAATGTGCACAAATAACATGTTGACGGGGATTGATTCACAAGTATTTATCCCATTGTTTCCAGGATTGTTTTCCAAGTCCAATTTATTTTCAAGATGTGCCTCCTCTCAGTTTCCATCTTTCTCTTATTTATATGACTATGTGTTACTGACCCTGCTCTAGTTATGTATTTTGATACCTGAAAGTAGGAAAATTACAGTGTATAATGTGAACTCTTCCCTTGGCAGTCATGCACGCAGACACAATTTTGGAAACAATATGTTGCTTGAAGTCTTTCAGCTCATGTAGCCTTAGAGCAGGGAAATGAAAGGTGACCTCTTCATGGCCCTTTCAGGTTGTGCTTCTAATGGATTTCTTCTAGATACAGTAAAAGCATTTCTAAGATAATGCAACCAGAACCATAAGAGTTGAATTTTACTGCCATGCAATTAGGGCACTGTTAAAGTTTCATTTCATTTCTTCTTAAACTTGCTGGTTGTTTCTTTCAAACAGGCTATGACTATGTGAGCCTTTCAACAACCTTCTGCCTGGCATAGGCTTCACAGTTTTGTACAGAGCCAGAAAAAACCATACTCATGTAACAGCAGACAACAGCAGTACAGCTGCATATAGCTTGCTATGGTATTGTTATGCATATTTTTGCATAAATAAGCATTTGCTATTGAATATCAAGGGAAATATGTGTAAATGTACCACACCTCAGGACTGAAAACCATCATGTTCTATCAATGCAGTCAAAAAAATAGGCCGCATTTTGAGATCCAGGAACAGATATGTTCTCTCACACACAGACAGGTGTAACTCTCATACATCACATGCTCCAAGCATCTTTGTACAGTTTCTAACAACAGAAAGAACTATTTCTTTTCAATATTAGCCACTCATATTATTGATATAAGGAGAAAGGAGATCAAGATGTTAAAATCTTGTCTTCATCATGTCTGGCCCTATAACACATTCCAACCACTGTATCACAGATACAACACAGTGCATCCAGTGTGAAGAACACACATTCCCAGAGGAAATGTTTACTTAGAAACTGAAACAGAGGACATTTGGATCAGCAGACGTTGCTTTCACAGCCATGCATTATCTGCTTTCCCTGCACTGAGAGTCTCATTTACCTTAGCAGAGACTCAAGTTCAGTGTTAGGACCAATCTGCTGTTGTATCCTTCTGCCCCATTGTCTGTTGAAATGGATGCATGTGTGCCCCAAACCCCCCAGGGCTACTTGAGAGACCCCTTTAGATTTCAGTGGCTTCTGCTGTGGATTCTTGTGACCCAACTGCCCTTTCTTTTTCTTATTCTTGCTTCTTCTCACCCTCAACCTAAACTGGCCTAAGGGCAGAGAGTGCACTACTATTAAATGATGAGGATCTTGCCTTGACTTTATTAATGCCTCCCTTGGGAGTGCTTGGGACAGACTGGGAGATATCACAGCATCAAAGGCTCTATTTCTGAAAGAGACAAGTCTTGAGAGTTTGTTTACATCTGATATAGTGATTGAATTCCACTTGACATGTCACAAGCATCCAGTCTGTTGGCCACAGAATAAAGTGAGTAATTTAGCAGGGAACTGTTGTATGCCAAGCAAATGGGTTCTAAAACAGTTCTGCACAAAATCTGGGGAACCAGCTGGCTAGATGTGAGGCACAAAATAGTATTTACTGCTTATGCATGGTGCTGAATTGCTCACAACATGGACCAATGTCAGGCCAAAGACGATGAAAATGCAGGAATTATTTTTTTTTGTTGTCCATCATCAAAAGCACTTTTAGCACAGGGACAGCTACAGGGAACTGCAGACATTACTTGTAAGGTTACTGACATTTAAAGAAGTGTATACTAAAGCAAATACATTCATGTTGCAAACGGAGTGACAGTCCACCTACGATGGATGAGACAAACACAGATCCCTGTGTGGTGAGTGCTGGTGCACGGCTCGGCTGGGGAATGAAGAAGTCACTCTAGTGAGTAACTTGGGAAGCTAAATGCAGACCCATATCTGTCTGGATGTTGCAGTTAGAAACCTTTCCTTTCTTATTGTGGTACTGAACAAAGAAATACTGGTTTTACTCATTCCTCAATGGGTGAGTTTTGCAAAAAAAACCTCAGAATGGATCTAACTGTTATTGCACAGGAATAATCAGGAATTTAACACTGGACTCATCCACTGCCTGTCACTGCCCCAAGATGGCCAGTGTTAGAGACTTGCACATTCAGTGAAGTCTTTCTAATTACCCCATTATTCAGTGTCTGCAAAACAATGTAACTGCCTCCTCTTCTGGCGGCTTCCAAAGCTGTCCAGCTTTTTTCCAGATGACACTTTTTTTTCCCCTGGCTTTATAGAGTTGGAACTGGAAGGAAACATTTCACATTTCAAAGAGGAAAAACTTTTGACTGTCCTTAATTTTAGTCTTGGATATGCAGTTGTAAATTTGTGATTGATTAGCCAAACTTCTTTTAACTCAATACAGAGGGAATAATCATCTTAGTGGAGCAGACACTGACAATAATTGCCCATTCTCCTCCACACATGAAGCATTTCTCATTAAATATATCCAACTTTGTCTATTTGAGGCAGAAGAAATGCCAATGAATTCTTTAAGAAATACTCAAGGAAAAGTCATCCTTTGAGTTTTCAGCTAATTCTGGGTAGATTGTTAACACACAAAACATAAGACATTACCTAAACTAAACTGCTCATCCAGAAGAAGGCAAGAAATAAAATAAAGGAAGATGTCATTATTGTGCATAAAAAAAACTAACACTGGGAAATAAATCATTTTATTTACCTTTGTGGAAAGAAATGAAGACTTCAGCAAACAGGTTGTACATGGAGATATATTAAACAGAGACAATAGCTGTAATTCAAACAAAAATGTCTAATTATTAGAGATCTTTTAATACAGTGACAAATATAACGAATAGAGTTAGAAGGCATGAGAATAAGAGTACTGAGGCCTCTCAGAAAACTCTAATAATTACTCATGAAAAAAGGTGAAATAATCTTACCATGTAGTTAGAGTCACTGTTCAGATGTAGTTTACAGCACTCAAGCCCCAACAATCATTGGATGGAAATTTGCCTCCCTCACTCCACTGGAACCTGGAACCTCTTCCCATAACCCACACTGGATTGTCATGCAAGAATAAACCAAGCTAATTTGTGTCCTTTACCGAAGTTGCTACTATAACCTGTATTAGATTCATTTTTTGCTCTTCAAACTTTCCAGATGAGATGTAATATTATCACCACATTTGTAGCCAAACACCCTTGAGAGCACTTTTAGTATTTAAACCAGAGACTGGACAACATTTACTTAGTGTCTGGCACACTCTATAACCTACAGCACCTTCCCCCAGGAAATGACTGGAGTTTTGCAGGCTGAGGTTTTGCCACCTTCTGTGTGACACTGACCTAGCCCTGCAGAACAAACACAATTCAATCCTGCAGTTCCATGTGACAGCTGTGGATAATGTGCAGGATCACTCTCTTAGCACATGCTCTTTTTTTGGCAAAGAAGTAGACAGGGCTAATTAACAGGATAAAACTGTAAAAGCACAGGCTTATCTGTCTCTGAGTCAGATCATAAAAGAAATTCATTGTACTAAACTCTCGTGAACCTGCAAGTAATTCCCTGGCTCAATTGATTTGACTTGAAATGCAAAGACTGCAGAAACAGCATTCAGTTGTTCCATTTGTTATAATTTCAATTTAAAGCTGCAAGTAAAGCAGTCTGCTGCCAAAGCACAACTCCAGCTCCTCCAGCTCTGAAAAACTACTGCAAAACTAAATACATTATTTAGCACTTACTGCCCATTCTTTGCTTAATTTGGGAGCATGAACAGTAAGACTCCATTCTCAAAGTCAAGTTCAAAATGGTTTGGCTACATCAATCCAAGGGATTTTCATTGAAGTGGGTCAGATGTTAGCTGGACTTCCACCCTTGAGCACTTGGCAGCAATGCTGTAATATCAATCCAGTATTTGCAGATAAAGCCCTGAAACATCTCTTGATGCATAAGTTTCAATTTGTGTTTAAAAGCCAGCTTTTCTCCCTACAGTGTAACCTACAAACCAACCTGATCTGTCCCTGCTCTGAAGATGCATCACCAGGAAGATCCATGAATCAAGACAAAGGATGATGATTTTTCAGTGATCCCGGACACAAGTTTCATGTCTCATTAGGGTCTTGCAACTCCTGGGTTAGGATAATAGCCATCCAAGCACCTCTGAAAGGAGCACATCAGTGACTTTAACAGAGGTAGTGATCTGTACTACAAAACATCAGGGACAATCACCTGCACCACTGCTGGACACCGCCAGGTACAAAACATTTCACTGGCATCACTGCCTGGGGAAGACACTGCATCTCCATTAAGAACTTCTCTCTGCACTACAGATCTCCTTTTGCCATGTAACATTTCAGCCAACATTCCTACTAATTACTTGATTGACAAGTCCAGTCATTTACATTTAATTAGCACAACAAAATTATTCCTAATATCTGTGGCATGCTTGCTTTTTTCAGGAACCTTAATGAGATGCCCTCTGGAATGCTTATAATTGAAGGAGAATATGGACTATAGGTTTCTAAAAATGAAGGTCTTCGGGCACTACAGGTCATAAATGTCAATGTATGTGAGAAAAAAACATTTCATTTTGCTGCACAGCCCACACTGTATATAGCTGGGATGAAAGATTCAGATCTCTGATGTTCATTAACATTTTTCCTGTAAGGTATTCCCAGAGCCCATTCCCTTCCACTGACGTTGGATTCTGAGTTTTCACAGAAAAATCAGATGGTATTTGGTGCTGAGAGGCAACAAATAAGTGATGGATGTGAAACCAACAGTGAAAGAAGGGTATCAGAGAGACTTATCTCTAGAACTATCCAAAGGAGACCAAGATAGCAATCCTTTGTGTTAGCAGAGAAAGGCCCTTTACTTTTCTCCTCATCCTGCCTTAGCTGCAGTAGCATTGAGGCAAGGAGTAGCTCACACAATCTCACACTAATGAAGACTCTCTTTCCAATTGAAATTCCTCTTGGTCCTCTGGCACTCAACTGGAACAATTCCACAGCCCAATGTTTCTGTCCTGTGCGGATGCTCATCACAAATAATGAGATTCTGGATTCAGTGGTCCTCATGAAAATTTTATCAAGGCAGAGTTTGAACTGGAGGGTGCAGTTTTTAAGGCAGGTCTCTTTTTGAGGTCTACCCTTCCCTACCTGTCCCATCTACACTCTTTTTTCATGCTTAGTATAAAATGTGTCCACATATAACACACCAAAATTCAAATTGCTTTATATCTAGTTACTACACTTTTTTCTTTCTTGTAAAATCATACATTTCTTTTGATGAATTTAACTGTTGCCCTTCATGGATTGCTAACAAATGACTTGTACATATGCTCATCCTGTGGATCATGTACATATTTTTAATATGTGTGCTAATCATTCAGATTCTTGGACCTACATCTCTGAAGACTGAACCTAACACAGGACAAACGGCTTGTGTGAAGCAAAATGTATCTTAGTAGCTTCTTTTAAGGCTCACCTGTCAACAACGTATCTACCTGTCAACAAGAGTATCTATATCTACTTGACTTTTCTCAGCATTAGAAAGTCTGGGTTTGCACATATGACTTGTCCTTTTCCTTATAGAACTATTGGTTCCACTAGAGATAATAACATAGTCTTGTAATCTCTTCAGTGTCCTCCTATAGGTTGTTTCTTGAGCATAGTTCCTCTTGTCCTGGCCTTAAGAGATGCCAGTAAGCAATACCATACATTACCATGAATTACAAAGCAGTTATTAGTAGGCCATGAATATTGCTTTGCATCATCATACTTTGGCATTGTTTCTGATTGCTTTTTGTGGCTGAAAGCTTAGTAAATCTAAAGGAAGAACAGTGCAACATCCTCGTCCTTCCAGAACCTCAGCAGGAGTTTCGGAAAGGGCTTTTGGCTTTGTGATCATTGACCATCAGCAAGCTTTGCCCTTGGGGAAAGTACAGATTATAAAAGCTTTTCTTCTCTCATTCACAGGGGTTTTAGTAATGATGTTAAGGAGCAAACATGCTGAAGTGTCTGTGTACATGAACGAAGTGGAAGAGAGAGGAAGAATGAGACACTAAAAGGGTAATATATTAAATATGATAATATCCCTCATTTCTTCATCTCTTACCTTCCTCTGATCCAACCTCCTAAAATTAAATCAGTCTAATCTTAACAGAGTTCATGTCTTTCTCCTCCCTTGTGTGGTCCAAAAGATCTGAAGTGCCCTTGATCAGTTCAGATGGCAGGTTAACAGCAAGCTAACCAAGGACTGAAAGTGCAAAACATAGGATAAATTACCAGAGGGGAATAACCACCACAACAACCATTTCATTTTTTAACAAGAGTTAACTTCATCTGAAAGGTATCCTTACAAAAGGCATTTGTTTCAGTTGCTGAAGAAAAACCTGAAAAAGCCCAGTGAATTGTTGCTGGTTTAATACAAATCACTTTCACATTTAGTCCTGGTTTAATACACATAACTTCTACATTTATTCCAGACCTCATTTTGCTGCTTCCATAATTTGTGTTTTATCCAGTTAAATATTCACGAGTCATGATATTGAACATTCACTTCTCCCTTGACAGTTGTTTTCTAAGCACAGTTCTTTGCTTAATACGTCTTGACCTCATGTATATTTGACAGCCTCTAAGGAGTGTTATTCCTCTGGAAGTAATAAATGAGCTCTATTTGTTTTATTTTGATATTTACCCAAGAATTTCTGCCACGAGCAACCCAGTCTGCAATTGAGACATTAAAATTTCATTCTGAAGATTTCATCACAAGTCTTTGGCTGGAATGCAAAAAGTATCTCTGATTTTTATGTGCTGAGTGTCTTAAGATCCATAAACTCTGTACACTCCAAGGAGGGAGCAAGCAAGAACAGTCATTTGAGTGCATAGTCGTTACCCAAACCATGCTCACAACTACCACAATTATCTGAAAGTCATCAGGGAGCCCAAATAAATGTCAATAGTCAAAGCAATACAAGTGCTGCTGCTATGTATCACCTCAGAGAAAACACAGACTTAACAATATAATCTCTTCCTAACTGTCAGCACCATAATTGTGCCAGCAACAAGGTCCTCTGAAAAAGCCACTATTTAAAAAGATGTAAATATAAGACCACAACTCTGAGGTCATTAGAGAACCCATAGCATTGTTTCTGGTGAGAACAGGGTCTTTTGTAAAAAACACTGTCTTTGCAAATTTGCCTTTGGGAAATGTTATTCTACCCTTTTAAACCAGCATTTCATTAGATTTCTCCCAGCCCCTGTGCTATGATCACTGGAAAGAAGGCCTAACCAAGTACACAACTAACTGCAGCATTAATTACCTTTGGTGATTTTGGCATTATCTGGCACCAAAAAAAAAAAAAAAAAGCTGTTAAATGAATAACATTTCTTTTCCAAGTTGTTGAGCTTTAATCATATGTCACCAAAGGCAACAGGAACTGAATCAGACATAATGATACCAGAAATCCGTATCATGTTTCCACAAAGGCAAAGTTCCTTTTGAGTTCTCTGGAAACCTGAAAGCGTGCCTGCTTTTGTACAAAGCCTGACCATGAGTTACTGCTATAGGAGGACCAATCATTCTGCATTGGAACTGCACACCCCTGCATTTTCAAGGAGTTTTGTTAACTGCTTTTAAATTTATCTATGTAATTTTCCCTTCATTTTAAGGAAAACAACAGGCTCTTTGTAAATGTGAAAGGTCTTCCTTCTCTATATACTTTAAATTAAGACTTTGTCAGGAAAAAGCTATCAAGAGAATGTGGCCTTTCACAGCTCCATTCATTTTAGTAGTCTCTGAGCATTACTGTGAAAGGATCATTAATCCTACTAGTCCTCCTTGCACAGCATTTTCTTTCAGCTCAGTCTCAAAAAGGAGATAAAATCCTGCAAATGTTTGGTGGATGTCAGGAGGCTAGGGCATCACTTTTGTTCTGTTGTATCTGGTGACAGGACAAGGGGTGATAGAATGAAGCTGGAACACAAAAAGTTCTCCTTCAACTTAAGGAGAAACTTCTTCACTGCAAGGTTGAGGGAGCCCTGGCCCAGGCTGCCCAGGGAGGGTGTGGAGGCTCCTTCTTGGGAGGTTTCCAAACTCGTCTGGACACGTTCCTGTGTGACGTGATCTAGGTGGGACCTGCTTTGGCAGGGGGCTTGGACTGGATGAGCTCTAAAGGTCCCTTCCAACCCCTACCATTCTATGATTCTATGATTCTATGTCAGTCATTGTTTAACTCTGCCATGCTGGGAAGCAAATGAACAATGCAAATGGTTTATCCTGACATGAAAAAAAAGATCCTAAAACTACGAGAACAAATGTGTGCCCATCTGACACTAAAACTTTAATGGCTTGAGGAATCAATTTGTCAGTCAGACTCCCTGCACAACAAGGAATGTTATGGCAGTTTAGAGGATACATATTTTAAATGAGACATCGAAACCACCTTGGGCTTGTCCACACCCTAAATCAGAACTTGTTTTTGAGATGTTTGTGCTAGGAGAGGCACCAGCTGAACCTATAAAGTGATTTATTTAAACTTGTCACAGTTGGGAATAGTGTGGTCACAAAGTGGTGAAGTCAAATCAGTAATGTTTCATTCTCAAAAACAAAACCATTTCTGAGAAAAAGCTGGAGAATCAGACTGATCCATATTTTTTTCTTGTTAAATGACAGAGAACCAATAAAGGAATGTGCACTGTCACATGCTGAAATGTGGAGGGCTGCTGCAGGGAGAGGGCTTTGGACCACGTGTCTTCTTTGGGCAGGCCTCTAGCATATGGGCTGTAACCTTGACACCCTGCTTGGGAGGACAGAAGAGACAGAAATGGCTTCCAATAGCTTGACATGTCAAGAAGTTTCCTGAGTGATCTCCCCTTTTCTGCACTACCTAAGAAGAGCAAATACTAAGAAGATAACAGGCACAGCAATGGAACACGGAATGGAATCTTGTAAACACAGCAGACAAGTACATGGGAGCTAATTTCTTACCAGCTTTTCATGATTAGGTGCCATATTTACTTTAAAACAGACAACAAAATTTCCCCAGGTTGGCACTAACTGTGGGTTTTTTTATGACTACTGCAGTGTTCCTAAAGGCACATCAATAATGCAAACGCCCCACACCTCCCGTTTGTTACTAGTTATGGGATAAGGCAGTGTCAGCCTGTTGTATTGGCTTTCAGGTGAAATGAGACACTCGAGAATCATCTGCTGCTGATGGGAAACATTCTTCATTCACAAATCCATATGCAATGTTTTTGTTAACTTGCAGTTTAGATCTTGTTTGGGTAAACAATAAACAAGCTGTGTAAATATTGACTCACTTCACAGAGGAAAGCTACCAATGAGTAGTTGAGGGTTTATAAACTTAACACTTAGGAAATGTTTATCCTCCATTCATCCCCAACAGGCAAATCCAGTCTAGGAAGTGATACTGTATCTTAAAGGCCATGATGGGAATTTAATCTAACGCATGCAACTTTGTAGTTTCTTTCGTGAAGACAATGTGCCATCCTAATACATTCCCTTTGATCATTAATGCACTTACATAAGGTTCCCAACTTCCAGCCCTGATCTGCAATGCTGCTCTGCCTACAGTGAGCCCCCTCTGAAGCCAGATTACCTCCAAACGTTTGTTGCCTGGATTTAACTGCTCATTCCCTTTCAAATTAAGCGATGAAAAGGGGAAAGGCCTCTTCAGGCAGCACCATCTCTGAGGCTGGACGGAGATTTGTCATCTCTCCGTGTCGCCAAGTTGCTTTTTAATAGCACGAGCAAAAACCCTTTAAACGCCTGCAGGAGGAAAGCTTTTATCCTGAGTGTGAGTTTACACGGGGGCTTAACGCTGGGGGCAGATGTTTTAACGCCTTTCCCCTCCCATGCAGCTGAGCCAGCGCTCCGTTCGTAGGACACTTGTCCTGCTGCCCTCACGAGCAGAGGCGAGGCTCGCACGCTCCTTGCTTATCACACCCCGCTGCCAGGGGAACGACACCAGCCGTGACGGGGCTGCAGCGCAGAGCACACGGCCGCGCCTGGCGAGGCGTGGAGGGGGGGGGGGTCACT
>WBNH01006222.1:208905-231500 GCA_013401255.1 Urocolius indicus | reverse complement strand
CTTAAAGGGCTGGTCGGACTCTTCATCTCTGTACCATTCTGTGTTGTTTTGTTTTGGTTCTGGTTTTGGGGTTTTGTGTTTTAGTTGGTATTAAATTGTTTTCTGTTTTTCTTCCCCAAGCCGAGCAGCCTGCTCTGTTTTGTCCTGCACCTTAAGCAGCAATTAAGCCCTCCCTGCCCTTTAGCAATCCTTAAGTCTTCGGTACTTGAGGCTAATCGTGGTCTTTTGTTCCCTGATGGGCCTAAACCACAACACCCCCACAGGCTCTCCACAGGAGGAAGGATCCTTTGGGGGAAGCCCAACATGCCAGACCCGGCTCAAGACCCCAGCCTTGCTTCGGCTTGGATGTCCGAGGCCCTGTGCGGGAGCCAGTGCAAGAAGCTCTGAGCTGGAGGCAGGGACACAGAGAGTGGGCAAGGATGAGGCACCTTTGGGTGATTCATGGTGGAGGGTGGGGCTTTGATGCTGGTGATCATCTGCCCGTGCAGGGAACAGTGGCCTGGCTGTGCCTCCTCTGAGGAACCTGTGGGGTCGTCTGGCAGGGAGGTAAGAAAGGTTGGCATGAGTCAAGGCTTCCACTTACCTTGTGGGCCTATCCACATTCCAGAGAAGAAGAAGGGGACAAAGAGGAAGAGGAGGAGGAGAGGGGGCTGCATGGTGCACATGGCAAGGCTGAAGTGGCAGCAGCAGCAATTGTGGGAGGAGAAAGAGCCCATGAGACTTCAGCCCAGCCCACCAGTGTCCATCAATGGGACCAGTGAGGATGTGTCAGGGAGAGGCCCAGAGGTACCGAGCTGGGGGCTGGGGACCTGTGGGAGGAAGGAAAGCCAAAATAAGGTCTTGAGCATGAATTGCCATGACAGACTGGGGCTGGGGAGAGCTTGTTCAGGAGGAGACAATACAGAAAAAGAGGCCCAGAAACTACTGGGCAGTGGGAAAAAATGAGTCCCCCTGACTCTCCCTCCATGCAGGTCGTGCCTTGTGCTGATGCCCATTCTTGTGGAGTGCATCACACCAGTGAAGGTGATGATGACTCTTGGGTTTTGGCCCTGACAGGAGGAAGACAGCTGCTGTCCCCTCAGCCCTTGCATGGGGAGAAGGGCTGCTTTGGGTCTCACTGGCACCTCCAGCTCAGGATCCTCCTGTACTTGCTGCCTCATGCCAGGGATGAGGCTCCTCAGCGAGAGCAGTTTGTGTTCAGCCCACAGCTGCCACAACAGTGGTGGGAAGCTCCAAGTATCCCATAAATGTTCCCAGGACTGGTCCTGGGTCTGGGCTGCAGCATGGCACTCCTCTTTCCTTCCCATCATCTTGTTCCCATCAAGTGCCCCCCAGGCATGAGAACAGACATGGTGGGGACCAGCCCCCTGCCCTGTCCCCATTAACACCAGTGCCCAGTACTGAATGGACAATGGGGTGGCCTCACCCCCACAATGGCCTTTGCCCTCTGCTCCTCCCTGGCCGTCCCCTGCCTCCCCCCACCCCACTGCAGTTTCCCTTCCTCTTTCCTGGGGGTGTCTGCACTGGGGGCAAAGGCAGAAGCGAAACCACAGGCAAGAGGAAGTTTGAGGTGGGGTCTCTGGTGACGTCCAAACACAAGCAGGGCCGAGGCATCCCCTCTGCAGTATATCAGGGCACTGTGTGACCCCTCCAGGCACAGCAGGGACCGGGTGTCCCTGCCCAACGTCTCGCCTCAGGTGTCCCCAGCTGTGATGGGCACACGGGGAAGGCCCGTTTGGGGCTGCTGCGGGCTGAGCTCCCACACCCCATGACACTGAGTCAGAGATGGAGACACAAGGACACCACACCCCTTCCCTTCCATGGAGCTCTCCCATGGAGAAGTAGGGATGCTGTGGTGGCCTGGTGAGCCTAGAAATAGCAGTAGCTTCCCCAGCAACTCAGCTCGGCATCACCCAGGGGACGCCCAGCCATGGCACCACAGTGCCCACAGTGCTCTGGGCAGGGCCAGCAGTGTTGGGGTCAGAGGAGAGCGTTTGGCTGGTGAGGTGGTAGACCACAGGTCTGGGTGGCCAGCGTGGGGAGGGGCAGGGGGCTTTTGTCCACGTAGTACCAAGAGATGGGCATTTGTCCTCACAGTCCCCACTAAGGTGACCATTGTTGATGTCCTGCTGAGCAGCTGGGTGGCCGTTAGCAGGCCCCTGGCTACCACAGATGTGTGTGAGGTCACTGGTGGCCAAGTAGCTGATGGAGCTGAGCAGGTCCCTGGCTCTGCACGTGCTCACGATATGTTCAGAGTCCCCTGAATTTTCTCCAGATGTCTCCCACTGTTGCTGTGGGCCTGATGCTCTGCTTTAGCACTTACTCATCTCTGTTGAATGTACTTGTCCTCATGTTTTGCTGTTTATTTGCACTTATCTTACTGTAGCAGAGGTTCAGCTTCTTTCTCCTTGATATTGTCACTCCCTTTGGTCAGCAAATGACCAAGGGGAGAAGGTGCTTGTTTATCCACACAGACTGTTGGTCCTCACAGTCCCTGAAGGTGAACATTGTTCCTCAGATTCACCCCACAGTTGACCACTGCTCAACTCCTTACAGTCCTGCTAGGTGACCCCTCTGCCTGGGTGACTGCAGGACTTTGCAGTTCTACGTCGGGTGGATGTTGGTCCTCCAGACCGCCCAAGTAACTGGGCAGGTGTGGCTGTGCAGGGATGCAGGGCCTTGGGGTGCTGCACCGGCTGTGCGGTCACCAGCATTAACTGGGCCGAAACACCCAAAGAGACCGGTTGAAACAGGGGCTCTGTGTGTGCTGTTGTAGGGTTTCCTAGGGGCTGTGAACATACATCTGCCAGCAGCTCTCTGGTACTGTGTGCTTGGGAGTGTGTTACTTACTGTAAAGTCTCATGTCCAAAACCCACTTGGATGCATTCCTGTGTGACTTGATCTAGGTGGAACCTGCTTTAGCAGGGGGGTTGGACTGGATGATCTCTAAGGTCCCTTCCAAGCCCTGCCATTCTGTCTGATTGTGTGAGTGTGTGTCCCATGAGTGCTGCAGAGTGTTTCACCCTGTCCCACTGATTAATTGCCATGTGTGCCTGTTGGTGCTGGACTCCCAGCCCTGAGGAAAGCCCTGTGCACAGCCGAAAGTTCCATCTGTCTCTCATAGCTCAGCAAGGGCTGGGACAGCCTCCACATCGCTTCTTCTGTCTGTACTGGTGGAGACTGTCCTCAGGAGCCCCAGATTTGAGAGGAAGTGAGGTTAAAGGAGGAGTTTTGCTTGGTTGAGGAGGACTGGGTTAAGGATCAGTTGGGTAATCTGGATGTACGTCAATCCATGGGCCCTGATGGGATGCACCCATGGGTGCTGAGGGAGCTGGCAGAAGTCATTGCTAGACCACCCTCCATCATCTTCAGTAAGTTGTGGAGAACAGGAGAGGTGCCTGAGGACTGGAGGAGAGCAGATGTCACTCCAGTCTTCAGAAAGGGCAAGAAGGGGGAGCCAGGTAACTACAGAGCGGTCAGCCTCACCTCCAGCCCTGGAAAGGTGATAGAACAACTTCTCCTGGGTGCTGTCTCCAGGCATTTAAAGGACAAGAGGGTCATTGGGAGCAGCCAACATGGCTTTACCAAAGGGGTCACGTTTGACCAACCTGATGGCCTTTCATGAAGATGTAACCAGGTGGATAGATGGTGGTAGTACAGTGGATGTGGTTTATCTGGATTCCAGTAAAGCATTTGGCACCATCTCCCACAGCATCCTGGCAGCCAAATTGAGACAGTTTGGGCTGGATGTGGGTAGTGAGTGGATTGTGAACTGGTTGAAGGGAAGAAGGCAGAGAGTTGTGATCGATGGGACAGGGTCTAGTTGGAGGCCTGTATCTAGTGGAGTCCCTCAGGGGTCAGTGCTGGGACTGATACTGTTCAGTCTATTCATTAGTGATCATGCTGAGGGAACAGAGGCACTGTCAGCAAGTTTGCTGAGGATACTAAACTGGGGAGTGGCTGACACCCCAGAAGGTTGTTATGCCATTCAACAAGAGCTGGGCAGGCTGGAGACTTGGGCAGAGAGACATCTAATGAAATTCAACAAGGGCAAATGTGGACTCTTGCGTCTGGGAGAAAATCACCCCATGTACTGGTACAGGCTGGGGAACTGTTAGAGAGTCGTGTAGGGGAAAGGGACCTGGGGGTGCTGGTGGGCAGCAGGATGAGCCTGAGCCAGCAACGTGCACTCATGGGCAAGAAGGCCAATGGCATCCTGGTGTGTATCAGAAGGGCTGTGGGCAGCAGGTGGAGAGATGTTCTGCTCCCTCTCTACTCTGTCCTTGTGAGACCACACCTGGAATATTGTGTCCAGTTCTGGGCCCCTCAGTTCCAGAAGGACAGGGAGCTGCTGGAGAGAGTTCAGAGCAGGGCCAAAGAGATCATGGAGTGGAGCATCTCCCTTATGATGAAAGGCTGAGGGACCTGGGGCTCTTTAGCTTGGAGGAGACTGAGGGGTGACCTCATTAATGTTTACAAATATGTAAAGGGTGGGTGTGAGGAGGCTGGAGCCAGGCTGTGTTCAGGGATGGCCAATGACAGGACAAGGGGCAACGGGCACAAGCTGGAACAGAAGAGGTTCCAAAGAAACACAAGGAAAAACTTCTACAGTGTTCAGGTGAGAGAGCACTAGCAGGGGCTGCCCAGATGGGCTGTGGAGGCTCCTTCTCTGGAGACATTCAAACCCAGCTGGATGAGTTCCTGTGTGCCCTGCTATAGGTGCTGCTGCTCTGGCAGGGGGGTTGCACTGGATGAGCTTTCCAGGTCCCTTCCAGCCCTTGAGGATCTGTGATTCTGCAGTGAGTTCCTTAGGCCTTGCAGTGCTGGATGTGGTTCTGGCTGCCAGGGAAATTCAGTTCTGCCCACAGCACTGTGCTTCACAGGGTCTGGCCAGGAGAGAACCAGCCCTGATGGAGCTGTGGGAGAGGTGGCCACAGGCCAGGTGGGTTTCTTCTGACTCAGATGATAGTTTGCTCGCACGCAGCTGCCAGAGTCATATCCTGTGTAACTTTGCTAAGAAGTTCTCTTGTGAAACAAAACCTGGTGAAGCCGCATGTTAAAGCGTGTGGTTGATTGGGAAGACACGCTCAATTCCTTCCTATTGCCTGTCTGAACCCCGCTGACTGTGAAGGGAAACCAGCTTCCTTTCTGTCCTTAACTGTGAGGCTTGAGGACACTCTGCCCCCTTGTGCACATCTTTGTATTTGCATGAAATACGTAAGAAGGTGTTTGTGCATGAACAAACACACTTTTACTGCTTTATTTTCTTGCCTTGGTGTTTCCTGCAGTTGGCACCAATATTTCAGTGGTGCTCCAGCTTCTATTTGCAGCTGGTCAAAACCTCCCCAAGCCCATCGAACTCCTGAAGAAAGGCACGTGTTCTTATTGAAAACATGGATATTTCAATGTCATTTTATACACATCTGCAGCTCCCACAGATTACATCACAGACTCAGACTGCTCAGAACTTTGTAAGATGGTTTGTGTCTATGTCCAACAGTTCCATTTCAGCACAAATATTTCTGGAATATGGTTTTAAAAGGCAGCTTTTAGGGGAAAAAATGCTAGAAAGCAACAGTAGCAGGGCACAGCTTACTGCCTACTGATAAATGTGTCACTGTAGCACAGAAACTGCCATCTGGGCATTGGGGTGCCCTGAAGAGCCTCACTGGATGCTTGATGTAGTGCCGTGAGGTAAGAGGTGGTCGTGTGTAATGGGTGAGGAGGGCTCAGGCTTACATCCTTGTCTGCTTAGTGAGTTGAAGCCCCCTCAGGTTTCCCCCCACTGCATCTCCAAGTAGAGTGCACTCAGCACTGCCCAGAATTTTGTCGAAGCAAAATGTTCTGTTTCCTCTCCCAGTGACTGCTGTCCACGTTAAAGCTGAGGAATTCATGGGCATTGAATGGCACACAGACAGTTGTGGCAGCTGCTCGTGAATCCCCACACAGGAATTCACCCACTCAGAAAACTAGTGAGGTGGGATGTCCTGTCTGACCCCCTCGATGGGACCTCTGTGGGACAGCTCTGCCTGTGAGCAGAGGCTTGAGCCTGGGGCTGAGATCCAGTGGCTGTGGGGATGGTGGCTGGTGGCCGGGCTTGCTGCTGGCACAGCTGGCGCTCACCGAGGGCCTGGGCAGTGGAGCCGGTGCTGCTGCGGGTGTGAGCGTGGAGCCAGCTGCTGCAGGGTGCTGATACGCAGGGAAGCAGCTGCTTTTCCTCTCTGCTGTGCTGCCTGTTAAGTACAAAGTGCATGAAGAGAAGAGGCAAAGATGGACTTGCCCAGGCTGCACATCTGATACAGAAGCACAGGCATGACATGGTTTGTAGGCTGAGGTTCTTGCCTGGCTCACCTAAGCACATCTCACGCACAGACGTGGCAGTGAGCAGAAGTGATAGTGGCAGTGGAGTAGATAGATTGCTGCTATCTGGGCTACAAATGGGCTTTTATTTAATTAGACTCAGTTTGCTTCATCTGCTCTGGATTCCTGCAGTGCCAGTGCCGTGCCTGCTGCCCAAAGGCAGCGGGTGCCCGTGCCCTGGGGCCTGGCCTGGTGCTGTCCGGGGCTTGGAGCAGCCTCACGCCTGTGCCAGGGCCCTCACGTACCCAGGGGACCATGTGTGGGTGAAGCCATTCCCGTCCTCTCCTGCCTGGCTTGGCTCAAGCCCCTGCTGATTTTACTGCAGCTGCGGCACCTGGCAGAGCTGGCAACTGCTCTGCTGCCTTCTATTTTTAAGACTTCCCTTTGAGCATGTGCATGGAGTGGCTGCTGTCCCCTGAGGATCTCTGTGAGGTGCTGCTGAGGCTCAGCTGGTGGGAGACTGCTGCCCTGCTGAGACAGGCATCTAGAGGAGCCACGAGCCCAGGAGCAGCCAAGTCCCGTAGGGCAGCCCGGGGCTTGCTGCTGCCCTACTGCTAGCAGCAGTCCTGGCTGAGCCTTGGTTCTGCTCCTGGTGCTGGGCCCCAGGCAGGGTGCTCTTGTCGTGGGCACGGGCTCTGGGCAGGGAGTGGGGGCGGAGGAAAGCAAGGATTAACTGTTTTGCTTGCCACAATTCCCATTTCCACTGCTTGTGGCCATCCCTGCAGTCCAAAGCCAGATCCTGGCTTTTGAAGGTGCTGTTTTCACTTCCCTGTCAGCACACTTGAGTTCTGACTCATTTCCTTTCCCACCACTGCTCATCACTGGCAAATGCTGGAGGAGGTCCCTCTGTGAGCTCCCATCCGGGAGGCTGGTGGAGCAGCTACTGGTGTGCTTTGGTTTTGTTTCCTTCAGCACAAGCAGCCTCAGTAACTTACCAGGTCACAGACATACAGGCTGGGTTTCAGGACATACCTGTACTCCCCTAAGCTCAGTTCCCCACCTGGGGTCTTTTTAGGAGCAAGCCAACAATAATCAATGCTTGAGTTCGCTTGTTTCCTTTTATTGATGGCTTTAAGCTTGCAAGCTCTTGCCCAGGATGTTTGACTTTTGTGTCTGGAGCATCTACAGAACCTTTCTGCAGAGAATTTCAGACAGTGCAGGTAGTTATCACCACACACAGGTGATCCATTGCTACCCTTTCACAGCAGGAGAATCTCAGGAGGGCTCAAGTTTTTCACCATGGAAGGAGATGCTTGAAGCTCTGGTTAAGTATGAAATAACCAATCACCAGAGCCTCCTGCCAAGCAGCCTGGCAGAGCAGCCTTCCTCCATCCAGGCACAGGGAGGTGCAATGACATCCGTCAGGTCACCAGGGGGATGGTGGCAGGTCTGGGGACAGGACTTGTGAGCCCTCTGTGCCACTGCAGGAGGCTTTTCTGCTCCTGCCCAAGCGTGAGCAGGGACACGGGTGCCGAAGTACCCTGCAGCATGGCCACTACAGGCATTCCTCCCTGGGCTGGGCGTGCTGGCACCCAGAGCCTCCTGCTGTGTCCCTCTGGTGTGGTAAAAGGCAGGGTCCCCACTCACCCAGGGAGTCCCACCAGCCTCCATCCACTGCCTGTTTGGGAGGTGGGAGGGATTCTGAAGCACCCCCAGCCCCCAGCGTGTCCCCTCTGCCGCACTTGGCCGCAGGCAGGGTCAGAGCACGGGGTTTTGCCACGCTCAGAAAATAATCCCATGAAGCCTGGTTGCTTTTCCACCTTGATTTACTATCAGTTTTGACAAGCTGTCTCTCTTGGCTCCTCCAGTACTTGCCAGCCGTGTCTAATGCGCTTGATTTGATAATATATCTAATCTAGCTTTCTTGAAACGCCCCGTTTTCTGCTGTTCTCCTACTTGAACCATCTTCCTTCCTTGCTTTCCTTCTATCTTTCCCAGCTGGGGCCAATCTGTCTGGGAAGCAGTCCAATTGGCTTCCATCTGATGGGAGCTGATCCCAGCTCGGTTGCCTTCGTCTCCTCTGGAGCTGAAACCAGCCTGGGTCACTATTTTGAAATCCTTTGTTTTCCTCCTCAGCATTTTTGCTGCTGCTTTTCTCTCTCAGCGAGAGCACTGGTGAAAATACCTGTAAATACCTCTCCCTTCAGGGCTTCCACAGAGAGGCCACCAGCCACTCAGGGCTGGGCCCTGGACCTGGTGCATCGCTTGCCTTGCCTGGGGCTGCTGATGGACCCTGTCGCCAGCACTGGCCCCTGCAGGGCTGTGCCTCACTGGGGAAGGCTCTGTCTGTGCTGGGGCTGCCCTTGCTGGCCCCCATGCTCAGCATGAGGAGAAGGACTTGCTGTCTCTACACCACCAGCACCCTTCCACCTTTCATGGTGCTCAGATGGAGTGGCTGAATCCCCAGGGCTGTGATTTGGTTCGGGCAGTGCTGTGCATCCAGGGCCTCTGCATGCAGCATGAGCCTGCTAATGTTATTTATGTAGTATTTCCTGAATTGTTGCAGCTTCAGTCAGCTTATGCAAAGGAAGATGCAGCTTCAGACTGAAGTAGATGCCATCTCTGCCAGATGAGAGGGTGAGGCAGGGGACTGTGTCAGGTCCCAGCCAGGGATGCAGCTTCCCTGGCAGCACAGCGAAAGTGGGCACCTGGGTGCTTTGACTGCCTGGGGCAAGGAAACCTCTGTGGAGTTCCCCAAACAGAAACATTGCAGATGTCATGACCACACACGGAGCTTCACCCAGAGCTTGCTCTTGTTTAACACAGAGGCCCACTGCTCTGAGAGCTGGGTCTGCTCTGCGGCTGCTTAGTGATCTGCTGCAGCCATCCACAATATAGCAGCTGGATCAGTCAGCTCCAAGAAGCATCATCATCAGGAGAGATCAAGGGAAACTCCTTGCACCTGGCTCTGAAACACAGCTACATGGAGAGGCAAACATGATCTGCTGGGGAGCACAGAGCAAGGCTGTGTGGGGCCCACAGGCAGGCTGAGGAAGAGCTGGAAGCATCCTGCAGAGCCGCTGGGAGCTGCAGGTGAGTGACGTGTAAACAGAAGCTGCCAGGACACTCTCCTCTTGTTAGGTGGGTCTTCAAGCATTATGACCACAGCAGTGCTGGCCATGCACGTCTCTGCCATCCTGGAGAACTGAAACTGCTAAAGTCTGAGGCAGTGCTCCCAGTTTCTGTGCCTTGGAGTTTCCAGAGCATTGCTGGTTACCACGAGCTGGCACGGGAGGCCCTGTGACACAGCTGAGGGTGGCCCTTACCAGCTTCCTGGGAGCAGAGCTGTGTCCACAAACCCTCCTTTGACCATCATCCAAGGAATGAGGTTTCCAGCACCCTCTTCTGGGCACAGATGGAAAGTGGGGAGGCTGGATTGGCCCCTGCTTTGGGGCACTGAGTAGTCTCAGCAGTGTGTGTAAATGAACTGGCCGGTGTAGCTGGTTGGACATTATGGGTAACTGCATGTCAAAAGGGCTTTAAGCTTGTAAGCAAACTAATGCAAACCTATAGCAAAGTCCAGCCCTGCTCAGGGAGGGGAGGTAACACATCAGAAGGTTGGGAGAGATGCAGGTGATGCTCTCATCCGTGTGCAGCCTGAAACGTGCTCATCAAGTGCAAGGAGTCTCTGGGCTTTGGCTGCAGTGCTGCCTGCAGAGGGCAGGCTGGCACATCAGAGATGGTCACTGAGCTGCTTCTAACTGCGGAGCGGTGGAAAGAGAATCGCTGCTGAATTGCCTCGTTTACGGGTCCGGGTTAATTATCCGTGATTGATAAGCCACTGCCAAAGTCAGCCGTACCACAGGCTTATCTGTATCGTCCCTGCTCGTGTCCTCAAAGGCTGATAGGAGAGCCAAAAACAATCCAGACAAAAAAGATAAGGCTGAGGATGCATGGTGATGTCTTGGAAATTTAATTTAGCAGGGAAAATGCCCCTTTTAAAACTACATTGTCAACTGCTGCCAAAGGAGAGGGCTTGGCCCCCACGGGCTGCCCCCAGCCCCGCTGCCCCAGAGCCTCCCGGGGGCTGCTGCCTCTGCACCAAATCTGCATGAGAGCTTTGCAATGGGGCTTGTCAACAGAGGCTGCAGCTGGGCTATGAATCACTTTAATTTGTCATGTGAGCTGCTTTTCACACCAGTATCTCTGGAGGGAAAATGCTGGAAAGTTGGAGGAGGGAGGAGAAGGGATGTCAGATGCACCCCCCCACACCCCAATTCTTGATGGAAATGTTTCTCCCTCTCCACCAGCTAATGACTAACCCTAATTTAATGGAATGAAGTGGCCAACATAAAATGTGTTTTGTTTTCACATCTGAGTCTAACATGGCCACAAGTCATAGTCTGAAATGATTGGGGGTGTTATCAGTCACACATCCTGACATTTTGCCAAAAGGTCTCTTTTGTCTCTTCTCTGATGTGTGAAAACAAGGGATGCTATTTCTTGTTTTCTATAAAGAAAAATGTGGGTTGCAGAGCCTTAAGGAGCCATTAGATGAAGGAAATCAAAGAAGGAAAGAAAAATCAAGACCTCTTCCTTCCAATAATCACACAAATACTGGACCTCTAGGGACACTTAATGGAAAACATTTTAGGAAGCACCTGAAAAACTGCCATAGAAATTTCCCAGCCCAGACATCTGGGCTGCAGCGTTGTCTCCCGTATCCTTTACTGCGATAATCTTGAGAAAAATCAAAGAATCCGATCATAACGTGATAATTTTCCTTGTATTTATTTATTCAGTTGCCATTAATAACAATACAAATGGAGTTACCCACCCCTGACTCTGAGCTCCCTTGACACTTAGTTGAAGTACACAATTATGCAAAATAGGAAGACTCCCACTGCACATTATCCCAAGCAGCAAAAGCATAAACCAAACATAAGCCCCTCCACAGAGGCAAATTACTCACCCATCAAAAGAATTATTCACTGTGGACAAGTAGACTTTTACAAGGTTGATTTTTAAATGTGCAGATGAACGTTACAGCTGGTAAAAATTCATTACTCAATGAATCTGCAGCAAAGGAAAAGATAAGCAGGCGTAGGTTTGTTTTTCCTAAGTGGAAAGGGTTGCATGCTGTGCTGCCCAAAACCAAAATGCCCCGTTCTCTTCCTTTCTCAGCTCAGGAGGGTGTTTGATGGTGTGTTTAGTTGTAAGCTCAGAATTAGCCCTGAGGAGACTGAAACAATTATCCACTTTCTTCAATAGAATTGCATTGTTAGCCATCTTGTGACAATGGTTGCTGCCTCCGAGGGAGGCAACGAGGCAAAAGCATGATGCAAATGCTTTTTCCAGTGCTCTCCTTCACCTTGCTGCCAGTTCTCCCTTGGCAGTCCAGAGCCAGGGCTCTGTATGGCCACCTCACTGTCAGGCGGGCTGGTGGCTCCGTTGCCATTTGCCAACATCAGTGTGATTAACTTGCTGTTGAAAGCTGTCCTCTCCTCATCCCCAGCAGACAGCCCAACTCCTCAGCTCTTCCGAGCAAATGGCTGAGGTGGCCTTGCACCAAGCAGCTCCCCACAGCAGCCTTACTGCAATCCTGGTAAACAACAGGCATGAGGATGAGCTGGTGAAGCTGCCACAAAGGCATTTGCTGCTTTCCAGTCCCTTCCCCAGCAAGGCGCAGGGAGCTGCTGTTTCAGAGAGTAGAGCCCACCTGCAGCACCAACACAAGGCTCAAACCCCTCAGAGTGTCTGTGGGGGCTGCAGAGCAGAGGCTGAAACCCCTCAGAGTGTCTGTGGGGGCTGCAGAACAGAGGGGTCCCCCACAGGGAAGGCAGGAGGCTGTGCCCACGCAACACGCCGGGCAGCTGCTGCAGCCTGCACCGAGGCGTGTTCTGTGGCTGGCGGCAACACTCACCGTGTCTGTGGCTACAGCACCTTCACCAAGGCAGGATGCCAACCAAAGCTGTGCTGGAACCAGCTTCCTCGGTTACCTGGTGTTTCCTAAATCCGTCCATTCTTTGGCCACTGCTTCCGATGCTTCCCCCCTCCCTCTGCAGGCTGTGTCGTGGAGGATGTGTGCATGAAAGGAGGGAAGAGCTGGCCTCTCAGGGAGGAAGGAGACATTGGCTTTTTTTGTCTGATTCAGGAACAAAAAGCTCGAGCCAGGAGCTATTGTAATTAATGCTTAGTGTAAAATAGATGCAAAGTTTCATGCAACAAGTGGCATGGGGAAGCAGAAACATTTTTACATGCCGTCGTTCCCCATCTCCTGCGCGGGGTCAGAGCTATCAGATCTGAAGCTGGTTAAGCATGAGACCCCAGCACAATAACAAGAGTTTCTTAAATGGCTGGACACCAGTTTCTTAATGATCATTTTGGAGCTAGAGTGCTGTGTTCCTTTGAAATACAGGCCACAAACAAGCTCCCCATTTTTTACTTCCCCCCTTTCCTATCATAGAAAGAATGAAAGAAAAACAGGTTTGCTAGTAGTGCTAGATCTGGAGGCAAGAGGTACATTTGCATGCAAAACCTTACATGAGTGTCCAGCTGCAAGAGCTTCCAAGCAAGACAAAAGCTAGTGAGGGAAAGAAGTTGGACAATTACACTCATTTGTCTGCCTTGTTTTCATTGAAATAATTCAGGCAAGGCCAACTGTGTTACTTGGATTCTCTGAGGTATAATTTAGGCACGAGATGTTTACAATCAGCTCTCATTTGCATCAGCTGGGAGGAAAACATGGGATCTGTTGGATATTTTAACTGTTGGGCTAATTGCTAGTTTAACCAGTAATATTTATTCAACCTTCTGCCTCTGAATGGCCATTGGGACAGATGCTGCCACTCTTGCTCTGGTGCTTGCCCTGCAGGTTTCATGCAGGTGTAAGGAGCGCAGGACACGGCTCTGCAAGTGTGGTTTTACTTTTGCTAAGCAGAATCAGTGCCTGAGTGTTGAACATTTCTAGGGCTTTTGGTTTAATCTACTAGGAACAATATGCTCTTCCTTTCTGCACTCCCAGGAATGAGCCTAACAAAGATACCATTTGCTATGGGCCACACTCCGTTGTCCCTGCTCGTGATGATTACAGAACTGCTTAGCAAAAGCTTGATAAAGCCAAGGGGTCTGTTTGTGAGATGGGAAACCTCTCTGTGTATGCAAGGAGCAGAGGGACTGGCCCCCAGACTCTTTTGTGAGCACAGCACAGAGAAATCTAAACACTGCTAAGCAAGGCTAAAAGGAGCAAGGCAATTGATCCACAGCTTTGATTGAAACCAGAAGTAAGTTTGCTGGGCTTTTTTTAAACCCAGGCTTAAATAGACATCACTTAGGAGAAGAACATCGATGGAAAGATAAAACTCTGTGCATGAGAGGACCCTGAAGGTGAAGAGTACCATGACGTAGGTTAAAGGAGCCTGCCCTTGTATGACAAGCAGCTCTCTGTGCAAGAGGACAGAGAGCACTGAGAGGGAGAGAAAAAGATTACAAGGTCAGATTTCAGGTTACAGAAACCTTGGTGGCTTGCTCTGTCTTGGGCACCTCTGTGGGTTGCAGGCGAAAGCCTAATGAGTGCCAGCTGTGATGGGCTTGGTGCTGCTCACACCTCTCCTCTGGGAGCTGACCCAAGCCTGTCAACTAATTCCTTTGTGCCAGCAGATCTCTGGGTGTGAACAAATTTTAGGGTATTTAGCTGCCTGGCCTGAAGGGACTCGCTGGCAGGAAGGAGAAAAGCCCCACATTTCATGACATGTCCTAAAGTCACCTAGTGACATGCACGATTCCCAACTGTGACCCCTGACAGCCCCTTGGTCACCTCCCCTGGCCCACGGGGATGGCCAAGGTGCTTGCTGGGGAGGAGTGACATGGGTCTGGGCTCAGCCCCGAGCATTCAGGTCAGAGTGGGAGACAAAACTGGGTCCTGCCCCAGATGGGTGTTTTGCTGCTGATCCCAAGATGTGGAAATGCCAGGTTCAGGTCTGGGAGGACACCAAATCTGACCTGACAGTGCAAGTGAACTGGATTTGATTCCATCCAGTCCCAAATGAATAAGCCCTCCTGACACACACCTAGTGCTGAGAGGCAGAGGAGCTGTCACCCTCAGTGCAGAGCCCCCACCTGCAGCTTGTTAGTCTTCATTGTTATTAAAGCTCTTTATTGCTGTCTCTTCAGCTGGATGCTGGGAAGGGGATGTTGTTGTTTCCTGAGCCCTTTAATTGCGTGAAGCCAGGGCTTTGCTCCCTATGTGACCATGCCACTTATGCTGAACTCAGGTAGGATGGCAGTGTTATTTGCATGAGTCTAAACCCTGTGGGACGGAAAATGCTGAGAAAAGAGAGTTCCCTGTGATATCCGTGACCTCTAAAATACACTGCACACCTACATACAATGTGCTATGTGGATGTGAAAATAGCAGGAAGGCTGCTGCTTGGGTAGAAAGATGGAATGTCTGACAGCTAAGTGGTAAAAGTACCCCAAGTTCTAACTGTATGGTGATTGTGTTTCAAAACAGAGTGAATGCTGAAAGGTCGCTGTAACTTTTTGGGCTGTTTGGTTACCTCTTCTTTTTCCCCTTTCCTCAGCCATATTGGCAGGTTGCTCTGTCTTTCTTTGCTTCACTACTGTGTCTGCTTGGTTTTGGGGTCACATTCACTAGTGAGCAGAGCCCTTTGGGTTCCTGTTGTGCTGGGTTAGCCAGACAGTCCAAAGGAAAAGCTGGTTTCACTTGTGTAAAAGATCCATGTGAATGCTTCCACAAGTATGCACTTCTGTGACATTGTACGTTTATAGCCTTGATTTTTGTGGTGGGTTCAGACAAATACATGCACAGAAGCATGTGGATTGTGTGCAGTATCTTTGCAGGCCAAGCTGGAACCACCTGATAGCTCTCCTTTCTTGCTACAAAATTCAAAATGCTGCAGTTAGTGCAGTGTGGGCCTTGCTGACATTTTAACTGTATCATGCATATGTGTCTTTCTTAATATATTTATGTGTGTATGTGTGTGACTTTCAACTTTTGGCTTATCTCAAAGAGTAATGAACTTGTTGACTGCACACAAGAAGTGTGTAAAACTGTTAAGACTGTTGGGTTCAGCAGGGAAAAGCCAAGAACCAGATCACACTGTTTGCAAGGTGTCCAAAAATGTACAACACCCAACGACACCCCAGGAGTGACATTACAATAAGACACAGCCACCGGAGGCAATGCAAGACACGTGCTGCTGGATGCTGCGTGTCTGCAGGCAGCAGGTCACTGTGAGGCAGGTGTGAAAGCATCCCAGGTTTCCTTGCAAAAAACAGTGGGCACGTAGGTGTGTAGCTAATGCCTGCTCACGAGCTACTCTGACGGGCTGACCCTGCACCTCTACTGAAATCCTGGGAGACGGTGCAAGAGCTGCAGGACCTTATCAGCCCCTGTGCAGTGCAGTGGGGTCAGGGGGGAATCTTCCCATAAGGGCTTCCCATAAGGGCTCCATAAGGAGCCACCCTGCCTTTGCTGGAAGTGGCAGGGGCACACTGTGGGCAGAGATGGAGTGCAGGGAGGTCACTGGCAGGGACCTCTGGGCTGGATGGAGCTCAAGCACAAGGTGCAGGTCAGGGTGCTGGAAGACAAGACCAATGAGCTAGGGCTGGTAAATGGCAGGATGGTCCCTGCTGGTGGTACCCAGCTCAGTTTACTGCTGAGCGTGGGAATTCCTGCTTGGATACACTTTGGAGATGATGCTGTCAAGGGCCATCTGAACAAGGCTTGTGGCTGGGGCTGGCTGGCAGTACAAGGCTGGGGTTGAAACCAGCTGAGGACCAGGTTAGCAGAGGCTGAGTCAGCACTACAGCTGGGTGCAGAAGCCACAGGTCAGCTCATAGGGCTGTGTTTGACCAAGGGCTGGCTGTCTGGCTGAGAGTCACAGCAATGACAAGTCACTTGAAGCTGAAGCTGACCTTGGCAAAAGCCCATAAGTTCACACGGGCCCTGGGTCTGGCAGCACCTGCAGGCCTGTTTAAAGGTGGTGGGTGAGGCTGCTTTTCTGGGATTAGGACAGGACCTGTTAGGAACTGAGGGTGTAGAATGGAGCTGGAGATGCTACCTGGGGCACATAGAGGCTGTGACAGACCCTGCCAAGCTGAGGGTGCCGCTGGAGCTGCTCTGGGCTTCACGCTGCTCAGAAGCTGACTCAGAAATCAGCACAATGGGGTATATCTTTTAAGGCAATATGCGATTTTAACCAAAATACTTAGGATTGTAAGATGTACAAAACAAACAATTTTACATTCAACTGCATTTAACTCTTTCGCTTCCAAGCTCAGAATGTGCATCAACACTGAAGCCTCAGCAAGCCCAGTGAATGTGGAGAGAGTAGTATTGAAGGCACTGAGGTAAGTCAGATTGGTTGGAATTAACAAGGGTAGTGTGGGCTGTAACAATATATTTACAGCCTGGTGATTATACTGTGGGAAGGCAAGGAAGAGGATTAAATCCCTGTTTAGTTTAAGCTGCATTTTAGTGCAGCCAGTTCTTCAGTAGTACACAGTTAAAAATGTAGTCTGTCAAATCCTGCTGACATATTTTGGCAATAGATTTTTCCTCTAATTGAAAGCAATTGTTGTGTTGTGAGCTTCCCTCCTTTCCCATTTGTTTTGGTTAACGAGTAGTGGTGGCCTGTGTAGTTAAGCACGTATTGAGCAACTGCTCACTGGAAAGTTAGCATATTGCAAAGAGTGTGGCACGATCCTGCCTGACTTCATAAGGAATAACTTCCTCCAGGCTTTGGCAGAGGATGTTTGAACAAAGCTGGTAAGATCAGCTTTGCTGGTTGCTATTGCCGGGCTCTGGTGTTTGGGTCAGCTAGGGCCTTCATGTGTGAATCCCGGGATAACAACCAGGCTCACTTCCAACCCAGCCATGCTTTGTTTTGAACAATCAGCGTGGCCCCCGCTGTGAATCCCACGAGGGGATGCTCTGCTTTGTGTTGCATTCACTTCCTTTGCTGAGAGCCAAGTTCTGCATCCTACACTGCTGGAACGCAGTCAAGATGCGCAGGGTCTGCGTGGACGGCCTGAGGCAGACTGGACCCTGTTGTGTCAGGAGCCTCAATGCTGTGGGCAGACAGGGCCCTGCAGTCCTGGGAGCTTTAATGAGCCCCTGCTTGGCCACGCTGGGCAAAACAGTGGTAAAAGCCCTGCTGGCCGTGGTGCCAGCTGTGCTGTGTCCCTGAGGTGCGGCAGCGGGGCCCTGTGCCACGAGCTGGGCAGCGTCTGCTGTGGCTCGTGGGACTGGGCATGAGACCTGCAGAGCAGGGGCTGGCATGGGACCTGCAGAGCAGGGCTTGTGCACCTGAGGGCCATCTCTGTGCACCATCTCTGTGCTCTGGGGAACACGTCTGTGCTGTCATCACAGGACATCAGTCAGGGGCTTCGGGAAGCAGCCTTTATTCCGACATCCCTCTGAAGCTCAGGGAGGAGCCATGCACCCCAGCATCCCTGGAGTTCCAAGCAGGACTGGATGAAACCCTTCTTTAGACATACTGAGTCTGATCATCTGATCAGGACCCAGATGAAGAAGGGGCCTTACTTTGCCCTGGCACACCCTTTCCCATGCCAGCCTGTGGTACCCCATGGCATTGATAGGGACAGGTAAGGATGGGAGACTGTTAGCCTAGCGAAGCTGAGGCCCAAGGGGATTGTGTCTCCATCCCGCTACTAGACCCAGCACATGCTGAATGCCCCACAGAGCAGAGCTGGAGATGCGTTTGAGCTCACCAGCTACAGTTACAGCCCTGGCTGGTGTGAAGTTGAGGGGACTGAGCGCTGAGCCCTTCCTAAGCCTCTAAGGAAAATGAAAGCAACAGATAACCAGGGAGACCTGTGTGCGATGAGGGAACTTGGCTGAGGGCCTCAGTGGTAAAAGCACCCCTTTCCACCCACAGTGCCCCAGTCAAACCCCAGCACAGGCTGAGAAAGACACAGCTTTTTTTTTTTTTACTGCCTTGTGATAAACCTCCTGGTCTGGAAAATCCTGCCATTATTGTGTGTGTGAACTTTCACCAGCACCGAATCTGTCATTAACCTAGCAGGAGACCTTTCCATGCTCACAACCTCTGTCTCCAGAGCTCCTCTCTGGAGGCGAATCCCTCACGGTGAACACGTCAGCCGGCTGCACGCTGCAGACAAGGTTATGACTGCATTACACACTCTGAAGGGAGCAGAGCTCTATATTACATGGGGAAAAGAGTTCATCTTTGAAAACAAAGAGGCTTGAGGGGAAAAAAAGCACGATTTTACTCAAAGTGCCTCAGGTCGCCATAAATCCCTCTCTCTCTTGCTGGGACCAGGGCAGGAGGCCCAGGCAGCTCCTGCCACAGCCATGTGCAGCACAGCCCCAGACCACACTGCAGTGTGCGTTTGAAGGACGCTGGGGAAACGACCTTGCCTTAATCTTTCTGCTAAGCACCTAGCAGCCTCCCAGTGTGCTAAATCATTAGCAATAACAGTAAGGACAATCTGGCTGCCTCTGCCATGAGCAGTGCCTACAATACAGGTTAATAACAACACAACAGGGACACGGTCCATGCTCATCCAAAACTACACCATGGATTGCTAATCAGTCTATTTCCAAGCCCTCTGTTATTTCCGAGTGCCTTCAAGTGCCTTAGCGAGCTCTTTGCTGATGCATCCAGCCTGATGACACCAGACACTAACTACTGAGTGGACAAAGGCACGGTGGCAGGCAGAAGTGGAGAGCATCAGAAGAGTGTGGTGATCAGGGAACAGCTGTTGTTCAGGTAGTGATTTCCCTGTGATTCTCAGCTCCCCTTCCATTTCCCTGGTGCATGGCTCCTCTCCTTTGGGAAGTGGTGCTGCAAGGAAAGCCCTGGGCTGGGCTGGTGGAGACCAAGTGAGACCACTCTGCTTTTGCAGAGTGCTCTTGCGGGAGAGAGCCCTTACTCTCTTCTCTTGGATAACTGCTAGCAGCCTCTGTCAGTGTGGGAAAAAAAAAGCAGGAGCTGGAGCCCTGCTCTGACCCGGTTCAGCTGTTCAATGGCCATTTTCCATCAGGACAGGCTTCTGAGAGGGAAAGCGAGTGGCCAAAAGGATTCAAAACGTGTGTCTGCTAATCACTGGTGAATGCACCTCGTGGCTCCTGCCAACTTGCCCTGCAATCACACAGAGAAACACCCAAATAGCATCCTTGGAGGCAAAGAGTGGAGAGGGAAGGAAATAAAGAGGACTGGCTGTCTGGATCAGAGGAGAGGCACCATCTGACCCTACTGTGTGGGGGCAGCTGGGGCTCCCCCTATGGCAGCCCGAGGTGGCCCAGGCTGTGCCTTGGCTGTTCCTCTGCTGGGGTGGCAAGCAGCCTCTCTGCTGCTGCCTCCCCGGCTCATCTGTGCTGGGGGCCCCATGGGGCAGAGGGGTGGCTGCCTCGTGCGGCTGCCTGTGGTGCCCACTCAAGCCCTTCCCAACGCACTTGGTGTCACGAGCAGAGACATGAAGTTTGTTGCTCTTCTCCCAGATGCCACCTCCCGAGCCCCTCGGTGTGTGCCTGGTGCCTGGGGGGTCCCTTGGCCGTGGCAGCTGCTGGTGTGTGTGGAGAGCAGCTGAGTCAAGCCCAGACAACAGCGGCGTGTGAGGGGGACCATCCTTCCCAAACGCACAGAGCACTTTGTGGGCACCTCGCAGGTAAATCCCACTAAATAAAGAGATGCTCATACCCCCTGTATTACTAGGTCCTGGGTTTTGGCAGTGCTGAGTCGATATAACCTGAGTAATTGCATGAGTAACTCATGTTTCCCCTAAAGGGAAACTGTTCTCGTGTAAATATATTTATTAATAATTAAAGTGTTTTTGAGTTCTTGTGCACACAGCCCCTCTCCCCTACAGACATGCTTGCGAGGCTGTTACCTTTAAACCTGTGCAATCAAACGGGAGAGGATTTTGGCAGGGGGGTGATGGCTTATGGCAAGAGGCATGTGGTTTAATTTTGACCCTTTTTTCTTCCTGAACCGAAAAATAACAGTTAGATCTGCATAAGAGAGATTTAGAAACCTCTACTGCTCCATTAGCAGCATTACCCTGAAATACTCACTGGAGCTTCTAACAGCCCAGATAATAGGGGTGGGAAATGATTTCTGGAAAATATTCCCCTCAAAGCATCTTGCCAGAGGATTGTTTCCTAACAACAGCAGCCATAAAAATCTTTGTCAAATAATCCTCCAATACCACAAATATTTTGGTTTTAATTGTATCACCGTAGATAACTGCCTGGCGTAGGAAACGGGCATCAGAGCTCCTCGGGGATCTGTTCTGACAAAGCCGTACTGAATACTTTTGGGTCAGTCACACATTTTTAAGTGTTCTTTGGCCTAATTTTTCTTTTTAACTGACTGTAATCTGGAATCTAATTGAATGTGCATTAAAAGGCTGATTTCACGTGGAAGATGCTCTGCTGTCGGGTAAGCAGCCATAAGAAATCCCAACATAGACAGATTAAAGGTTTGGGATCGTGGGGGCTTGTTTCTATGCAATTAAAGACATGATCGCATTTAAAAGTTGCTAACTCGTAGTTTAAGACAACCCAAACAAACGACTGGGAGCCTCACGTTTAACAAAGGCTAATCACTCTATTAATTAAGGATATGATTAGCAGAGACAATGAGTTAGCACAAAGCACTGCATTTAATTCGATGCACATTTCTGGTGGACATGGCGTGGCCAGGACAGTTGCATATTAATTAGTGCTCTGAAGAGGGCGAGGACAGGAAGGGGGAGAGGGAAATTGGCAGGTGTAGGAATGAGATTAGACAGCAGAGGATTTTTCTCTCCAGAGCAGAAGTTGTGCAGAACCCTCAGCAGCCTCACTAACGTGTTTTGTGTAAACGAAGATCCATGCCACACCAATGGGCAGAGGGTCACAGGGACAGGGAAATGGGGGATAGATGCCCTGGGCTGGGCTGCCCAGCATTTCCAGGCAGTCGCGACCAAATACCAGCCTCGATTTCCCACCCTTGCTTTGAATGCTTCTGGCTACTCGTGGATTACAAGGTACCTCCACATTCAGCACTTACAAGGAGACCTGTGCCGTTGTGCTGATGCATGAAGTCTCTGTTTGAGACGGAGATGCTGTGCCCACACCCTACAGCTGCTCCCCTTGGCTGTCAGCTCTGCCATTGCTTCAGCTTGAAGCATCCACACAGTGCCGAGTGTGCTGTGAGGGGACTCGCTATGTGCTGGGTGCCAGCGCCCATCCTTGCCTGCGGGCCATCTCTGTGCACTCAAGGAGTCAGGTCCCTCCTGAGCACACTCTGAATCTAGGGGCTGTGGCCTGTGTCGCGATGGTGTGGCAGGAGGCCAGAGCTGGTGTGGGCAACTGCTCAGGGCTCTCTCTCACTTGAACTGCAGGGGCAAAAGCTACGTGGGTAAGCAAAGCACCTGCTGCAGAGTGCGTGGCCCTGGAGAGTCTCCCGTCCCAGGACAGTTTCTGGCTGTGTCTGTATGGCCTCACTCGGCAACGCTCCTTGGCCTGGGAGCGTGTGGCCTCCCTGGCATGGGGTAAATCCCCGTGCTCCTGGACAAGGGAAGAACTGCAGTGGATGTGGATGGCACCTTCACCCACGCAGGTGGGCGCATTCCCACGCGGTGAGAGACGGTGGGTCAGGGGCTGCGGCAGCCCCGGGGCTGCTCCCCCGCTGTGGATCCCGGTGGATGGGATCCGGGAATATCATCACTTCTCTCTGTGGTTTTTCTCCACAGTTAAGAAAGAGCCCGTTGGAGGGCAGAGGAGATGCACAGTCCTATCCTGAACTCCGCTTTTCGCAATTCTTGCGGGCAGAGCTGCTGCGGGGGTGGAGTTCGGGCCGCCCGCTCTTCGCTCCCGCCCCCTCCCCGGGGAGCTGCCCGCAGGACAGCGCGGGGCCGTGCTGACCCGCATCCCCGCTTCCCCCCCGCCGCTGCCTCCGGGGCGCTCCCCGCTCGGACGGGACGGGGCGGGCAGCCCCCGGCGCGCCGTTTATGCTGCGGGGGTGGCGGGGACCGATCCCGGCCGACACCCCCCCCCCCCCCTTTACGTGCTTGGAGTATTTCCCCACTCCACGTGCTGCCAGCCCGGGGTCGTCCCGACCGACCGGCGCTTCCCCGCGTCGCTGCCCCGAGGCCGTGCCTGGCGGCGGGGACGGGAGGGGCAGCGCTGCCCACTGCGGCTCTCCGTGCCGTTCCGCAGCCGGCACGAGCGGCTCTGCCCCGCGCGGGACGGGACCCCCGGCAGTGCGGGGCGCGCGGGGCGGGGGCGCGCAGGAGGGGGC
>WBNH01006222.1:85872-208812 GCA_013401255.1 Urocolius indicus | reverse complement strand
CGCCCGCCGGCGGCTCATGCACTGTGCGGCGCGGCGGCGCGGCCGGCGGGATGGCTGCGGACACGGCTCCGGCCAGGGCGGGTGCTGAGCCGCGGCCCCCTGCGCTGCTGCTGCCGCTGCTGCTGCTGCCGCTGCTGCTGCTCGGGCGCGCCGCCGGACTGGAGGTGCAGCGCAAGTTCCTCTCGCCCACCCTCACCAACAACTTCGCCCTGGACGGTCCCGGCTCCCGCGTCTACCTGGCGGCCGTCAACCGGCTCTTCCAGCTGTCGGGGGGCGAGCTGGCGCTGGAGGCGGAGGCGGCGGTGGGGCCGGTGCTGGACAGCCCGCTCTGCCACGCGCCGCAGCTCCCGCAGGCCTCCTGCGAGCACCCCAAGGTGCTCACCAACAACTACAACAAGATCCTGCAGCCCGACCCCGAGCAGGGCGTGCTCGTCGTCTGCGGCTCCATCTACCAGGGCCTCTGCCAGCTGCGCAGCATGGCCAACATCTCGGCGGTGGCCGTGCGCTTCCCGCCGGGCGGCAGCGACCCGGTCACCGTCTTCCCCAGCATGCTGAACGTGGCGGCCAACCACCCCAACGCCTCCACCGTGGGGCTGGTGCTGCGGCGCGGCGCCGGCGGCGCGCGGCTGCTGGTGGCCGCCACCTACACCGGCTTCGGCAGCCCCTTCTTCCCCCGCAACCGCAGCCTGGAGGACCACCGCTTCGAGAACACGCCCGAGATCGCCATCCGCGCCCTCAACGCCCGCGGCGATCTGGCCAAGCTCTTCACCTTCGACATCAACCCTTCCGACGACAACATCTTCAAGATCAAGCAGGGCGCCAAGGCGCGGCACAAGCTCAGCTTCGTCCGCGCCTTCCTGCAGCGCGGAGCCGGGCCCCCCGCCCGCCGCCCCTACGCATACCTGGCGCTCAACAGCGAGGCCAACGCGGGCGACAAGGAGAGCCCGTCGCACAGCCTGCTGGCCCGCATCTGCCTGGGCGAGCCGGCCGAGGCCACCCTCAACGGCAGCGGCGAGACCAAGAAGCTGACCGAGTCCTACATCCAGCTGGGGCTGCGCTGCGGCGGCGCCGCCGACGCCTTCACCCGCCTGGTCTCCGTGTTCCCGGCGCGGGCGGCCTGGAGCAGCCCCGCGGCCCCCGCCGCGGCCCCGCCGCCCGCACAGGAGCTGCTCTTCGGCGTGTTCGAGCGAGCCGGGGCCGGCGGCGGCGGCGGCGCGGGGGGGCGGCCGCAGTCCGCGCTCTGCGTGTTCCGCTTCGCCGAGATCGAGGAGACGATCCGGGCCGCCCGCAACTCCTGCTTCGTCAGCCCGGGCGCCGGCATGGTCACCGTGCTGGACAGCGTGGTGCAGGGCACCGGCCCGGCCTGCGAGAAGAGGAACATCCAGGTACGGGCGGGCTGCGGGCACCTGCCGGGACGGGACGGGACGGGACGGGCGGGGATGCGCTCGGGGGCCGGCGGGAGCGCGCCCCGCGGCCAGAGCCGCTGCGGGTGGGTGTGTAGGGGGGTGGATGAGCTCCGCGTCCTCTGTTCTCCGCGCTCCCGCTTTCCCCGCGCTCCGCCGGCTCACACCGTAAAAGCCGGAGGGGTGTCCGCAGCGTGCGGCGGGGCTCGTCCCGGACAGAGCGTGTCTGTGTGCGTCTGTGCGAGACCTCGCGTCTGTTCCCACGCCCCAGTCCCCGGCGAGTCGCGGCGGCTCGCGGTCCCGCTCCCCGGTGAGGGGCCGGCGAACCCCACCAGCCCCGCCGGTCCCTTCCCACGTCCCGTCCCGCCACCCGGGGGGACACTCACACACTGGTTGCCTTGTTTCTCGGCGTTCGGGGAAAAAGTTTGCCGTTGTCGCAACTTGTTACCAAGCGGCTGTAAATGTTAACGCCGGATAAAGGCGCCTGTTCTGCCTTTCACAGAAGATACGCGATGCTTGCGGGGGGGGGGAAAAAGAGGCTGCTTTAATACTGCATTTTCCCTTTCCTCTGGGAAGGATGCGTAACTCAGCTCCATCAAGATCTTAACAACATCTGTTGGATTTCAAAGGCACGACAGAGTGTTTGGGCTCGGGCTTCCCTGTGCAGTGCCAGGGGCAGAAAGAAAGGTTGCCCGTGGTAACCAAAGGGCTTCGCGTGGCATCTCCACGCTGTGTTAATATATGTAGTCTTAATGCACTGGTTCATGGACCTACACTAGCAAAGTTGAGTAGTTTTTCCCTGGTGGCAAAATACAAGCTGCCTGACAGCCAGGAAATCTGGTAGTTGTCCTGGCTTTTGAGTTAATTCCACAAAGGCTTAGTGCGTCAAACACTGGGAGCCCAGTCCTGCAGCCTGGGCATGGTCACGGCTCTCAGAGCAGTCACTGGAGTCGGGTCCTATTGACAGGATGGGAGGGCACCCGCGGTGCCTTGTTGGCTGTGGCTGAAGCTCAGCATCCCTGCAAAGCAGCCCCTCAGGCTCCTTCCTGGCAGGATTGAACTAGCAGCCCAGTTGTAACTGAAAGTCAATGGCAGAAAGGCAGACACTTCCTTCCTGATACTTACTGGCAGAAAGGCAGACAGGTACTNGCCCAGTCCTGCAGCCTGGGCATGGTCACGGCTCTCAGAGCAGTCACTGGAGTCGGGTCCTATTGACAGGATGGGAGGGCACCCGCGGTGCCTTGTTGGCTGTGGCTGAAGCTCAGCATCCCTGCAAAGCAGCCCCTCAGGCTCCTTCCTGGCAGGATTGAACTAGCAGCCCAGTTGTAACTGAAAGTCAATGGCAGAAAGACACTTCCTCCGAGCTTCTTCCCTGCTCCGAGGCTGTTGGGAAGGTACTCTTTTTTTCTAACTTCTGTTCAGTAAAGAAAATAACACTGGTCTGTTAGTATTGCAGATATCAAGTGCTACACGCAGTAAGGTCTTCAGACAGCTGATTCCCTACTGACTGCAAGGGAGCGTGGAAGCGAGATTCCACTCCGTCTTTGGGTCTGGCCCGTAATGCTGTTCTTCTGTCAGGTGTGCTCCTGTGCTTTGAGCTCTCCCTGGGCAGGAGAGGAAGGTGACTACAGATGTGTTGTCAGTGGATGCCACAAAGGCATTCTGTGTAGGACAGCTCTGTTCTTGAAGGGCTGAGTGGTGAGGGATGGGAGATTCAGAGGAGCAAGCTGGAATCACAGAGCCTTGCCATCCTGTAGAAGTCAGTAGAAGCTGTCTGTGTTCACCACAGTAGAGAGACCAGGCTGGAAGAAAAACTGTTTACATGGAGACAACAGTGTGATTGGTGGTTCTGTAGGGTGGATGGGGAAAACTAGCTTCTGGTCCTGACATGATTCTGTTGCTGACTTTGAAAGTCATTTGACCCCAGGTGCCTCAGTTTCCTGATTTGCTGCATACTCCTGCATTTATTACTACTGTTCAGAACCCTAACTCTCATATAGCATAAAATTGCATTTGTAAAGCTGCTCGGAGATCCTTTGATGTCGAGTACAGCAGGAGAGAAATGAAGCATACCATTAATATTCGTTCATGCCTAATATTTCCGCGCTTCCCATTTGTTTGAAGCGTGTTCCTGCAAACCGCTGACCAAGCCTGCTGGGAACCCTTCCCACCAGAAGAAGGAGAGCTGTTCATTTTTATTTTTTTTTCCCCCCGTTTTACTTAATCATTGGAATTGCCGACAAGTTAACAAGCTGTTTTCGTTCTCAAGTCCCAGAGTGGCAGTGTCAAGAGAAGAGTTGTAATACTGCGTTTCTTTGTGCTGCGAGAACCTAACATCAATTTCCACCTTCAAGACAATGAGATACTCTAATACATTTTGTGTCCCAGCCCTGGGAACGCAGCAGGAAAATGTATTAAAGCAGCAGCTGGTTTGGTGGAGCAGATCAGCATCTATCTGCCTTCCCATTATGAGCTCCACTTCTCCACCCCTTAGTGGGTTCCCAGGTTTTCTTTTGCCTGTGCGTCGCTGGTAGGTGCTCTGGTATTATCAAAATCATGGTTCATTAGTTCCTCCTGTGGACTAGGTGCCTGGGTTTTAAGCTTCTTCTGGAAGAAAAAAAACCAAACCTAATGATGGCTTGATTCATTCCACGCGTGCATTCGGCTGATGTAGTTGGCCGTTATAGACACGGAGCACGGGCTCTTAGGCGTAATGCGGTGTGAAAGGAAAATCATTGCCCCCTTGTGTGCTCTTCTGCCTAATTGAATGCTCCTCTCCTGCAGCACTGGCTGTGGCTCTGCCAGGGAGCTGCAGCACTCAGCTGCCAGTGCTGGGTTTCAGAAGCAGGCCCTGGGCATGGCACCGCTCTGCCAGCACTCACCAAGGAGGAGCTGCTCGCTGCCCGTGGCGGGAGGTTGAGTGGCATCATCCCAGTGAGGGGAGCGCGACAGAGCAGTCGCCACCACTGTGGTGGCAGCATCTCGTTTGGTTCCCGCTGTGACCATGGGCAACAGGTCACGCAGGGGCTATGGAGGGTGTGTGGGGCAGGGCAGGTGGGCTTGAGGCACAGCACCTCTCTGTTGGCTGGCAGAGGAGCTCAGCGGGCCAGTTCACCTGCCTCCCCACCACTGGGCAGGGCAAGTCCCCAGCCCGGCTTGGGAACGGGCCCATTGGTTTGATGGACACGCTGACTGGCAATTAAGCACATGCTTAACAGCTTTGTGAAACATGGAGAAAATGTGCAGAGGAGGATGGTCTGGGTCAGGAGTGGAGGCTGGTTGCTTGTTCTCAATGAGTACTGCTGAGAAGTCACTTACTCAGGAGGTGAATTTGCAGCGGCAGCTTAGGGGAAAGAGGATGTAAAAGGGAAGGATTTAGTTTGATTGGGTTCTTGTACTGAGAGTGAGTGGGTGAGCTGTAGGATTGCTTTCCCTCAACAGAAATAGCTTTTGATAATGAATTTTGTGTCAAATACTGGGCTTTGTAATGCATGCAGTTAAAATGAAGTACTCACATGGAGGCACTGCTGTGTTTTGCCCACTTGAAGCACGGGTGGAATTTGGACCCGAGCCCCCAGGAGAGGAGTATGAGTTCTCTGTAGCAGATTGTCTTTAACGTCATTTGCAGCAATGTGCTGACAGAGCTTATCAAATCTCGAGGACACAGAGTGGGTTTACTTCATATTTGAACCATTCTGCCCCAGCAGGATTACAGCCCAGTAGGTTTGAAGGTCACACTGGCTGTGTGGCTGGAGCGCAGCGCAGCTGCAGCACGCCAGAGCTCTTGAGAAAGCAGAGCAGGCAGGACCTGTCCCCACTTCCTGCTGCCCCCATGCAGCAGCCGTGTGGAACATCCTATCGCCTTCTTCCCATATGGGACGTTCCATCACCTTCCTCCCACGTGGGACATCCCATCACCTTCCTTCTCATGATGCTGACCATAAAGGTGCGTCTGCTGTCGATTACACACCACATCACTGCCACGGGGCAGAGCTTCCACCGCATCCCCTCGCCACGGCCCCATCTCTAAGGCTGGTGCTAGGGCAGGGGAATGTGGCCGGCCCCCTCTGTGCTGCTGCAGCCCAGAGCCACCCATTTGGCAGGGAGATGGGGATGGGGATGGCTGCCGGGTGGCTCCAGTGCTGCTCCACAGCTGCAGTGTAGCAGAAGGGAAAACGATTTTCGAGCATCTCTACAAACCATCCCACTCTGGGTGTCCCTGAGCTTCATACAAAGTAAAACACTCTGTGTGACAAAAAGCACACTTGAGGAAAGGCTGAGCTGGTAACCCCATCCCACACTCCTTGCTGTGCTGGACTCCTTGTCTTCTGTGGTTTTGGTGTTGAGCCCTGTGCTTTCCTTCTGAAAACTCCCAGAGAGGTAACTAGGGAAAGCAGACTTGTACTCCATAGGCTTGGGTTTGCTAGCCCTGGATCTGCTTATCTCCTGGGAAATGTTTTGGGGTCTGCAACTCAGAAAAGGCTGGAAATCCGTTTTGTTTCCTACACTGGAGAGCACAGGCCTGGCAGCATGGGATAATGATGCATTTCAGCATTAATTCTCAGGTTTCTGGCTCCTGTGGCTTTGCGTCAGATCCTGCATGCTCACTGAGCACAGTGTTTTGTGGTGCAATGATGAGATACCCACCAGTGAGCTTCGCTGTAACGGGTTGTTAAATAAAGCTTGGTCCTTGGGTAGACTGTATAAACAGTCTCAGTATATATGTATGCCTAGGCAGGGAAATGTGGTTTGAAACCAGTCAGAAAATGTTCCCAAAGAAAAAAACCCTCATATACATGTGGGAATATGACAAAGCATCTACTTACTGTCCAAATATACTGTGGTATCTCCGTGGGACTGGGTTTTATAGGAGCTGAGTTACTTTGAAGTGCTGGTTTATACTAATTTAGAAATTCCAAACATGAAAATAAGTGTGCTCTAACCCTACATCCACTCAAATAAATCCAGAGGATTAGCCACCGAAAGGAAACTGGGAATTTACACTTAATTTGGACAGTAAAAATAAGGCAGGAGTTCTGGCTGCAGGCTTAATTTCTGCTGTGTTTGGAGTTGATGGCACCCACCTGAAGATGCAGATGCCCGATGCTGCACAGCTGTGCTGCGCTGCTGTGTCACCACCATATCTGGCTGTTGTTTTACAGGCAGTGAGGAGTCGGTGTCCCCGTAGGCAGCCGTGCGAGGGCTGAGCAGTGAGGGGTCCCTCTGCCCACGGAGGGGCTGGCAGCACCCGGGTTGCTCCGGGCGAGGGGCCTCGAGTGCTGTGTGTAGCTGCTCTGGCTCTCATCCATATCAGCAAGTGGTGGCCAGCTGCTGGGTATGTTTGCTTGTGGGTTTATGTGGAAGTAGGATGTTCTGCCTTCAGTCAAGGCACACGGGTGGCAGAAGCTGTGTGAATCTTGTCCTTCCTGGGCAGCTCTGTGGTTGCCTGTGCCTGGGGGCTTTTGTGCTGCCGGGGGCTAGCATGGCCCTGGAGCTTTGTGCCAAGCAGGGGAGTTTCCAGGGGAGCAGGTTGGTGCCCCTGAGCCAAAGGTGAGTGACACAAACCCCAGTTCAAGTCTGAGGCCTCAGCAAAGCTGCAGGCTTGCATTTGGTGCCAGGGGCACGGGCAGCATGAGGCAGGTGGTGTTGGGCAACAGCAGCCTGGCCTGGCCAGATAGGACCAGCTGCTGGAGCAAGGCTGCCTGTGTTTTTGTGCCCAAGCCATTACCAGGTCACTGCTCTGACAAGATTTCTGCAGCTTATGTGTTGCAAGTGGCATGGGAATACAAACGTTTCTATTCTAACCTGGAAAAAAAACAGGCTGGAAGCCTTGGTTTTAAAAACATGTACCTCTGTTATTTGAAGGAAATTTGGAACTTGTCTTACTGTTTCTGCCTCACCTCTGTTTAAGGTATTATACTGCTTCATACTTCTCCCTTGTGGAGCAAGAACCATTCAGCTATTAGATTTTCATCCCAGCATCTGCGGGCTGCTGCCAGCGTTCGATGGGTTGTGAGCTGATGGTGGCCAAAAGCCATATCTAGTGGATTGCTTGATTAAAAGGGGCCAACAAACGCCTGGCACGTTCTGGTAAATGGCTGTGTAGAGGGATCTTGTTAGGAAGAGCTGGGAAAAGTTTGCAGTGGAATGACAGCACTTGGGGAGGAAGGGGAGATGTGAAAGTTGAGGGGTTTTTAATGGAATGTAAGATAGCAGTTTCCAAAGTAGTCTGACTTGTGAGTCCCTGTCACTTTTCAGTACGACTCGTAGAGCCAGGTGTTAACTGGCAGCAGGGCGAGTGTGCTGCAGCGTGTGGTTCCGTGAAGAGTGGTGGATCCACGTCTGGCAACTGGCTCATGCAGGGAGGGGGATCAGTGTGGCAGGTCATTAAATGAGAAGGAAATTGTGGGTAAATCTCAGCTTGAGGGGACAGACAGCTACCTCAGGAGAGCAGCTGATACCCGTGGTTTCTTTCTTGTTGGGTTGGAGCTGTGTGGCAGGAGGCTGTGATGAGTGTTGCTGCATGACCCTCAGGACCCCCCTGCCAGGAGAGCACTCGGCGTGCCGGGGCTCCCTGGCTGCAGAAGGTTACTTGGCCACCGTCACATAAGCTGTTGAGGAAGCTTTGGGAAGGAGCTGGGTTGCAATGTTATGTCCCTGGGATCTCCTAACTGTATGTTGTACTTTGCTAAGTTTTGGTATCACAGCAAGCTGCAAAGCCCAGTGGATCTTTCCAAACAGCTTTGGAAGCATCAGTTTCTATGAACCTTGAAGACAAAATAGGAAATGGCAGAGAAGAGGAAAGGTTTCCATACTTGAACCAAACAGGAGAGGTTCTCAGCTGCTGCATCCAGTGGGACCACTGATTTGTAACAAATTTTGAAATGATTGTAGTGGCACAGCTGGGGCAAAGGCAGAGCTGTAGAGATGCAAATGCTGGCACGTCAGCAAGCACAGCGCTTTCAGAAGATACCTACAGAATATCTTCTGCTTCATGCAGATGCTGCCTGCAAAAGCAAACTGTCCGAGGATTGGCTGCAGGTCAGAGGAACCTGTACTCACACCTTCATCCTTCTCACTTTCAATAACCATCCATTTAACCTGATCACTTGAATCTTCTCTGACCCCAAAATGTGGGCAGAGGTCTCGATCTCATGCGTTAGAGTGGAGGAAGGGCACACAGTGAGCTGGGGAAGCAGTGTGTCTGCTTTAGACCACATCTTTATGCCTTAGTCACTTCTGCATTTGGAGACCTTGGTTAATGAGCTTTTTTTAACCCTTCCATGCCAAGCTGCCACGGTGGGGTGAGTGCCAGGAACAAGTGGGAGGGTTTGTTTCTGGATGCTGGTGCTGAGGCTGCAGAGCAGATGGTGTGTGGTGGTACCGTCGAGGACACCTCTGTGTGTGGTGGCCTGGGGCAGTGCTGCTGTGCAGAGGCACGTTTTACTGAGGATGTGTAAAAGAAGAGTAGAGTTCTGCTCATTATCTCAGAGCTCAGTTGATTTGGCAGAACTAATGAGGAAAAGACAGAAAAACATTTACTATAAACTACAGCTAAATGAAGCAGATTTGAACTGACACATGCAAAAGACCAGTTGTGTTAGGTAAGAAGTTGTTACTTTAATGGATGCTTTTTTCAGCCCAGAGTCACACAGATATGCCTTCAGAGCACTTTGAGCGTGTAAAGTGCTAAGTGTTGGTGGTAGCAATAATAAAAAAATAACCCCCAAAGACCAAGGAGCCAAAGTCGTGGTTGACCCAGGACCCCTCGCTGTGGGAAGGGGTCTGGGTGGTTTAAGGTTAGTTACTGAAGCCAAAGCTCAATGTAAATGAGAAACACAGCTTGAGTGATGGAAAGGAGGGGCTCTCCCAAGGAAAAACCAGCTAAGAAAATACAGCCTGAATAAATCAGGCGTCTCGCTCCAAACAGTTTTGAGGGGGACGTGTTGGTTTGGCTTCCAGAGCAGCGTGGGTGTCCTTGGGACGAGGCACACTCAGCTGCTCCACTCGGCTCCTCATCCCCAGGGAGTGGGGCAGAGGAGCCACATTTCCAGCAGGGGTGAGTTTAAAGGACGTAGGAACTCTCACTGCTCAAATGCAGGCTGTTTTTGACTATGACAGCCCCTTTGGAGCATGTTGTTAACTAATCCCTCTGCCTGCCCATTCCTGGGGGATTTGATTGTATAATCTGAAGTATTGTATTTAAGGCAGGATGAAGGCTGACATAATAAGCTTGACCAGTCTTTCTAGTGGCATGAAGGATGTGCAATTTCAGTTAAAAGGCTGCTGCATTTTCTGTTCCTCTGCTTGGAGCAGTTCCTCAGGCAGCTGCACGTGCTGCTTCAGCTCCCTGAGGTCGAAGCGCCCGTGTGTGCCACCCTGGCTGGTGTGGGGTGAGGAAGGGGGCCCATGCCAGGGCTGCCCGGGCCAGGTGAAGGTGTTTTGGGAGAGGACTGTGCAAAGCAGGTCCTGCTAGGCTCCCGTCAGCATTGCCTTCAGCTTTCTGTATGAGCAGTTCAGCTTTGGAGTTGTCACGACAGAGCTGGGACTTGTGAAGGATGGCTGTGAGTCAGTTCCTGCAGCAGGAGGGGACAGAGGAGACCGAGGGGTAATAGCACTGTCTGGCTGTGGGCATTCATCTTCAGTGCCACTGCTGGACGTGAGGCTGGAGCTTCTGAGGAGTCCTCAGAGCTCTTAGATCCTGCCTAACACCCCAAGGAAGGCTCCTGTTATGGACACTCCACACCCTTTCCTCCCGCACCTAGGGCGACACAGCAGAAGACGGATGGCTGCAGGAAGTCCGTGTTTGTTCAAGCCGCCCTTGGGCTTTGGCTTCACCACAACAGACTGACACGTAGCTCAGCCCCAGTCCCCTCACAGCCTTTTGCCTCACCTGTGTCTCCCCTGGGGATGGGTTCCTGCAGGCAGCAGCCCAGCAGGCGTGTGAGGTCTGCCAGGGCTGCTGCGGCCAGAGCTTGGCTTTCCTCCTCTGAGATGAGATGCAGTGCTGAGGGCTCTGCCAGCATTTCAGACCACAGCAGAGGTGAACGTGACCTCTGCGGCCACAGCGGAGGTGAATGTGACTGCTGCTGCTCCTTAGATGCAGCGATTTGGCCTGACCCAGGCTTGTCTTGAGCGGGCTGGAGGTCTATATCTCCACAAACTCACTGAAAACAGTTTCTCAGGGGGCTGGTGGGCTCAGTGAATTGGGTCCTCCCTGGTGCTGAGTCCGGCTGAGGGCACAGGGTGTGCTGAGCCCGTCGCCCTGTACTGGCCGAGCAGCTGCCAGAGGCTGGGGAAGGGGTGAAGGGCAGGACGCGGGGCACAGGCCCCCGGGGCTGGAAATGCCGCTGACAGGATGGAGCCCAGCCCACGGTTCCCTGCGGCTGGGACACAGCCCGGGTTGCTGCAGAGCCATGGCACAGCTGGGTGTTTGCCAGCCTGTGGCCGGTGTCACGGCAGCCTGGGCTCGGCACCGTGCGCCTGCAAACGCAGCTGAACCGCTGCTGCCCGGCTCGAGAAACTTCTGCTCTAAATTAGCAGTAAAACGGGGGTGCAGATCTCATTTTAAGCCGCCCTTTTTGAGGACGCCTGCTGTGCTGTGGGGGTTCTGATTGCTTAGTGTAGATGACTCCTGAGAAAAAATGAGCAAGATTAATTTTATCAGAGGCTCTCAGCCTGAGTGCCTCGGCTGGCCAAGAGAGCCCATTGATCTGCCTCCCAACGCGATGGGAAGTTAGAGAACTCTGTGCTAATGCCTGCCCTTGCAGCAGCGCTGCAATTAGACACTGCTTCCATCTCAAGTGCCTCAACAGTAGAGTCCTCTTCAGAGGATGACATTTTCCTCCAGGCATCCCAAAAAGCCTGTTTTTGACAGCTCGGCTTGTGCCACTCCAGCAGATAAACGCGTGATTGTGTGTACAAACTGCTGTTGGCACGGGGGGGTCTGGGGGGAGCAGGCTCTGCCTGGGAGGGGTGTCGTGGCCAGTCTGGGCTCTGCCCGACACAGAGGAGAGCTTGTGCTTGCCACCAGCTCATTCTGCCCGTTCCCCTCTGGTGTCTGTGCAATATTTCCACGCTGGTTTTTAGCCTCTCCCTCCTGCTCAGCTTTGAGCCCATGCCCTGCTATTGTCTTCAGACAGTATCCAAATTATTTTCTCTCTGCAATCATAGATTTCCCTGAGTCATACCTAAATGTTAATAAAAACCTAATGGTTTATGTTAAGGAAGGCACGAGATAAAACTAGAGCCCTTTTATCACAGACTTTAATGGCCTGAAAATGTCAGTTGTGTGGGAGCAACTGCCAAATTTTGAGCCTATGAAGATGACAGCTAAGTCCCACAAATCAACAAGTTTGGAGCGGATTATCGGATGTTGGCTGTGTCATTTTCCCAGGACTCCAGGCATGCTGGCAGCCAACGCTCTAATCCGCTCTGATACGAAGCATGGAGGGGCTGGACTCCCTTTCCACTTACTGCCGTTGTGCGAAGCCTTCAGACTCGCTGCGGCAGTCAGGAAAGCCTTGCTGAAAGCAGAAGCCCCGGGGCTTTTGTTCTGCCCTGCAGCCTGCTTTTAATTCAGAAATAACCTCCATCTTTGCTTGAGAACTATTTTTAAGGTCACAAACACAGGATGCAGAAATCAGTACGTTTCATGGTTTTCCTGACTGCTGCCTCACCACTCCTCTTCCTCCTTCTGTTTCCAGCAGACTTCCTTCCCGAGGGGACATCCTGCAGCCCGGGCTCTGGGGCGCAGCACCCGCGGCTGGGCAGCTGTCATGGAAATTCTGACAAATCGCTTTTTCTGCCCCTTTTAGGCCTGGAACAAAGAACCGAACTCTCACCGTGAAAATAGCTGACCTCCAGAGCTCTGATGTGACTGGAAGTCTTTTCCTCTCTGTCCCGCTTTGTTTTCGCAGTCATGCTCAGGGGTTAATCTACCTCACCCTCCTGCTTATATGTGGCTTCTTGGTTTGAATTAACTTGCTTCACTTGTGGAATTTTGCAGCAATACCGAGTGCTCCGTCCTGGCAAGTGCAGAGGGTGAGAGCAGCGCTGCTTGGCCCATGTGAGCTCAGGGTTGTCTCCAACTTGCACCAAGGTGGCCTTTCGCTGGTGTCAAAGGGACAGAGACAGATGTTTTGGGTGCAGAATGGTTCTAATCCAGCCTTGCATGATATTTCCATGAGTTACTGAGTATCCAGAGCGTGTAGCAGAAAAACAGTGGCAATACAGTAAATGTCCTCAGGGTTGTTTTAAAATTCAGATCGTAGAACGAGATTGGTTTTGGAAGAAAAATTAATGTTTATGCTTTCCCCACTTCAGAGCAGGACAGTTTGATTTAAGCGGGAGAGAGATTTAACCCATTCCACGTGGAGAATGCTTCTCAGCACAACCTTTAATGATGTTTCTCCAGCTGTGGTGATTGCTGGGTGCCCGCAGGAGGATGTAACTTGGCCGTATCCTGTTTATCGTAACGTGACAAGACTTAAGATGTCCCCTTGGTGCTGTGATGTATGGCAGCAGCAGCACAGTGTGTCACCTCACCCTGGGACCCCGGAGAGGGAAACACCATATGTGTCCTCCTGTGCATCCGTTGGAAGAGCTGATGTCATTTAAAGAAAGGTGTTTCAGAGGAAGGATGTATGTGGCCAAATAAAGCCTGGCCAGTGTTAGAATAGTTACATCCTGTTTATTGTGGAAAACACTTTGCGCTGACATTAGCTCTGATGTATAATCAGGCAGGCACAGCAGATAAGGAACTTCCCGTGATTTTGGCCACCTGTGAGAAGAAAGGGCTGTGTCCTTTGGCTGGAGGCAAACAAGTGCTGGTGCTGCCTGCCCAGGCAACTACTGCTGAGATGAAGTGTTGAGCATCCCTCGGCCTCCCAGACGGCTTCAGGTACCTCTGTGCCCCACTTTTCCAGCAGGAAGGAGCCTTGTGAGCTTCAGGTGGTTAATATTGGTAAAGAGTAACAGAGAGGGGCTACAGGTAATAATACCTGAGACAAATAATGAAGCCCAAGTGCGTTTCTAAAGGTCAGGCTGTGAGTGGAAGGACCGTTAAATCAGAAACATGGCTGGCTTGCGGTATCCTCTGCGTGGTGTGAAGTGTTGTGTTGCCCAGTTACAGGAGGAAACAACACACTGAAGAGTTGGGGCTGTGATTTTATTTTTTAATGGAATGAAACGCTATAAAACTGCAAAATGCATTTAGCAAAGTCACATCCACAGCATTTGGTCCTTTCATTGGTCCCATGTGGACTGAGCTGCGGCTCCATGCCTGCTGCTTGGCACTTGCTTCAGCACAGGCAGGTTTTCAGATCAGGCTTTGTTACTTTGCGTCTGATGTGACCGACAGCAGTAGCAGACACGGGATCAGGGTGGTTTTGTGGTGAGGAGCCAGTCTGCTGCACTGGCCCAGCAGCGAGGCCGTGAGCCCAGGCTTCCTCCAGGCAGGGGAGCATTGCCTGCTCTGTGCCAGCATGCAGAGGGGCCGTGGGTCTGTGTGGGACCAGGTGCTCGGGAAGACAGTGCTGTTTGCTGGGCAGCTGCAAAGAGACCAAGGGCAGATCGCAGCCAGCCCGGTGAGGGTTTGCTGCTGTCTTCTCCCATGCAGCGAGGAGGAGGAGGCTGTGCCACAGACCCCAACCCCATGCCCACCAGAGGCTGCTGAGAGTCCTCCAGCCCTGCGGTGGGCTGGCAGGGGCTTCTTTCCTCCCATCTGCGAGCCAGTGCCATCCCGCTCTCGCAGAGACACAGCCATGCTGCTTCGCTAGTGTTTTGTTTTCTTTCCCGTTTTCTCCCAGGGATGTGTTAACTGTAGTGTGGCACCAGCCCCAGTCGAGTGGTTGTGGCCAGGAGGGCAGCCTGGCACGAGGCAGGGGCTGCACTCCCCCACACTGGGGGCAGAGCGAAGGGGTGGCCCTGCTTGGCTCTCACACTCTGGCTGCAAAGCCTGAAGATTTTCCTAATCTTCTGAACTGTCTGGAGAGAGGAGAGAGCTGAAGATTTAGTTTGGTTCCATTAATTAAATAATAGTGATAATAAGGGAATTAAAATACAGGCCCCCTTGTGCTCAGCCCAGGGTGGAGGGACTATGCTAAACAGGCTGGTTGTCAACTTCTCCTGCCTGGTGGAAGCACGTGGTTCAGTTTCTTAACAGATACAGCCTCAAATCCCTACATTTGTTCTGCTTAAATTAGCACTCCTGACGATACCCGTGTTATGGCTGAGTTCAGGAAGGCGTAAAATGTGCTTAGTTTTAGGGGTGTGCCTTGCAATCTGCCAGCAACCTCTTGTCTGGAGTTTTGTGCAGGCATTTCCCTGTGGTCAGGGCTTTGGTTGGACGTGCAGCCCGCAGACACCCGCAGCGGTCGGCACGGCAGCTCTGCAGCTGTGTGCCCACACCCGGCAAGGGTGACGGTGCAGTGGCGGCTTCTCTGAAGATGAGCCTGAAATGACACTGTAGATGATGTGGTAATGGCCCTTGAAACATGCCTATGATGTGAACAGCTTCAGCTGCGCCCACAACACTTGATAAAAGCTGCTGCAGAGGTGACAGCAGGTAAACTGTTGGCAGCAAGACTGTTGTGATCAGGCGGTGTTGAATCCATCCATGTTGTCTGAGCAGAATTACAAGGGGAGTCTGGGAGGATTCAGGGTGAGAGTGGCCATAAATCTTGGGTGCGTCTCAGCAGGGTAGGAGGAATATGAGGCATCAGCCCTGTTTCAGATGCTACTGTCACACAGCAACTGTGATAATTAATTTAGCAGAGGGCACTAGAGTCTGTTGTCTTGCTTGCGGCCAAATGAGCCGATGCCTGCTCACAGACAAGCTCATGAGTGAGGAGTCCTTAATTGTCCTCTGCCTTCGCCCCTCAGCTCCTGACAGCGAGGAGACACGACAGCCCTAGTCCAGCCCTGGCATGTGGGGCCAGCTTGAAAGCAGCATCCAGAGGCGAATAGTGACCGTGTTGTGGTCTTGGGCACAGGGCACAGCTGTACTTGTGGGGCATGGCGAGTGGCTGGGGGCTGAGAGTGGACAGGGTTAGTGGCTGCAGCATTTCTGGGTAGAATTTTGCTGCTCTTCCTCTGTCCCACAGCTCAGTGCCTCCTCCTACTCGGCAGCTTCTCCATCCTATCCCATCCCAGTAGAAGACCAGTGGAGGTTTTGCTGTTTACAGCAGTAGCAGCCAGATCAGAGCCAGGATTTACAGTCCTGGGAGTTGCCAGCAAGCTTTTATTCCCCCTCTCCCCTTGGCTCTGTTCTCAGTCACTTCCTCACTTACTTGCAGGAAAATATTTTGAATTCTTTCATTGGAGAAACTTTTTTCTTCACCTTTTGTTTGAGAAGGGAGGAGCTCGAGATGGCTGCTGGGCTTACAGCTGCCCCAGCCGAGCATGACTCCGCACGCTGCTCATTGCTGAGCCTGAGCACTGACCCGTGGGAGGGAGCACCCACCTCAGCCAGCAGCCCTCTGCAGGTAGAGCCATCGCCTCCGTGCTCAGGGCAAGCGGTCCCTGGGGAGAGCTCATCTTTGGTGGGCTGAGAATCCTCCCCTGTGGTGCAGCCCCCACGGCGCGGGGCTTTTAGCACTGTGCTGGAGAAGAGACCTCCAACTAACTGCTTTGGTGGGAGAGGGAGGCAAGGATCCCCTTTGTCCTCTTTCCCCTTTGACTGTTGCGTTCTGTGTTGAGGTGCAGGACACAGGCCTTTGGCTGGAGGATGCCCTCCTAAGGAGCCCTGCACCTCGGTGGTTCTGAATGTGATCCTGCTACTGTCACAGGCAAGGGCAGAGCTCCTCCGGCAGCTCCTCTGCAGTAAAGCCTGGTCTGGATTTGGCTCTGAGGGTAGAGCTGGCAAGCCCAAAGGAGGCTCAGTTACTACTCTTTGCTCCTGTGTTAACTAGTTACATCTCCCTATTCCCTGGCTTGGCGGTGAGGAGCTTTCCCTGGGCACAGCAGGGCTGTCAGCAGCCTGTCAGGGCTGAGCCCCCGGCAGTGGCTGGGGGACCTGCTGGTGTTCACTGCAGCCCGCTGACGCCTGTGTCTGTCCGCAGCTGCAGCCGGAGCAGCTGGACTGCGGGGCCGCACACCTCCAGCACCCACTGGCCATCGTCAACCCCGTCACAGCCACCCCCATCTTCACCTACAATGGCCTCACTGCCGTGGCTGTGGCCAGCGTCAACAACTACACCGTAGTGTTCCTGGGCACTGCCAGCGGAGCGCTCCTGAAGGCAAGTGGGGCAGGGCTGGGGCACGGGGCTGGGACAGCCCTGGAGCACAGACACAGCTGATACCTGCTTTGTCTCAGCCTGGGGTGAGCGGTACATAATGTGGAATATTCGATCAAGATGCTTTGAGAGAAGGAATAGGATCCAATCTCTCCCCTTGCATCCAAGCGCTTCTGGCAAAAACGTTGTAACAACCATCCAGAAGCTCGGTGCTTTGTGTTTTTTTTTCCTGCAGGGGCAGGTAATTCAGGAGGGTGGGAGGAAGCTGGCAGCGCCGGGCTGGGGGGGCACATGCCACACACAGCGCAGCCCCTGTTCACACAGTATTAACAGCTCTGCTCCCATTATCATCTCCGAGAAAGCAGCCTTATCTGCTGCGCCTCCATTAGGGAGAGGCTCCTGGCTACCCTTTGCTGGGATAATTTGCTCAGATAGCTGTAATCTAATTCTACAACACAGCTGCATAACCAGAAGCCTTTTTACCTTCGGGGCTCCTTGTTATTTGGCACGGGATACAAGATACTTTGCGTGAGTTATCATTCATATTTGCTGCCTGAGAAAAGACAGCAAAGGGACGGCAATGGTGCTCCACCAGCTCCTGCCAGCAGCAATTATGGCTGCCAGGGGTGTGTATGGGGAGTTAATCAGATAGGTTGCAGATGGGTGTTTCATGAGGGCCGTTATCAGTGCCACATCCAGCAGTCGTTAGAGGGGAAGCTTGGGAAGGAGTGGCCAGGACAAGGTGTGCCAGAGCACAGTGCTCTCAAGGCAGACGGAGTGGAAGGATCTGGTCTGGTGAGTCCCCTCGTCTCCAGGTCTGGAAGTCTGTAGACAAGGTGCTGTGGTGGGATTACCTTGTAACTTCAGCCCACTCTGCCCTCACCAGTGCCATTGGCGCCTGTGTCCCCCACCACTCCTCGGCTCTGCTCCAGCCAGAGCATGGGTGTCTCTGTCCCTCTGCACTGTTGTGGGGCTCTCCCTGGGGGCTTGAGCTCAGGAGATCCAGGGAAGGTGCCTGGCAGCACAGGCATAAGGTAAAGGAGTCCATGAGGCAGAGGGACCTTGGGGTGGGAGCCTGGAAACTGCCGAGCACAGAACACGTTTCCACAAGAAGGGAGAAAGAATGATCACGAAGCTGAAGTGGAGGGCACTGGGACTCGGTTTGTGGACATCTTGGGTGATCCCAGGCAAATAACTGAGCTTCCAGACACCCAGCTTTTGAGATAGGAATAGTGATAGTTCCCTTTTTCTGCATAGCAGCTTGCAGTGTGTGCAGTGTGGGAAGCCCTCTGCTTCGAGAGTGTGCTGTCTTACCAGGACATGTCAGTGCTGCTCTAGTGTAGGAATTAATTAATCTTATGTTAATTAATTAATCCAGACTTTAGAGAGCAGAGGCATGCTTGGTTACAATTACTGCCTTCTCTTGCTGGTAAGGAGGTAGGAATTTTCCTCGCTGCCTTTCTGTTTTAAGCTGAAAAGTGACTCTCAAGGAGAAATTGTGTAGCCCTATTGTTATTTCCTCTCAGCAATGCCACATATAATTTGCTGCGTTCTTAAGTCAAATACCAAGACATTCTGAGATCTGAAGGGCAGGCTGATGCTTCGCAGCCTCTTCTATCACTGCCAGCACTTCAGCTGGTGATTCATGAGGCAAAGTAGGACTTGGCTCTCCTGCAGCAGCTGCCATGGTCCTCTGGAGTTAGCAGGGGTAAAAGCTTCTTTTGGCCAGGAACAACAGTGAGTGTTTTTCAGCCGTGCAGGGAGCAAGGGATGCCTTCTTGTACTGCCCTGTTGCTGATTTTCACTGTTTTTCATTAAGCTCTGGAAATGCCACGTTCTTTGTAACAGAAACACACATGCATATGCAACGAGGGCTGAAGGCTGGTGCCACTCACATCAGGGCAAAGCCAGAGCGACACTGCTTTGTCCCTCTGGAAACAGCTGAGCCGTGCAGTGGGGAGAGCCCTGGACTGGGAGCTTTACAGGCGGTCTTTCAGAGGTCTTTAAAGAGGGACTGAGGGCTGCAAGGGTGGTTCATCGCCAGGCAGGGCTCCTGGCTGTGGCCTGGTCTTTCTGGAGCACATAGTGCCTTCCCTGTGCCACAGAGCTGGCTTCTCAGTGAAGTGCTGTGTGTGCAGCCTGCAAAGTGTGCAGAGATTTACAGTGCTTGAAAACACAAAACAGTGTTACATGCTGCTTTGATTCTTGTTTATAACCAAGGAACAATAATCTTCTCCCTGTGATGATTGAAAAATGGTCTCTGTGAGTGGCTTCTTCTCACTGCAGATTAACCTGGACAGTTCCATGAAGGTTATTAGCAGGAGATCCATTTCAGTGGCTTATGGAGAGCCTGTCCACCCCATCATGCAGTTCGACCCTTCTGATTCCACCTACCTCTATCTGATGACCTCCTACCAGGTGAGATCTTTAGTCCTCAGCAAAATAGTCCTTTGGGCGTTGTGCATTTGGTTTGTGTTTGGTGCTAAGCTGGGAGCAGGATGAGAAAGTAAAACTTGCTTTAACATCAACAGGCAGAGCCAAGAAGTTCAGAGCTTCAACTGGGGTGTCAGAGGGTGTTCTGAGGGGTACATGTGCCTGTCTGTTCTGTGTGGGGTGGGGGCCACACTGAGCAGACCAACTTGTCAGGCTTTCCCCTCTCTGTGATGGACAGGTAAAAAGAGGAGTGAAAGGTATGGAAACCCATCCCACTCATGGGAGTGCAGAAACACAAAAGTTACAGTGCAGAGTTTAAGGGAGGCTTTCAGGAGATCAGACAAAAAGCCTGCCTGTCAGAAATGACCCTGGGGGAGGTTTCTGCTCAGCCTGGCTGGCAGGAGGGGAGGAGGACTCTCTGCATGAGCAGGAATGCCACAGCAGGTAGAAACAGACGGTCTGGGCTCCGCAAAGTGAGCAGAGAAGGAGGATGAGAGCTGAGCGCTGCAGGCACTGGTGGTTTGTCCTGAATTACATCTTAATCTGTCAAAACAGATGCACAGCCACAAATGTTGTATGTTACATTTCTATTTTCCAAGCCCTAATTCCCTGCAGATTGGTCATTACCATTTCACAGAAGTCTCCTGGGATGCCTCTTTACCTGACGTTTCACACTGTCTCCTCTCAGCTCCCAGGCTGGGCTGTGCACCTCATTCAGGCTTGTTCAAACATCCAGTGCACCACTTGTGATTATCTCCTGTTTCTTTTACAGTGAAGCAGATGAGTTAATCGTTCTTTGTTGGAATTAACATCCTGGGAGGCTCCCTGGGAGCTCGGCAGGGTTGGGGTGGGGAACTGCTGAGCACCACAGGGCCGGGGAGCTGCAGAGAGCTGTGGGTTCTGTAAAGTTCTGCAGGCTGGGAAGCAGCGAAGTTCTGAGCACCTGGTGCAGGCTCAGGGCTCTCAGCACCCTCATGTTGTCAGTCCCTGCGTTACTAGATGCTACAGTCTTCCTTCCCAAATATTTGGAAGTTAAGGGAGGATAAAGCAGAAATGACATGTGCTTTTCCTCCCACTGCCCCTGCCAAGGAGGTCCCCAGAGGTATCACAGAATGGCAGGGTTGGAAGGCACCTTTAGAGATCACCCATTCCAACCCCCCTGCAGAAGCAGGTTCACCTAGATCAGGTCACACAGGAACATGATTTCTTTACAAATCAAGGTTCCCAGAGTGGTGTTGCTTTTTGGTCATTTTGTAAATAGCCAGATAGTGTTCATCTCTGTCAGAGAGGAGCCTTCTGCAGGTCTGAGGGAGAGCTTTTCACAGGGAGGGACAAGCTGCAAAGCCATCTCCATCTGACACATCAGGAAGGTGTGTTGTGGCTCTGTGCACTGAGCGCCCTGGGACAGAGGGTGATGATGTGAGGGTCTGCTCCTTTTTCTCCATTCTGTAAGGCCTGGCCCGGGTGGGTAAAGCAGCTGGGACACCAGTGTGTCATCACTGGCTGCACGTGGCCGTGCTGGCGCATCCTGCCCGGGGTGAGGGTCTCTGTGGTGGTGTAAAGCATTTGGAAGCAGTTGTGCTGTTGTCGTGCAGATGACACGGGTGAAGGTGGCTGCCTGCAACCAGTACTTGACGTGCACGGAGTGCCTGGCTGCTGCTGATGCTTACTGTGGGTGGTGCACGATGGAGACCAGGTAGGACTGGTGGTGTCTGAGTGTGCTGTGCTGAGGCCTTCAGCTCTCAAGCCAGGGCAAGAGTTTGTGGTGCCTTTTGTATTTGCACACAGTCAGATCACACTTCATTAGTCTTTGTCTATTCCTTATGAAATACATGCTCTAAAAACAATTGCACCTGGTCCCGGACAGCTGGGATGCTCTTTAAAGCCAAGAGTTCACTGCCAGTGCAAAAAGTATCTTTCAGGCATCTGACCACTGGACTGAGAGAGCCTACACTATGTTGAAGATCATCTTTTGCCCTTGGAATTGTCATTTATGAATAGCAGACAATCAGCACTGGAAAAGGGATTTACAAAATTAGACTTTGGATTTACAAATTGAGGAAATCAAAATGTCACCTTCTCCTCTTCAGCTCTGGGTCAGCCTGGCCTGCTCTCACTTACCCTGAGTCCCGGCGCCCCGTTGATGCTGGTGGCAGTGTCAACCAGGCACTTCAAATATAGCAGCAAAGCTTTATGTTTAGCTGCGTGGATGGAGGAAAAAATTGCAGATACAGCATTTTCTTAGAGTCTTCCTTCACAAGGAAGTCAACATTTTTATCACTTGTTTCAAAAGCAGCCATGAGTTGTTCCCCTGTCCATTGCAGGTGCTCTCTGCAGCATGAGTGCACGAACTTCACTGGGGCCAACTTCTGGGCAAGTGCAAGCGAGGGAATGCAGCGATGCCCTTCTATGACCATCCTGGAGCCCGAGATCAATATCGACAAAGAGAACCCGGTGCGTTTGATATGAACACCAAATCAATCCCATGCAGCATCCCGTGCAGTTGTTCCCTGCTCTCAGGGAAATATCCATGCTCTTCTAGGGCAGCAGCACAGCTGCACAAAGCTTGGGGACGGGTCGTGGGGATGCTGAGCTCTGTGGTGCACTACTGAGAGGGACTCAAGGTGCTCAGGGGTGCTCCCAGAGCTGCTCCATGGAGCAGGCAGGAGAGGTGTCCGACATTTCACATGCAGAGGATCAGCTGCAGGCAGCTAAATTGTCTCATTTCATGGATTTGTATTGTTGCTATTTTTAAACAATATTTTTAATGTTTTCATCAAAAAATGTGTCGTTTAAAGCCAGAGCCTCTCCCAACAGCAACAGTGTCTCTGCCAAAGTTCTCAACCAGCCTTAACATGGGGAAATTGCTGATAAACAGGCAGTGACTAGGGCAGGGGCCAGGCCAGGGCTGGAGACAGGAACCTCATGGGACTCTATCACCAGACCAGCTCCACTTGTGCTGCTTAGGAATGCTGGGCTGAGGTCCTCAGGAGTCACCCACTGATGGGGGGAGGCAGTGAGCATGTGGGCTGCTCATTTTCTTGAGTCACCCTCCTCAAATGCATTCCGTTTCTGCAGAACTCCCCCTCCTGTCCTTCCCCTCAGAGGCTGACGGCCAAAAGAAACCCATGCTGCTGGGCCTTGCTGTCTCAGCAGCCTCCCACCAGCTCAACACTTCCCATCACTGGTCCCTGGTATGGACTGCTGCAAGCTGGGGGTTCAGGCTTTCAGAAGCAAGGGATAACGTTATTCTGCTCTTTCTCCTCCTCATCCTCCTCCCTCCCCAGAGCTCCAGGAGGCAGCTGGACAAGCAAGGCTTGTGCAGGCAGCGTGGGTCAAGGGCAGACTGGGCAGCTGGGGAGGGCTTAGCCTTTTCGTCCTGCTTCCTCTGGATGGTCTTGCAGGGAAGCCCTGGGCTGGGTTTTCATGCCAAGGAAGCCATAGGCTGGGTTTTGGTGCTAGCTACAGTCATTCTGATCGCTGAAGCAAGGTTTTGTATGCAGATGGCCTTTAGAGTTCAAAGTGCATAAAATGAAAGAAAGCAGCTGTCTGTGGACTTGCTTTGGAGTTGCTGTTCTGTGAACAGCTTGTAAAACGTTGACAAGTTCTCTGTGTTGCTTTCTGTGATAATAACTGATTCATGTTTTGTGAATACAGGCCCTGATCATACAAATAAACGGGACTATCCCCAACCTGAATGGAACCAACATTTCATGTGACTATGGAAATAACATCCACACGGTAGCCAGAGTTGCTGGAGATTATATGAACCAGTTTATTTACTGCAACCTACTTCCACGTGAGAAGTACCCACCGTTTCCAGACGACCAAGGTGTGTAGAGGAGCACAAGCTCTGTTCATTTTAACCATTTTTGTCACCATAAGTTTTCATAGGCTTTTTTCTTGTCTTTCATAATGCATATGGGAAAAGAGACCCAAGCTGCTTCTGTTTCATAGGACACGTGGCTTTAAAGCCTAAGAGTTCTACCATCTCAGCGTGAATTGACAGTATTTCAGATCCATCCATTTTTGGCTTAAAAATCAGAATTTAGAAGGCAGTTCATGTACTTATTTCGATTTCTCTAGTTAGCGCTTCTGCTTTAGATTGAGTAAGTTTTATCCCTGGGGAAATCATGTTGCTGCTGATATTGATATTTGCAGTTGCTTTTGTTTAGTTTCTCTCCCCAACATGCCCTACCTTTGAGAAGTTCTGGAAGAAGAGGTGTGCACCTAAAAGCAGCTCAGAAACTCTTAATCTCATTTATGCAATCAAAAGCCAGCCTGAGGTCTTCTAGTATGCTTCTGTTCTCAGGAGGCAACCCAAACAGGATGCCCTCTTGAAGTGCTGTGGCTGTGTTCCAAAGGTGCCGAGCACCTGCAGATCCAGCAGAGCTCATTGAGCCTTGATGGCTGAGCTGAGTTGACCGGATCTGATAGTGGCCAAGGAGACAGACCCGTTTTATGACTCCTTCTGAGAAGTTCAGTGCTTCATTCCAGACTTGAGTGCCTGTTAAATTTTCATCTTTCAAGCCTGGAGTGAATGCTCTATTGAAGATGGCTGACTTCAGTGGGAGAAGAATTAGCCAGTCCTTTTGAAAATCCCACTTTTCATAGGCAAGTTTATAAAGCTGCATTGTTTTTCTCCCTAGCTATCCAAAGAATGGGAGACCATTAACTGCTCTGCATTGTTGGTTACAGCAATATCCAAATGAATTTCTGGAATCCCATGCACTGATTTATTGTACACATTCTGAAAGAGGCATTGTCTCTTGCCCCTGGTGCTTATATGGCAAAATTGCAAAGGAAAAAAAAAAAATCAAGCAATTCTGGGGGGAAGGGGAGTTGGGACAGCGTGTTAAGTAGCCAAAAAAGGGATTTCCACCCTTCTTTGCGGGTTTGTTGTCATGGGGAAAGTGAGCGGGGTTTTAAAACACGATAACTAAACATGCTTTAATTACCACATCTAAAATAAATGTATTTAGCACCAACTGCAAGCAAAGACAATAATGAACTCTGCTAATTAACACTTGCACAACATGCTGGAATTTTCTGCTGGAGGATGTAACGTTCCTCTCTGGCGATGGTGATGTAAAGTGTTGATTTGAGAGGGAAGAGCTGAAAGTCAGAGGGCAAAAGATGAATGGTCCAAGCTCTGACATGCAGCTTGGAGGAAGCTCTGGAGAAAACAGTTTAGATTTAGCCCTTGTTTTCCCAAGGGTCTGTCTTGTCTTCTAAGCATGAGCATGAGGGAGCGGCTCTTGCAACCCAATATTCTTTGGCTTGATTCTCTCAGACCACGTGGTTGTGGAAACTGCTCTCCGGGTCAACAGCAAAAACATCATCTGGGCCAATTTCACCATCTATGATTGCAAAAGGACTGGAAACATTTACCCAAAGAGAGCGTGAGTGCCACCGGTGTGCCGGCAGCGGGGCCACTGTGCAGCATAGATGTGGCGGTTTGGGGCTGGGGCTCGGTGCAGATGCAGTGGTTTGGGTCTGGGGCTGGGTCTCAGCACAGATGGTGGTGGTCTGGGGCTGGGGCTCAGCAGTGCTTTGGGGCTGGGGCTTGGTGCAGATGGGGCAGTTTGGGGCCAGGAGGGCTCCCGGATGCAGCCAGAGGAGGATCCCTGGCGTGGGGTCGTGGGGGAATATGGACTCGTGCTGGTGGGGGCCTGGCAGGATTTGGCAGGAGTATAGGGGCTGGGCTGCCAGGGATTTATGAGTGAGGGTCCTCATGCGTCTGGAGCCATCTGGAAATGTTGGGGGTTTTTTCAACGTGAATAATATTTTCGTATAAAGCTTGTTCTGTTAACCCTTACGCAGCAGAGCTGGCCTCCCAGTGATGCCTGGGAGTGTTTGGGGCACTGAGAGAGGGAGGGACCAGTTCACCCTGCTCTCTTGCCCCTTCCAGCTCAAGATGGGAGCAGCTGAGTACCCTTCATGAGCACAGCGGGCTAAGGGGAGGGGTCCGGTGCCACCCACAGAAATTCACCCACCTCTCAGGAGCACAAGGACGGACCCTGACCGCAGGGTTCCCTGTGTCCTGCCTGCCAGTGATCCCACGTGCCACACAAACATACTTGGCTCCCTGCAGAGAGGGACAGGGAAAGGAGCATTTTCTGGGGAAAAGAGTGTGTTTTGCTAGGTGGGGGAAGGTGGCTGCCATTCTGCTGGGGCCTGGAGCCAGGCAGGGACACCCCAGATGCCAGGGGAAGGAGAACCCAAGCACCTGCCCTAGGTTTTTCTATTCACTTTTAAAGACTGAGCACAGCGTGTGAAGATCAGTTGCACAGCTGAGGTTTGGATCTTCTGAGCAACCTGAAATCTGTTTTTCTCATTGCACCTTTGCTGTTTCAGATGCACCAGCTGCCTCTCAACCAGGTGGAAGTGTCACTGGTGCCCCTCCACCTACACCTGCGTCTCCAACTACTCGCAGTGTGACGCGCTGCAGATGAAGGTAAGGCCCGTCAGACGTTGCTGCTCGGGGACACCTGCCCACATCACAGTGCTGCTGCTGTTGTTTTCCTCCTCCTTGCAGGGAGGGAGGCAGATGGCCTGGGTTTGGCAACACTGGGTGGAGGGCAGCTCCAAAGATGGTGCTGCTTGGCACCGAGGATGTGCTGGTGGCCTTGGAGAGTCCCCACAGTTGGAAACGTGGCACTATGCATCTCACACAGGCTCAGCAGATGGGGAGCTGAAGGGCTGCCCTGGAGCATGTCTCTGCTTGTGCCATGTTCACAGCTCTCCCTGGCAGCATGGTGAGCATGGGGCTGAAGCCAGGCCAGGACTGCCTCGCCTCGAGGTCTCCAGGTTGGCCCTTGCTTGGTTTGGTGACCACAGGGCACTTCAGGCCCCGATGCCTGGGACAGTCTCAGCCCTTACCCCTGGCAGGTCCTGAGTCACCCTCTCAGCAGCTGCCACTTGCTGGGCACAGCTTCTCCTGGCATGGAGTTGGGCACCCTTCTGTGCGGGTGTCCAGGAGGGAGATGCAGCTGTGCCCTCCCGTGCCGTGCCTGGGGGAGTGTGTGTGTGTGTGTGGGATGCCTCAGTTTGGGTGGTGCGACAAGCATAGCAGCACGTTACAGTTTGTGTAGTTTTGACCAGGCTGTTGTGGCATGTGGATAATGCATTGGAGCACCATTGGTGGTGCTTGTCTAAAGGAGAAAAGGTCCCTTTCCAGATTATAGCCCTAATAACCCAGAGGTTCAGTGTGTTCCTGCTTCTGAAATTTAAATTGAAGCTAATTTAGATAAAATTGGCTTTTTAGCAACTAATCCGCTGTAGATCCAAGCCAAGCTTTTGCACTATAAATTGAATAACCCTTTAGCACCAGTGCTCTGCTCTCATGTCAGCTCTTCCACCATTCCCCATGCTCATCACTGTCAGGAGTTGGGTCCCCTGTCCTACTGTCCATGGGGCCTGAGCTGTGGGGCTTGGGCTGTGTGTGCTCTGGGATGTGCTGGGGATGGGCACCCACAGGGGCTGTGCTGGGGATGGGGCTGTGGCTCACTGATGGCACTGTGGGACGTCGGGGCTGTGTGGCTGAGGACGGTCATGGACTTGTCCTTGATCAATGCTTTTAGCCATGGCTAGTAGGTGGTGTTTCTCATTAAATCTGGAGGAGGAAGAGCTTGGGCTGAGAGAGGGCTTCTGGAGAAGGACTCGCATGACGGGGTTGGCTTTTCCTTTGACAAAGCGTCGCTCAGCCCGCAGCTTGTCTGGCAAATGCAAAAAATTGCCTGAGACAATTTGTGTCCTTTTGCTTAAGTGTTGCTGCTTCTGGAAAGGCAGGGGAAGTGCATTTACTCAGCAGAGCAGAGAGTGGTGTGTTTTCCTGACTTAGCCCAGGTGTCCTTCCTAGACTGTGTCTGAGGAGATGCCAGGGAAGATTTGATAGCTGGATTTTGCTGAGTCCAGCTGCCCTCTCGTTCCCTGCCCCACAGGCCAGAGGCAGGCCTTGTCCTCTCTCCTGTTTGTGGCTTTTGGAGGAAGAAAAAAGTCATAAAACCAACTCTGTGGGGGTAAAACCCTGCTACAGTGCCCATGCTGCAGGTGGGAGGGCACAGGGCTGCTCACGTGCAGCCACTTGGGACCAGACCCAAATGGTCCCCTGTAATGCCAAACCCGAGGCTGTGACTGTCAGTCCGTGATGCTCCTGCAGCTCTGGAGTCTCTGTGGAACCTGACCTGCCAGCTGTTGGGTCTCTCCATGGCATGAGACTGGCAGATGTCCCACGAGCAAGTAGAGAATGCGGTGAGGTGGCATTGCCTGTGGCACCGCAAAGGGGAAGCAGTCTGAGATGGGAAGTGCAGGGACCACAGCCACCCATTCCCTCTGCAATGACAGGGCATCCTTGCCCTGTCTGAGCTTGCTCCTGTCCCTGTGTGTGTGTGCCAGAACTCCGCACTGCTGCAGCCAGGTCCTGGAGGAACTGATCTGGCTGAAGTCAAGCCCAGCAGAGACATTGTTCTGCTCCTGAGCTCACGTGAAGGGAGAGCAGGTTCAGGGACAGCTGGACCTCAGCATCCCAGCATCAGACCTGCCTCCCTGACCCTGGGCACTGCGTGAGACAGCATGGCTTGGCGTTTCATGGAATAGCTGCTCTTCTGCCCAAAGGGAGGAAATTAGGAGTGTGGGCTTTGAGAAGCCTCACCTATGCATTAGAGAGAGCTGCACCTAGTCTTCCTGCTCTGCTCCCACTGCCTCGAGCAGACAGGGAGAGCCAGGGCTACCCACTGGCAGGGGTAACTGTGCCTGTCCTTCCTTAAGGATAACCATGCCCATGCTCGCTTCCTTGGCTCTGATGTGCTCCAGAGGTACAGTCGAGTTGGATGCTGCACCTGGACTGGGCACAGTCTCTGCCTTAGCTGTTCCTGCTGCTTTCAGTGAGCAGCCTGCAGGACAAGGTGCTCTGTAGCCCTGGAAACATGGTGTCTCATCCTACAGCCTGAGCTTTCAGTAAACAAGCCATTGCTGTGTGGCTGCACCTGAGGACGGCTCTGCTGGGAAGCCAGCATTGTACTGGCTTCATCCGCAGCATTTTAAACATCCAGACACTTTGCCCCGATCCAGACGTGAATGATATAATCAGCTGGAAAGCTGCGTTTCTAGCCCTGATGAACAGCAGGAGAAGGGGCTACAAGATGACAAGTTAATCAGTTCTCTAAAGTGTATTTATCTCACAAGCTATGCCAGCTGTTTTGACATGCAAGGACACACCAGGCCATAGGAGCTTTTGCATGAATTTTCAGTTGTAGCCCTGCTGGGTTTATTTTAACTCTTTTGATTCTCTGAGAAGAGGCTTGGGACTGAAATCTCTCTCTGGTGCTTTGCTTTGTTGTTTTACCTTCTCTTATCATGTGCATCTCTGTTATTTAATCTCCTTGTTTAGACGGCACCAACTGTGCTTGGTTAGGATGAGTGTCCTGACAGAGAGGAAGCGTGTTTTCCACAGTCAAGCAGGCACTGCCAGACAGTTCTCTGACCCTTAGCTAGATCTGGGGAAAGCAGGAGAGAAACCTCATGCTCACTGCGTGACCAGCAGCAGGGATATGTCCTGCCAGGCATCTCAGCACCAGAAGGGAAGGCTCTGCCCCTTTTCAGGGCAGCGGCAACACTGTCATCAGCAGAGTCACAGGGGTTAACCCTTGGTGCCAGGGAGAAGAAAGTCTTGCCCTCTGAAAATTATTCTGTATAATGGACCAAATATTTTGTTGTCTTTTACCCCAATGGATCCACTGTCAGAGGCATTAATAGGCATTAATCTGGACGTACCCTGGGGCGGTGAAGAATCTGGCTTCGTTTTTGCTGTAGTTTTGCAGGGCGATTTGCATCTTGTGAAAGAACAGGACGGGCTTGTCATAAAGATTTGAATTCTGAGTCAGCTCCAGCATCTGAGCCATCAATTTAAAGTGAGAACAAAAGTAGGGGGACAGATGACCTTTAGAAATCATTTTTCAGCTTCATTTAGGCCTTTCATTTCAGCTGTCCTCCTGCTGCAGTCGCCTCGCTGAAGCCCCGTAGCTCATTGTACCCTTTCCTCCACGTACACGCACACATGAGCCCCCGTGCAGGAGGGAGGCCGCTGGGCAGACAGGTCTCTGCGGGAGCTCTGGCACAGAAATGTGTGTTGTGAGGTATTTGTCGTTGGCTTCCAGCTGGCAGGAGGGAGGTCACACCGGGCCTCTGCCCAGGCAGGCTGCAGAACCTCCTTTTAGTGTCACTCCAGCCCTGTCTTCTAACACTAAGGTGCCTGTAATGAGGGAGCAGCCCGGAGTGGCAGCCGAGGAGTGTGCACACATCTGCTTTTCCCTGGGAGTGCACACATCTGCTTTTCCCAGCACAAGAAGAGGAAAGTGCAGGCTTGGCAGCACCCCTACCCGGGAACCAGGGTGTCCCTGAGCTGGCAGAGGAGCCTGCCAGGGGTGAGAAGGGAACTGCTGCTGTGCTCTTCCTTTGCCAGCCGTGGTTGCTGGCCCAAGGCTGTGCATGAGCCTTCCTGCAGACCTGGTCACTGTGCTCTGGTTACCTGACAGCTAGAGAAAGGGTGGGTTTTAAGGCAGTGCCATACTTGGCTGGACTTAAAACTCTCCCCAGGAGAGGAAGGCTGCACATGATGTTACTGCTCTGTGCATCACGGTGCCATTTTGATGTTCCATATTCTGGGGTTACAGTGTGACCTGGCTTTACAGATGTGACGAAATTATTCCTATCAAGGGCCCTGGTGTTTCTTCTTGCCTCATCACTGAGAATGCTCAGCATGCAACCAGCTAACCTCTAGGGTTTGTTTTCCTTGTGTCATGCCCAACAGAAGAAGATTGACTGCCCACGAATTGTTCCTGCCTCCTGGGACCCGATGCCCACCGGAGTGTCTCGGGACATCACGATCTCACTGGCTAATGCAACTTTCCCGAGGGTAAGCAAGTTCCTGGAGGGGTGGGAAGGTTCAGATGAACCTGGGCTGACCTGCTGTGAGGTGGCCAGGCCAGCCAAAGGGATTCAAAGTGCAAGCTTGTTTCTACCTTGGGAGCCAGTGATGGGGCTGATTCCAGTTAGTGTTAGCTGACATTGCTGTATTAACAAAAGACTTTGGTGAAAAGCAGCCAACCCCGCACTCAGGAGAGCCCTGTGCTAGCTGAGCCACTGCTCTGGGACTCCCACATGGAAATATGTTCTGAGTTCTGATTGTCACTGCAGAGCATTTTCTTCTTGTGGAAAAAAAAAAATCCTTTTCTGTGAAAATTTTCTGGCAGGTAGAAGTGTGATCAGGTGTGATAGGGTGAGAAGCAGGGGTGGGCATCAAGTGGTGCCTTTGGGGACGTGTTGCATACCAGGAGAAACCAGAGGAGTTTGGGGCAGGGAGACTGGGCACTGGGGACATATTTGGCAAAGCTCTGGCATTTGTAGAAAGCTGCCCTGTGTCATTTTGGCACAAGTCTTCAGCGCAGCCCATGGCGCCTGGTGTGCCGTGCCCCTGGGGAGGACACATGCATGTTGCACAGCCAGGCAGCTCATCTTTCTGCAGGGAAAGAAGAGGCTGGAAATGCTGGTGGAGCAGCTGGGTTGTGGCAGCTGGGGCAGTGGCTGGGGCTGCCAGGCGCCGGAGGGGCCCCGCTCCCACCAGCCTCCTGCCCTCCCGCCTGCCCAAGGCTGCTTTTCCGGATCAGGTCCAGCCTCTGTAGAGGAAGATGTGCCCTCTGCAGTCAGCAAAACAGGGCGAGAAATCCTTCCTCTGTGGATGCTGGAGGTGGCTGAAGAGGAAGCAATACCACATTTAACCCAGTAGGAAATGAAGTCAGCAGGAAAGGGGCCAAGGCAGCGTTGCTGCCGGGCCGGCTGGAGAGGCTCCAGCAGTCTGGCTTCCCCCTGCATGGGATTCCTTCTCCTTTCCTCTTTGCTCCGCTGCTGGAGCTTGGAGCATCAGAGACATGTGCCCCAACACCTTTGCCACTGCAGGGTCCTGTCTGGGGCTGGGTGAGCAGCGATGGGCACAGGCCAGCCTGCAGAGCAGGACCTGCCTGGGCACAAGCCATGCACTGAAGGAGATTCCATTTTCCCTTCATGGCTGCACGTGTGTTGACTGAGCCAGCAGCTGCCTGCCAGGAGTCTAGCATTTTCTTTCATGTCTTGTATCAGATCTGTCAGTTTTCAAAGGGTAGTTAGACCTCAGTAGTGGTGGAGCATCAACCTGCTTGGAAGATAGGATTTTTTCTTGCAGGATAGGGTCACAGCAGTAACTCAGTGCAGGTTATCATCCTTGTGTTATCAGGAAAGCAGCACAACATAGCTTTGAACATATTCCCATCTGAGTCCTCATTAGAATTATTTGCTCTGTGCAGTTGTTGGGAAGAGAAGGAAGATGGCTGTGAGCCCAAGTAAGAAACTGGCTTGGTCTGGTTTGGATGAGGTGGCTTGGGGCCACTTTGGCTTTCAGACTGCATTGAAGCAGGAGCTTTAAACACCTCTGGTCCAGAGGAACCCAGGAACCCTGCTGGTGAGGATTACGAAAGCATAGACTGGCCAGACACAGCTCCTGGTCTGTGAGGCTGTGGGTCAGGCACAGCTCCTGCTCTGCATGTGCTGCGTGTTCCTGCCTCAGAGAATGTCTGCCCTGTGCCTGGTTGTGACACTTTACGGCGGCACTGGGTGAGATGAAGGGACAGGCCTTGGCTCCATGTGTGATGTCAGACTTCAGCAGGTTTAGGTATAGGTGTGTAACTGAGCAGGATTAATGAGGCACAGAGCCCAGCCCCGTGACAGTGTCTGGCTGTGGTCTCCTGTTTGCTTGGAGCGCGGTTCAAACACTGGTGACAGGATCCGGGTGATTCCCAGCACCTGCTGGGTTGGCTGAGGCAGAGAACTCTGCAAGTGGTTGTTTTAGCCCTTCTGCCCTTGTCTTTTCCAGGAGACGGCTCTGGAGTGCCATTTTGGGACAGACAGGACGTTTGAAGCCCGATGGGTGAACTCCTCTGCTGTGGAGTGCAAACACGTGCTGGTGAGTCGGGTCTGAGGCCACCAGCCCCAGCTGCTCCTCTGGTGTGGGGCAAGTATGAGGGTAGTGAGGGGCTTGGCCCCAAGCTTCCACCCAGTGCCTGGGATGCCACTTTTCCTCCCTCTGCTCCCAGGTGAAAAAAGGGCAAACCAGGTTCACCCCTCCAGCAAGAGACTCTTTGTGCTGATGCTGCTTTGTCTGCTCCATCGGTGTCTGCAGTGCCTCCAGGCCCTGCTCCACTGAGGTTTAGGAAAGTGCTGCTTGTTTACCTTTCCAAATGGGAAGAGTTCAGAGAAAAAAATTGACCACCCTTCAGTGTTGCTATTTCTGTTAGCTCTTATTTTGAACTAGGAGCTGGCCTGAGAAAATGCTCAGACACTCAAGGAGGAGCAGTGTGTGATCGTTGGAGGGCAAACTCCACCTCTGAAATGCAGCAAATGTTTGGGGTGGGAATGCCACGGGTAAGCATATTGCAGGTAGAAGCTTGAGAGGAGCATTTTCACATCACACCACCTGCACTGAAAATGCACAGACTGGCTGGTCTGTTACTTTTCCTGTCCATTTCTACTAAAAATAGCAGCAAGCCAAGGCTCTGCTCTCCCTCTGGTGTGTTCTACCCTTCGTTGGGATGTCAGCAAAACAGAAAACAGCCTTCCCTCTCTCTCTGCTGAAGATGAGCCCCTCCTGTAGTGAGAAGCAGTGGTCACAGAAACCTGCCAAGGAATGTTAATCTGTGTAGTGTGTGTATGGGACCTTTCCTAAATTTCCTAAGCTTTTGTTTGGTTATTTTTTGTGTATGCAGCTCCACACGACAGAAAAAAGCCACCTCTTCCCAGTGAACCTTCAGCTGAAGGACAGACCAGACAGATTTATCGACAGTCCAGAGATGATGACAGGTCTGAGTTGAAAATATTTTGATTCTGCTCTCATCTGGTCAGCTTGAATGACTCTGTAATCCTGGCACAGTTATGGGCTCAGCAGAGGGACCATGGCTCAGATGAGCACAGCTTAGTTCTTTCTCTGACACATGCGGAAAAGATCTTTTCCCAGAGTTGCACTCACGTGCACATAGGTCCAGAAACCAGCCAGGCACCCATGGACGTCCCCTTTACACCCAGGGAAGGTGGACAGGCAGTGGTGGAGGTCTCGCCGCCAGCAGTATGTGGGATTGGGTGTGCTGCTGCTCATGGTCACAGCAGAGGTGTGGCACATCCCTGGGGTCGGGAAAGAATTCCTCCCCGAGGAGATAAGGGATGGGGGAGGGCTGTGCCCTGAGCTCTCACAGGCTCAGCACACTGTAAAAATTGAGGCTTTTCCTTTTTCCTCTTGTGCTAATAAGGAATGAAGTGTGTAGAGGCATTTAATGCCTGGGCTACCCTCTGTCTCTGGGAAGAGAGCTCACATTTCCCACATCAGCAGACTAAGGCAGGCAGGCAGAGAGTTGGGTTAGGAGTGCACCAAGAGGCCAACTCCACCAGCCAGCCCACAAAGCCACACCAGTGACACCAGTGCCTCTGCCTGCTCTGGCCCGGCACCAGCCCATGCTCTCCCTGGGGCAGGCAGCTCGGGGGCCTTTTCCCTCTCTGGAGTGTCAGCAGCTGTAGTACAGGGAACTGATTTAGCTTAGATGCAAATGAGAACTTGCTGCCTGAAGTGAGATTTCCTGCAGGGGACAGTGGGGATGGGGAGTGGCCCAGACACCATCAGCCTTGACCCATGAATATAAGGCTTCCCCATAGTAAACCCCACAGTGTAAAGCAGCCTTATCTTGCAAAGCATTCCACATGGGTGAAATAACCTCTAAAATACCAGCATGGATAGGCATGAGACACAACTTCCTTGCAGAGAGAAGAGGAAGGATGTCCATGTTTTTGAGCTACAGAGGTAATCCAGAGGAGAGGTGTGGGAGATGTAAGCTGAGGCTATTTGAAGTGAAGACTCAGTTCTCAGCGTGGGTGGTGCGGGGAGCAGGAATGACAGCGGAAGGAGCTGTGGTGGAATTCCCCCTCCTCCTGCACAGGGAGAGAGCTCGCTTACACAGACTGTGTTTGCATCCATCTGAATTTGCCAGAATATTTGGAGGTCCTGTGGGACCATTAGACTGCTCTGGCTCCTCCTCGCCTTGATCAGATTGGTGTGACTAAAATTAGGCTGACTTGCAAGCGGAGACAAAGATCTGCCAGGCCAATTATAAATGCAAGCATCTTGCATGCTGTCTTTAATAGAATTGTTGTTATTAGTGCTTATGATTTCAATATTTATTAGCTTCCATTGTAAAGTGTGTTTTGGTAGTCCACCGAAGGCATCCCAGATCTTTGCTGTTAGCTGGAAAACCAAACAGTGTCACTCACTGGGTGGACTCAAGATGAGGTAAAATAAGCTCATTTTTTTATTTGTGAAGAAAAATTAGACTAGGAGTCCCTGGTGTAGATGATGTTTCATCAGCCTGAGCACAGGCAGCCCACGGAAGGCTGAGGGGTTTGTTATTTGCTTGTAAAGCCCCAGGAGATCCCCACCATGAGCAGAAGTGCAAAATGTGACTGTTCCTTTGTTTTACATTCCCCTGCAAAGTCTCCTCTGGGGAAAAGGGTGTGAAAGCAACGTTTCCTGAGCGTTTCTGGCTGTTTATCTCAGCGGATACCCACACTCCAGTCGTAGAAGTCTTTAGGCTGGAGAGGAAACATAACTTGGGGCACCAGCTAACAAAGAGGTGAAAGCAGCGTAGGAAAATGATGGGGAAGCTGAGCTGAGCAGGGAGAAGTCAATGAAAGGGACTTAGGGTCACCAGGGGGAAGGAAAGGAGCTGTAAAGGCTGTACAAAGCACTGCAACCACACGATTTTTGTCAGAGTGGGAAGCAATGTGATTGCTTCGCTAACAGGATGGAGCCAGCTTTGCCAAGCAGCTTCCCATGTGGATGCTGAGAGATGGAAACATGTAGCATAAATTGACAAAAGGTTCCGAGTTTGGGTGTTGTTTGTTTTTCAAGGGAAATAAAAAGGAAAAGAAAGTGCTAAATTATATTGCAGTGAGAACAAGCACCCAGTCCTTCTGGGAAATCTTCAGGATAGCAGCCAAGCGCTGGCTCGTCTTGCTTTATGTGCAGGCTGCTCTGCTCATCCACTGGATTTCAGATGGTACTTGAATTCATATAGCCAGAGGGTGGGGGGAGTGGGAATGTCTTTGATTGCCTTGATTTAAGCAAAGCCACGGAAGTCTCAGGCCCAGGAGCTGACACATTGTGTTGTCTGTGGTGGTTCAGTGGAGGTGTACAACTGCGCGACCGGGAGCGCCGACTGCTCGCAGTGCCTGGGGAGGGAGGACCTGGGGCACCGCTGCGTCTGGAGCGAGAGCAGCTCCAGCTGCAGGCTGCAGAGTGAGCCCCCCCAGGTCTCAGACATCTGCCCAGCTCCAGAGATTAAGAAGGTAAGACCCGAATGCACTGTGGAGGGCGTATGGCACGGGAGGAGGCGTGGGGGCTGCGGCCGCCGGTGCTGTCCCAGGCTGGGGTCAGAGGCACTGCGCTTCGTCCCTGCTGGCACTGTGCAGGGCCAACACCAGTGCTGAGTTATTCAGTGACTTTCTGTGCTGCTGAGTCACCTGATAACAAGGACATCTTGCTAGTGACAAGATCCAGTCTTTGTCACGTTGGTGGGAAAAACAGCACAAAGTGTCCCAGAGTTCCTGGGGCTGGTGGAAGTGAGAAAGATTTGTAGGGCTGGCTGGAGGATTCTTATCAGGAACAGCATTTAATGGAGCATAACTGAAATGTGAACGTGAGCACTATCTCCTGGCACATGGGCTCCCAGTTCTGCTGAGATCAAGAGTGGCAGAGGGACTTTTTGGCTCTGTGCATTCTGAAATGAGTTTTATTTCAGTTGCAGTTGAATTAGTGTTTGTTGGGAGGTTTGGATCCCAGATTTGGATCTAGGATTCTGCTTAGAAGTACGGTGCAAACCAACAAATTTGTCCCTGACAAGTGGCAACGAAGGTGTGTAGAACAAATCTTAACATGAACTCCCCAGGAAAAGAGAAACTGGAGAGGCAAAACAGCTGAAGTGAACACTGACGTTGCCAGGGATATGGGATTTCTTTTCTTAGGGATGTGTGTAGCAGTAGCTTCTCAAAATGCAGGTGCTGTAACAGTGCGTGGAGGGACTGCAGGATGCCACCACCTGCCTCTTGCCTCTCCTCCCTATGTCCTGTGGCAACAAACCAACCCCTCACCAGAAAATAATGACAAGAAACTGTAGTTCAGGCCACAGTGCATCACAGGACTCTGCTGCTATTTCCTTAGCAGTGGTAGATCCAAGTCCTCCAGTCACACACAGTCCCTCAGGAATGCGATGGCAGGACTCTCCTCCCAGCACACTCATATCCCTCCTTTGGGTTTGCTCTGCCCCAGCTCCATTTGAAGCCGTGCTGTGGAAGGAGCGATGCCTCACCCCAGGCGTGTTTGCAGCTGCAGTAATCCCCGACCAAACAAACCCAGCACAGAAGTGTGACGGCTCCTTGTTTGCAACGCTGCAGCAAGGGCAGCGGGCCGTGGGCAGGCTGTGGGCAGCCATTCCGCCCTGTTCACGGGGGGCGGGCGGGACGTGGGTACAGGCACGGGCTCGGCAGTGAGCAGGTTCTCCCGTGCCCCTCGCTTTGTGCCGCAGATCGAGCCGCTGCACGGGCCGCTGGAGGGGGGCACGCTGCTGACCATCCGCGGGAGGAACCTGGGCCGCCGCTTCAGCGACGTGCTGGGCGCTGTCAGGATCGGCAGCGTGCCGTGCGTGCCGCTGCCCCACCGATACGTCGTGTCCGAGGCGTGAGTGTCCAGGAGCGGGAGCCCTTTTCCCCGTCCTGTCCCCTGCCCCCATCCCCATCGCTGTCTGTGCCCGCTGGGCAGGAGGGGGCAGTGGCCCAGCCTCCGTGGCACACGGGTGCCCTGCACTGGGCTGAACGCGGGGCAGAGGTGGCCGTGGGCTCTCCCCTGCGCTCTGGTACGATGGCACAGCCACCAACCTGCTGTTTCCCGCTGGCAGGATCGTGTGCCAGACCGGAGAGGCTCAGGAGGCGTTTGCTGAGGTGGTGACGGTTAATGTGAGCCGGGAGGGGAAGTCCAGGGAGCGATACTCCTATGTGGTGAGTAGCTGCCTTCTGGGTGTTTCTTTGGTGATTCCTGCACCTCTTAAAACTGCAGCCCAAGCGTCGTGATCCTGGAAGAGCAGCTGCCAGGTCTCCTCAGCTGTGGCTCCCTGGGCAAGGTCCAGCAGCCCCAGGCTTGGGCGTGAGGGCAGGGCTGCAGCCCATTGCCATTGGGCACAGCCTCCCTTCCAGCCTCAGCACCTGCGGTGCTTTGTCACTCATCCTGGTTGTATCACCGTTTCTCCTGATAGAAAGAGGAACTCGTTTCTCTTTCTCCTCTTTTGTTAAGGTGCCATTACAACCTGTGAGGGGTTTTGAGGCTTGCAAGGTGCTGTGGAAGCTACATACCATGGGCTGATATTTTTTGCTGCAGAGATTTTCTTAGTTTTTGCATGAAAATAATGGGTAGGGATTAGACTTGAGCTAACCCTGTGTCATTATAGGAAGAAAGCCCTTTATAGCTTTGTACTGCAGCATCTCAGAAAGATAACTTTCATCTCTATAAACCTGAAAGAAATCCATGCATTTCTTCTCTTTTCTGTAAGCACCCTCATCTCTGGATAGAGGCTATTGACAGGCAACCCCTGCGGCCAGGGCAAACACAACAGGATGGCTGCCAAGGGCACGCTGTTTACTCAGAGCCTTTGTGCTTCTGCTGTTGCTCTAGCTGGGAAAAAATACACTGTGCTGCAGTCTACTGGCCTGAAAGAAGACTTGAGCCCCAGGAAATGACGTTTGATTCTTGGGAGCCATTGTGAGCAATTTAGGGCAGGATCATGGAGTGCAATCCCTCACCCTGTGAGCAATTATGTGCTGGGCATTTAGTTCAGGGAGGTGTGTGGCCAGCATGGGAGGACACGTCACAGTGCCTGTAGCAGGGCCAGGCCTGGCAGCACACAGGAGGGACTGGTGAGGCACATGGACCTTCCTGGGACCCATTTGCATCACTGCCAGGCGTCTGTGTTCACACACACAGTGTCTTGGAGATCCCACAGTCTGGGGGGGAGCAGGGCCAGGAATAGACCCTGGGTCTGGGCTTTGTGACACATGGCCGTCAGGATGTGTGTGCTGACTTGGACATGTCACCCACTGCCAGGCTGATTGCCTGGTTGACAAAGAGGAGAAGGGCCTGAGGAGTGGGAAAGGGCTGGGCAGCTTCTCTGCGGCTTCAGCGTGCGAGGAAAACACCTGTAAAAGCACCAACGCTAAACAAAGCAAGAGGAGCAAAAGCCAATCACAGAACTCAACCTGGGTGCGTGACAGCTCTGTGCTGGCAGCTCCTGGGCAGGCTTAAGGAGAAGGCTCTCCTCCCAGGAGTGGGAGAGGAGCTGTTTTCTGCTCGGGTGGTGCAGCAGAAAGCTGTCCTGTGTCTGTCTGAGCAAAGCTTGGAGAAGTGATGAGAGAGGGCCTTGCTTTGTGCACACATGTGCTAGGGAGTGAAGCTGCACAACATGTACCTGGGGATGTGTTCCACCCCAATAGTGACTTCCACACCATTTCCAAACCAAGAAACGCTCTTCAGTTTTCTTGATTCTCCTGTCAGATACAATGGCACGAAGAAGCAGTAGGCTACACTGTGCACAGCTGGTCTCAGTGAGAACTGAGCTTGAGAACTGGTAGCAGTTCACCTGAAAAAGTTTGAAAGACTTTGAGAGCTGCCCTTCCAAAGAAGATGCTTTGTAAAACACCAAGTATTGTTTGTGTACTACATCTGTCTACATCTTACTACCTCTTAGACATAGCTAGAGGAGACAGACAGAAATTGGCTCTTATTCTGCTGAGGGGATGGGGGAAACATGATTGAGAGACTTCTCCAGGGCATTAGAGCAGGTTGTGGATGAACTGATTTTGCCAAGTAAGATGAATTTCCAAAAGCTGTGATGGGGCCCATCAGTGCTGGCAGTGCCCTGAGAGCAGTAGCCATGGGCTCTTGCTGAGGGGAAGAGCAGGAGGGCTTTGGGGAACATGAATAGGTCAGGGGCCAAAGCTGCCTGCGGACACTCAGAGAAACACCATTTAACAGTGAATCCTGTGGAAATGGGTAATGATCAGAAACAATGGAGGAAGTGGCTGCAGAGGACTAAAGCAGTCTGAGTGTGGGACAAGGGCAGACATTCGTGAGCATGTTTGTGTGGCTGAGATCAATGGGTGAGGGCTGTAGCAGCAGGCAGGAGCAGCTCAGCCCAGCTCTGGTGCACGGTGGCTGCGGGCAGGGCCAGGCTGCAGGGCCGCAGCAGGCTCAGCCCACCCTGCGGGCCCTGTGCCCCTGGGCTCTGCTGGCAGGGACCAGCCAAGTCCCATATGGAATCATGATTTGCTCTGCCCTTGGCGCCCCAGTCAAGCCCAACAGCCTCTCCTGGGGCTGCGTGTGTGTATCACACACAAATGCTCAGCGCTGCATTAGTTATCAAAGCCTCAAGCTCATGAATCTCAGGAAGGTTTGCAGGGACTGCAAATAGAGATAACATGCATGCTAATTTCTGCTGAAAATGGCAAGAGGCAAAGTCACTTCCCCCTTGGTTCCTGTTGCCTCAAGAGATTCAGATTCGAAGCTTCCCTGAGAAGGGGTTTGATATCCAATTATCTAGACCCAGGTGGCTGTTTTCACAGATCTCAAGGCCACCATCCAGTGGGGCTTGAGTGTTATCCTGGCAGTGAGGAGGAAATGGGTCTGGAAGGGCAGAGATGATGGGAGCTGGAATAAATGAGAAATTTCCTTTTGTCAAAGGACCTTGAGCTGTTGCCAGCTCTGGACCCTCCGCTGGAAATCTCAAGGAGCTGGTGAGATCCTGGGCTCCAGTTTGGACTCACATCTCATTTATTGCCAGAATTTAGGGGCTGCAGAGAGTCACAGAGGTTTTACATGATCTCAGCGCTCAGCACTTGTACCTTTCCCCATGTTCTGAAATCCTGCCAGTGAAAGCTTCTGCCATGCTGCTATTTCAGAGCCTTGCAGTACTGGATGCTTAAATGTACTGAAGCAATTCCCACGTGCAGTGTGAAGTATCCAGCTGTGAGTTTACCAGAAAACAGATTCCTCCTTTGTTTTCAGCTTCCTGTGGTGCAGTCCATATCTCCCCTGAATGGCCCAAAGGCTGGAGGAACCAGAGTGACCATCAGAGGCAGCTGGCTGGATGTCGGCTCCGAGCTCCGTGTCCTTGTCAATACTTCCAAGCAGTGCACTGACCTCAGGTGGGTCTGGGTCTGGGGGCTGGCACTGAACTAGTGACAACAGCCAAAGTGTTAGGAAGGATGATACTGTCCCCCAGGAGATGAGGAAGAGCTGGGGTTTGGTTGGGGGCCTCGCTGCATACTGATGCTGAGCCCTGAATCTAGCTCAGCTTTTCCCCAGCCTGCTTGGCTGCTGCCTTCCCAGCTCTGCCTCTTCAGCTGGTGCCCTGGAGCAGAGGCAGAGCTGCGGTGCAGGCCCCTGACACAAGATGGAGATTGTTCCTTCAGCAAAGTGACTCTGCTGGTGTTGCCATGACATGATAGCAGCACCTGACAGCGAATGAAGTGCTTCTCACACTGCAGCATGCTGACAGGCCCTTTGGCTGATCTGGGACCAGGACCAGAACCCTGGCATGAAGCACAGATAGGTTTTGTTCCCATATGTGGCAGAGGCAGAAGGCACCTGCCAGCCCAGGGTCCTGCTCCCACAGCAGCTTGCTGGTCAGAGGAAACTCCTCTTCCTGCACGTTCCTGTCTCGTCGGTGGGAAGCAATAGGAGGCTGCCCTTTCCCTCTGTCAGTCTGGCAGCCTAGGGTGCTGTATGCTGAGAATTGGTTGTTAGTAGGAGAGCAGCATGTGGCTGGCATCTCCTTGCCCGTGTGTGCCCTCTGCCTGGCTGCTGGGCCGTGGCTCTGCAGCTCCCCTCTCCCCTCCTGCAGCCGCAGCGACAGCACCATCACCTGCACCATGCCAGCTGTGGAGTTCACCACGGCCGTCAGAGTCTGCGTCCAGTTCGAGAACAAGTCTTGTGCCAGCTACAACATCACCTTCAAGTATGAGAAGAACCCGATTATATCAGACATCAACCCCAAAAAGAGCCAGATCAGGTGAGATTCCCTCCCCATGCAGACAGCCAAGTGTTTGTCTCTCCTTTTGTGGCCGTTGTTGAGATCAGCCAAATGCAGAAGTGAGCAGTGCTCTCCCATCAAAGCACAGAGCTCATGGGAGTATCCTGCTGTAGCCTGCTACAGGCAGCAGGAGCTCTCCCTGTTTGTGCTCCAAGCCATCCAGGTGCAGAGTGGATCCTGAGCAACCCCCATGTCAGGAGCCCCTGGAAGCATGGCAGAACAGCCAGAAGGCAGGGAGTGCTGTTGGACCCCATGCCATGCTGTGGTAGCATCAGTGCTTTCCTTTCAGAGGGTGTCTGCATCTTTCTGCAGAATAGAGGGTCAGCTCCAGGATGGTGGGAGAGTCCTGCAGGGAGAAAGGGGCATTCTCAGCCCTGGGGCCTGGCACATTGCCTTGCAGACAGATACAAAAGGGTATTTGGAGTGCTTTGGTGTGCCCCAGTGCCAGAGTAGAAGGGGTTTCACACTCCGGGACTGTTCATAGCTCATTTCAGTGCATTTGGGATGTGGAAAATCGGCAGTATTGGTAGGTGTAGGGTGTACACCTGGTGGGCACTTTAGGGAGGTTCAGGTGGGAGTCTCAGACTGCCAGGATTTTCTTGGCAGTCAAACTGCTGGAGGATGAGCTGAGATTTGTAGTTTTGGATTTCAGCCTTCCCCAAGGTCACACTATTTCATTTTTAAAGCAAATTGCTTTTCATTTGATGTCTCTCTGTGGAGCTCTCACACTCCCGTTCCTTTGGATACCATGGTGAAATCCCACCTTCCTCAGCTGTGAAGCCTGGAAGACTCAGGGCTGACCAAGAGATCTGAGTGGGGTGTCTGTGCCCGCAGCACCCTGGTAGAGCAGCAGGCTCGGGGCACTTGGCCATCACACCTAATTGCTGTGTTGCCCTCTTCAGTCACTCTCTCTTTCTTCCCTTCTCCTCAAAGCGGGGGCAGGATGATCACCTTGGAAGGAAGAGGCTTTGAGCTGGTCCAGAATGTGTCCATGGTTGTCCGTGACATCGGCAGAGAGCAAACAGTGAGTGTCCCCCAGGGATGGCTCAGTGCCTGGAGCAGTGCCGAGACCCCAGCCATGGAGCCGTGGCCTCGGCCCATGCTGCAGGTCTGGCTGGGGGGCAGTGCTTGGGACAATGGGGTTTCAGTGTACATGCTCTCTCCTGCTTTCAGAGCTGTAAGGTTCACACCGACACCACGATCACCTGCCCCTCTCCAGCCGCCTCCAACGTTACTGCCGGCAACAAACCCGCGCCCGTCGACTTCTACCTGAATGGGCGGCTCTACGCAGATGACCGCCCGGCTCTGGACGAGGAGATGTACCCCGAGGAAGCCTTGCACATCAGCAAGTTCAGCATGGAGTACTATGCTGACCCCCAGTTCTTCACAGCCAAGAAAGAAAAGTGGATCAAGCACCATCCTGGCGAGCCCTTGACTCTGGTTATACACGTAAGAGAGCGGCACCCACAGCGGGGTGGTGGCTCCCCACTGGGAAGCTCTTCAGCCCTAAGGGCTGGCACAGTGAGACAGAACAGGGGAGGGTGGTGGATGAGGATAGGAGAGACAGGAGCCATGCAGGAACACGCAGAGCTTGCCCTGCTGTGTCTGCATCTCTGTTCACTAGGAGACACAGGCTGCCCTTTGAGGCAAAAGCAGAAACCTGTGTTTGAAGGGTGTGATAGCAAGAAGCTGAAGAAAACACTGGATGTATGGAAGAGATTGATAATGCACTGGCCTGAAGTTAGGCAGGTACTCCAGAAGGGCTTGACAATAGGTATTTATTCCTGGAGACACAGGTCATGCATTCTTCTCTTTTGGCTGCTGAAATCAGCTTGTTAACAAGGAAGTCGGGGTACAGCAGTTGAGTGGCTTGGACAATGTGCAACAGTAATTCAAAGGCCATTGTTCACTGCAGGATATCCTCACTGGTTGCAACGTGCTTCAGAAGCACACTCCCCCTTTCTCAGGCTCTGCAGACATCCCCTGGCTATCTCCTCCATGGTACATCCTTCCCTTCTCCCAGGTGGGCGCTTGGATCCTTATCTGCTCTGCACAGCCAGGACAGAGCACAAGCACATTTTTCCAGGTTCCAGAAGGGACTGGCTCATCCCGTGCCCCTGAGTGAGGAATGGGAAGCAGGAAAATGGGGAATGGCCCGGTTCTGGGTTTCCTGTGGAGTGCTGGAAAAATGTCCTTAATGAGGGAGAGTCCTCCCAGGTCTGAAACACAGCAGGGAATACAGAAAGTAAAGCAGGAAAATCCATTGCAATACCAACTGCTGCTCCAAAGCCTGACATCGCGTTTATATTTCTGTTATTAGAAAGAACCAGACAGCCTGGGCCTGGAGAGCAACGAGTACCAAGTGAAAATTGGCCTCATCTCGTGTGAGATCCAGATCGTTTCAGACAAAGTCATCCATTGCTCTGTCAACGAGTCACTGAGCACCTCAGAGAGGCAGCTGCCTGTGACGGTGAGTTCCAGGAGCACCCCCGCTCTGAGAGGGTCCCTGTGCACACCCCAGGTGCCGGGGCCATGGCTGTGTTGTGGTCACAGGCAGGGAGCCAGGTTGGGCAGAGCACTCTGCCCTAGCAGCAGAGCCCGGGGTGGCTTGAGGCCAGGCTGCAGGCACAGCTTGGGCTGCCCTGGGTCACTTAGAGGGAGACCAGAAGCTGCCTGCTGGGCTAATGCCCTGAGCTAGGGGGAAAGACTTTGTCAGTTCTTGTAAAGCACTGTGAAATCCCAGGCATGTGAGGTTTTGTCACTTGCAGTAAGTTTCTTTCTGCCCTTCCTGAGCTGTATTTGGGGATTTCCATATGGTTTGCAGTCAGCTGACCCCCTACTGCCAGCAAAAGAACTGCAAGTGGCCATGAGAATGCAACTCCTGCCAAGCTGCAGTAAGCCACTGGAGATGGGTCCCTGTGTGTGATGGGAAGGGCGAGATGAGTACACAGGGCTGGAAAGCTTCGTGTTGCTTCCCAGGGCCTGCCTTTTGTCCCTGTGAAGAGTTTGGTGTTCTGGGCTGTTGCTGATCTTTGTGTCTGTACGATGCTCCCTTACTGTCCCTTTTTTCCCCAGAGGGCTTGATTTAACTGTTCTGCTTGCCTTCAGTTTCCATCCTGTCACATACAGCCCATTGCCATGCAGGGATGTCACTAGGGCTCTTTGTATCTGGAGAGAAAATGCCTCCATCTCCACAGTCTGAGACCCTGCAGCCCCCCTCTCACCTGTGTGTTAACAGTGAAGGGAGGGGAGCCTGGGGCTGGGGCAGGGAGGAGGAGAAAGGCTGTGAAGGGACTGGAGGAGGCTGTGAACTTGTGCTGCCCAGAAGAAAGGCACAAAAATGCACCACTAACCCACTGACAGGGTTGTCCAGCTTACTGCTTACAGCCTGTAGGCTGTGAACTTCTGTTGCAACCTGGAAAGATGGAAATGCAGAAGTAGCAGAATTTCCCCAAGTCATTTTCATGGAAATCTTAAACAGGGTAGTTTTCGTTTGACTGAAAACTGAGAAACAGGGAAATCCCTCTGGGGAAGAAAAGGAATTTATGAGTTTGCTAGTCTTGGTTTGACATAAACCATTGAGGGAAATACCCAGTTAGGTCCTGAGCAGGCAGGAGAATGATACCCAGCCCTAGAGTATCAGCACCGGGAGTGCAGCTAAATAATCCACTTGTGTGCATATCTGTGCTCATACTAAACCTTCACTCGTGGTCTCAGATGATGCCATCTCATGGGCAGCCTTTGTACCCCCTTGTCAGAGCTCTGAGAGCACAGTGGTCCCTGCTGCTGTGCAAGACAGCCATGGGGCTGCAGAGCCTCAGCTGATGGTGCCTGTTTGGTGTGCTGGCGAGTGGAGCTGCCTGCTGTTGTGGCTGCCCACACTGCTCTGGTTCAGGCAGCTCAGGGCACAGGAGAACAGCCCTCTAGAATGACCCAGGAGTCCTGCCTAGCTCCTACAGCTCTTCTGGGAGTGGAATGTCTCCCAGCCCTGGCCCTTCTGCACCCACCTGTGTGCTGGTGACGAGAAGTGTTGACATATAACCTGCAGCCTAAGTAATTCCCACGACAGTAAATTGTATGGAGTGCCCTGTCCAAATAAACAAGAGAAGCTTGTGAGGCCTTCAAACCCATTTTTGTTCATGCCCAAACAGTTTAAACACTGAATTAAACAGCAAGCGTGGGATTTCTCCTCTAGCAAATGCAAAAGATTGAGTTGGTGGGGAAAATTAGACTCAAAATGCATCGAGGACCTGCCTCATTGCAGCATTTCAGATGAGAGGGGTGTAAATGTTGTGGGTAGGCAGAGTGCTGTGCAGGCTCGTGGCCCGTGTCCCCACGCAGCATCCTGGCTCCCACCAGCGAGCCTGAAGCTTGTAGGCACTGCCCCGGGAGCTGCTAGTGCCTGAGCCCCTCTGAGGGCTGGTACAAAGGTGCTCAGGGCTTGAGGCCACGGGAGCCTGGCCAGGGGGCAGCACTGATGCTGGAGGTGCCCGTGGGGAGCAGTGCAGGGACAGGCCTCCAGCACAGTCGGTGCCATCAGGGCCCTCAGCAGGTTCCTGGGAGCCAGGGCTTGGATCTCCCTGCAGATCTGGAACTGAGCAGTTGGTGCTTGATGCCCGTGGCACTGCTGGTGGTGGGAAGGCCCTGCTCATGGCACTGCTTTGGCCCAGCTGCTAAGAGCTGCCTGTGCTTTAGCCACAGTGTGCACCTGTCCCAGAGGTGTTCTGTGGCACAGATGTCATCAAAAGACTGTTCCATCTCTTCCCTACCATGTTTCGTTTTGTTTTGCTTAAGTTTCTGTCTCTTCTCCTTCCTTGAGAGAAGTGAAACTCGCACTTCCAGAAGTGAAGGACTTAGATGATCATGAGTTTTCCTTATCAGCTGATGTTATTGAAGCCTTTCATCCCAGAGGCCTAGAGAACCCTTCATAAACAGCCCCAGGGAAACTGGCCAGCCTGCCTGTGATGTGTGTTGGCCTCTTCCCTGAAAGACTGAACTCAAGTGATTTGTGTTTGGTGTCACAAGAAGTAGAGGTTGGGAGCAGGGCCAACACCTCCTGACACCCAGTCCACTGCTTTAGCCACAAGATCTTTTTTTATCTCTATGCCCATCATTATTTAGTTTTATTTGTATTTCAAAGACTTTGAAGTGTCTTTACCCTCCTTCTCCTGAGTGGCACAGTTCTGCTTTTGGAGGGGGAAGGAGAGTGCAGCTAGTGTTCGGAGGCCATTCAGAGGCGTAACAAAGTCAGATGATTAGTGGAAGTGTTTTTCTAGTAAAAGGAGTCCAGGCAGTACTGTACAGTACGATGACCTCTCTAAGAAGGGGTTGTCTTGTGCTTTGAAGGGGTACAGTGGGGCCGTGATGTGGGCTGGAGCCTGTGGCTCTGCTGCCAAAGCCGTGTGGTGGCCTGGGATGGGCACCCCCATGGTACTGCAGCCTTCTCGGCACTGGCCTTGGCTTCCACCAGAGCACAGGACGGGAGCTGGGCTCTTCTGAGATGCACAAAGTCCCTGAGATCTAGTGGGGACAGGCACAGCCCAGGCTCCCTGCACAGCCCAGGGACTGAGCCAGCGTGGCGAGCACCTTGGGCAAAGGGCGGCAGAGTGCTGCCCCAAAGTCCCTCCTTGCTCAAGCTCTGAGCTGCTAGGTAACGTGCTGCTCAGCTCCTGTTTTTCCTCCCTCCTTCTCCCACTCTAGATCCAAGTTGGAAAGTTCAACTACACAATCGCAATGCTGCACCTTGGGGGAGGAGAGACTGCAATCATCGTCTCCATTGTCATCTGCAGCATCCTGCTGGTCCTCTCTGTCGTAGGTAAGGGAACAGAATGATGAGTTTCCAGGCTGTGACAGGTGAAGGGCTGAAGATGACTCACTCACGTGCTAGGTAACGTCTGAGTGCTGCAGAAACCGGTCTGGGTGCAGCAGTAGCCGAGCTGGGGACCAGGTTGGTAGCCAGGATCAAAGCATCCTGCAGCATGGAGCATTTGCTGGCTGAATCCATAGTTAACCCTGTTACTTGAGCCTGTGATACTTGTAAACTTGTCCTTTTTCCTGACTTAGTAGTTGCTATAATACAAAATATAGAAGGGTGTGGGGGATTGATCCTGGACTTGTGCTGACTTGAACAGGACTCACTCGCAGGCATGACAGTCCCAGACCGTCCCAGATGTCCAGCTAGCCCCAGGTGCTGTCATCACTGACAGACGGTGGCAGGCACCTGGCAAAGAGTGAGAAGGTCTGAGCAGGCATCTTCAGCTGCAGATCTGGAGCAGACACAACTGTTTGCTAACCTCCCTGGAAGCTGTGCAACACACCTGTGTCCTCTGGCTCGGGTCTCTTCTCATGGCAGGCCCAGAATGGCTGTGCAGCATGAAACCTGTCAGTTCACAGCAAATGAGGTGTTTCTAACAGGGATTAAATTTGTCTTTAATAGAGGTTGTAATGCAGACTATTTATTAAATGCACCACCCATCATCAGAAACGTGTTTCTGGAGGCATGGGGAGACTGTCAGACATGACTGTAACGCAGGTGGCTAACGGCTTAAAATCCATATTCATTAATCAGCTGTAATACATTAATATACACTGAAGCTGAATACAGACAGCCCAGACCTCGATTGAAGATGACAATTACAGCATGATCATTGAATTCCAGCAAGTTTTACTTACTTGCAGACAATTGACAGCTGCCTGACCAGACACCAGTCTCGTTATAGGTGTTAAACCAACACTGAGCTTAGCTTTCTGCACCCTTGTCAGCAGCAGACCCCTCTGATCCCAGCTGCAGCTGCTCCTAAGCCCCAGTCCAAAAGGCTTGTTCCCTTCCTCTTTTGCAGCCCTCTTTGTGTTTTGCACAAAGAGCCGCAGAGCAGAGCGCTACTGGCAGAAAACCCTGCTCCAGATGGAGGAGATGGAGTCGCAGATCCGGGAGGAAATCCGCAAAGGTGAGTGAGCGGCTGCAAGTAGCCGCGACTGGGAGCAGGGTGCCAGGACAACAGGGTTGGAGACATCCACCTTCAGCTCTGTAGACATTTATAGATTTATTTTCAGGAGAGTTCCTGTTGTCACCTTGGAGCTTCGGCAGCGTGTGTGGCTGAGGCTCTGTGGCTGGAAGAGTGGCTGTGCTGCTGTGGCTGCCAGGCTTTGGCAAGCCGCTCATGTCCAGTGCCACTGTTTCCCTGCCTCGGGGTCAGTGGCCTGTGGCCATGTCAGGGTTTCTTGGAGGCCACAGGAATCTTTTGGGTGCAACCAAGACTGCAGCAGGTTCCTCCCAGAGCAGTGGGAGGGTAATCCCTGCAGCTCTGCAGGCCCTGGAGCCATGGGGCAGGCAGGGCACGTCCCACAGAGCTGCGGGGCACAGGCAGAACCCTGACAGCCACCTGCAGCTCCTTGGGACCGCGCTGCCTCAGCCTGCCCCAGGGAGGGCTTGGGGAGGCAGAGGCAGACGCACTGCGGCCGTGCTGCCAGCCTGCTTGCTGCCTCAGCTGGCAGAGCACTGCAGCCCTTACATCTATGGGTCTCTTTGTGTAAGGCTTTGCAGAGCTGCAGACAGACATGACAGACCTGACCAAGGAGTTGAACCGCAGCCAGGGGATCCCCTTCCTGGAGTACAAGCACTTTGTCACCCGGACATTCTTCCCCAAAGTAAGGCGAGACCGCGTTTCACTGGCACCTCATCTCCCCCAGGCCCTTCCTAACCAGATCAGGGCTCTGCTTTCCCTCTGCTCAAGGGTTACTACACTGTAACAGAATCATTCCCCTGTTACATATTTGGCTGTCACTTATTTCAGCTTCACTTTTCATCAGAAGAGGGGTGAGGTAAGGTCAGACTTGCTCACACAGTAGGAACACCATGGTGACAAGGTCCCAGGAGTCACTCTGGGTCACCTGTTTGGCACCCTCTTCTGAAAGTGCTCTCACGTGAGCAGAAAGTGCTGGGGACTCCCCCTTCTGCCCAGGGGCTCATCTGTCACCACAGTCTGTTCATCTGGGGTGAAGGATGCCTGAAGGGCATATCTGCCATCATCTTTCAGGAACAGGGGGTTTTCTGCACCCCGCAGCACCCCGCCGGGCGTTCCCAGCTGCTCTGACAGTCCTCGGGAGCTCATTAGGTATCACTGTCTTCCCCTTTCTCTCCTGTCAGAGGCTGGGTGGATGGTGCTCCTAGTAAGACCCCCCTCGGGTGCCCAGTCCCCGTCTGTCTGCCCAGAGCCCTCCTCCGGGGCCGCACCAGACGCGCTGGTGCCGTAATTCCCACCACCGGCTGCTCCGCTGTGTCTCTGCGTGGCCTCAGCAGCGGCTGTATTTCACCCCTGAGGCAGTTGCAGTTCAGTGGTGAGGAGTGAGGTGATGATTTATGACTGTAGAGTGTTTCATTAGTAGTTATTACTCAGGATTTTAAGTTACCCAGTCTCTCTATATCTGCACACGAGAGTCTTTAAGATTCAGGCTGCTCTGTGATTGTTAGAGATTTAAACGTTCTTCCCATCTGTTTCAAAAGTTACATATGTTAAAACACCCAGTACTACTCTATTTTGACTTAGTCTTCTATAATGCTTTCTCTTCTGGGATTTTTCTAGCTGTCAAATTAGTCTATTTGCAGTCTCCCCTCCCCTAACAGCCTTGTGTCTGTGCAGGCATCTGCCTCCCCCCATTCTTGTTGTGTTTGCTCATTCAAAAGGCTCTTGCAAAGCGTTTAAAGGCTTCGTAAACCATACCAACACATTTCTTCATAATGGGTGGTCTTCAGTCCTGATGACATGTCTCTCCATCTCGTTCTTCTGCGGTGCTCGGGTAACAAGGAGGTCCCTGCCGGGTGCAGCCCCCCCTAACGCTGTGCTTGGTTGCAGTGTTCCTCCCTCTACGAGGAGTGCTACATCCTGCCCTCCCAGCAGCTCAGCGCCCAGGTTGGCTGCCAGGTCCAGGAAACTCATCCACTCCTGGTGGGGGAATGGAAAGTGAGTAACCCACTAACAAAACCAGTGCTTTTAAGTGGTTGCAAACCGTACTGGAGTGTGTTGACAACATCATGTGTTTTCTTGTGGTGTGTGGGAGATGTTTGATCACTCAAAACAATTAACACATACCAGCATCGGATCAGCCTTGGCTTATTGGAGAAGGCAGATCTGTGGATCTGCTCTTGCATGAAGGAGCGTTGTCCTGAGATCCTCTCCAGCTCCTGTGGGCTTTTCTTCTTGGCCTATCAGACTGTGTGTCACTTCAGTCCCACGTGCAGCTCGTCATACACAAGATTCCTCCCCAGCAGGAACTCGGTAAAAGATGTAGTCCCAGAGCTGGGTTTCATGGGGACGAGAACTAGGAATTGAACAGACAGAGAGTCACTTAGGTTGGGAGGGTGATCTGCTTAAAGCAGCTCCAACTAGATGAGGTTGCTGAGGGTCTTGTCCAGTTGTGTCAAATACCTTTAAGGATGGGAATCCCACAGCCTCTCAGGGCCCAATTCCAGTATGCAACAACCCTGAAGGTGAAAACTTCCTTCCCTGTATTTAATCAGTGCCCCACGCTCTGTCTGCTGTCCCTGCCTCTCGTTCTAGCACTGAGTCAGCAGAGAAGAGCCTGGCTCTGTCTTCTCCACCCTCACACAGGGCAGCTGAAGATTGCAATAATACCCCCTGTTACCACTTAGGGCTGACATAACCCAGCCACAGACTGTTTGGGCAGCTCTCAGCTGCACTCACTCCGTTTGCCGACGTCTCAGAGCAGGGAGCCCAGAGCTGGCCCCAGGGCTCCAGGCAGCCTCACCAGTGCTGAACAGGGAGCAGAGGCCACTGCCACTGCCCTTTTGACCAAAATGCTTCTGGCACAGCCACATGTCACCAGCAGTTGTGCCCTCACCAGGAGAGCGTGCTGATGACTTGTATCAAGCAGAGGGAGCAAGGGGTGTTCAGGTCAGTACCTCCACATTCGGCAGGGACGTCCTGGCAGTCAGGAAGGATAAAAGCTGGAGGCAATCAAGCAGCAGAGTTTTTCTCACTCTGCTTTCTACATTTTTTGTAGATCCCTGAAAACTGCAGACCCAACATGGAAGAAGGAATCTCACTCTTCTCAACCTTACTCAACAACAAGCACTTTCTTATCGTGTTTGTCCATGCTCTTGAGCAACAGAAGGACTTTGCTGTCAGAGACAGGTATGATCTTCAGAACCCAAAGACCTGGCAGCTGGGCAGACTGATCTTTTCATAACTTGTAAGCAATGCAGCCTGTGTCTGTAGCCGTGCATTGCAGCTGGAGGTTGAGTTACACTTGCCTCCCACTTCCCTGTTAAGTACTGTCTTTATGGTTTTGGGGTTCCTTTTATGCTAATCATAAGTTTAGTTTTACTGGATTGGTGCTTGATCCATGCACAATTGTGCGTTTCAGATGTAACCTGGCCTCCCTGCTCACTATTGCATTGCATGGGAAACTAGAGTATTACACCAGCATCATGAAGGACCTCTTGGTGGATCTAATAGATGCTTCAGCTTCCAAAAACCCCAAGCTGATGCTGAGGAGAACAGAATCTGTGGTGGAGAAGATGCTCACCAACTGGATGTCCATCTGCATGTACAGCTATCTCAGAGTAAGAGACCCATCTGAGTGCCCTTGTGTGTGTGAGCCCAGTGCTGCGTGCGGCGGTACCAGGGGGGGTGGGACAGCAGTGGCACTGCTCCAGTCACTGGTGACTGACAAACACCAGTGTGTTGAAAGATTCAAGTGTGGAAAAGCAGCCTTAAGTGCAGTTACTCTGCCTCTGCCTAAGGCTCTGGTGAGATCAGACTTTACAGAGGGCCTTTCCTAAGGCCAGAGCATGAGCAAACATTTTCACCACGCTTGAGAAGAGGAATGGTGGGTTGGTGAAGAATAACCAGAGTGGCTTGAGGTTTTGGAGACATTCCAGTTATTTGTTGCTTTCTGTGACCAGCCCGTGCTGCCGTCGCCAGCCAGGACAGCACTGTCTGCCTGGAGCACGGCTGGCGGGAGGGTGCTGGGGCAGGGACTGAAGGATCAGTGCCTGTTGCTGTGAGGGCCTCTCATGAGGAAGGTGTCCTGGTGTTCTACCCTGGCCAGGCAGATCCAGGCGGGAGAGGTGGGACATCTGTCCCAGGAGCCCGACCGTCTTCCAGCAGTAACGAACAGGAATCATTTGGCAACTCAGAGCACATCAGCAGTCCATCTGCTCTGTGCTTTATCTCCAGTGTTTGCCAGTTCTGGCTGGAATTTCCCAGAAGAATTGAGCAATAACTTAATTGATTCCATGGCAGTTAATTGGAGGACACCCATTACACCCACAGAGGAGAGCCTTGAAAAAGCCTTTGAAAAATCTCTTTTCCCAAAGTGTTTGCTCCAGCCACAGAAGCAACACTGTATTGTCCTCACACATATCGCAATGTCTTCTGATCCCAGCTGATGATCACTTTTTGTCCTACAGCCTGTGGCTTTGTAGTTCATTATCTTTTCATTTTAGCTCACATAATTAGCCAGTATAATGAACGAAAAGTTACAGGAGTGAGCCATGATGGCTGTGGTGATGCAGCAAGACTCTCCAGCCTGCAAGAGCAGAAGAGAGGGAATTAGTCCTTTTTTTTTTTTTAATCTTCATTTTTTTGTGCCTGTAGTTCAACCATTGGAGAAAAAAAAAAGTGCTGATCTCTCCTTTTGGAGAGTAGAGACCACATGTGAGGCATCTGATTCAGCTCCACTTTGTGCTAAAAATGGACATTGTGCAAGAAGGCTTTCTCAGGGGAAAAAAAAAGAAAAGGGAAAGAAAGTCAAGTCTTATCACGTGGGCCTGGAGACTTGGGCACGTTACATAGCGGATTGCTGGCAAGGAGCTCCCCAGTGCTGCCCTGCCTGGTGCAGAGCTGCCCATCACCACAGGCTTGTCCAGGGCCATGGCGCTGGTGGCCATCCCCGTGGCCAGGCTGGTGCTGAGGCAAGCTGTGAGTCGGCTTTCCTGTGCCCCGTGGCCCCTGCCCACCTCGTGGCAGGAGGAGAAAGAATGGGGTGTACGAGTGGCAGCAGGTCTGTGGGGAGCAGCCCCTGGCAGAGCTTGACCCAGCCTTTCCCTGGGCCTGCAGAGGTGTCCTGAGCAGGGCCTGATGCTGCACACGGGGTTTGCAGTCCCCTGCCTGCGTCACGGGCTCAGCCTGGAGCTATGGCAGTGAGCTCCATCGCGGCACTTTGTGCCAAAGCCTATTTCCCATTGCTGAGAAGCAAACGGTTTCCATCCTGGAGCGTAGCAGAGAGTTGTGTTCCAAGAGGCTGTCACATCACATGTGCTCCGCAGGGAGGGTGGGGGACGCGATCAGAGGAGAAGCCATGCTGCCAGCTGAAATACGGAGTAGGAGAACTGATCCAACAGAAATGTCCAGAGAGGCCGTCTGTCTGTCCCAGGTCTTGAGGGGGTCTCAGTCTGGGCTGGGACCTTCCCCATGGTGCAGAGGAGCACAGAGCAGCGGCCAGTGCACTGCTGTGACATGGGCTGCCTGCAGCTCAGGGCTCTGATCTAAGCACTGGTGATAGGCACACACCTCCCATGTGCCTTGCCTTCCTCTGCATCAAACTCTGCTGCCTGCAGAGAGGTGTTTCTTGGTTAAAAGCAAAGACTGCCCGCCTGCCTGTAGCACTGCCCTGTCAGCCGCGTGACGATGGGTCTGGTTTTCATTCCTGAATTATCCCCATTAATCACAATGTCTATTTGAAACAGCTGCTGCAAAGGTCCCTGCCGTTGTGCAGTGGAAAAATTCCAAGTGCTTGTATTTTCCCTTGTAAGTCAACGCTACATGCTGGAAACATTTGTTTTGTATTACTGCTCTGCCTCACAGTCCATCCATTTGTGTTTTGGGGGAAAATGATTTGAAGGAGCTGTCTTCAACTGGGAAGGAGTTACAGGCCACAGTCGGTAGTGGTCTGAATATTTGGAGGGCACCTGAAGGCAATGGAGTCACCACTGACAGGGAGAGGTCTGGCTCGGTACGTGCAGGAAATATCCTGAGGAATTAGCAGGAGGTTTGCTGCTTGTGACTGGGTTCAGAGGGAACTTGGAGCGTTGGCACGATAGGTGTAGACCTCTGTTTCTGCAGAACTGCCAGAGAATGGTAGATAAAATGGTCTGTGTCTCTACTTTCTGTTACAGCTTTAGTGTAAAATGTTGAAAACAAAAAAGCCTTCCCCATGAGATGTTGTGCCTGGCTCCTAACAAACAGCATCAGGGGACCAGTGGTTATAGGAAGATTAAGGTCCCGGAGCTCAGCTTTTGGGTCTGGATCCAAGCTTCCCAAAGGTCTCATGTGGGGTGGAGCTGAGGTTTGGTTCTTCACAGAATGCAAATAGATAATCATCTCAAAATTAGCAGGCCCATGTGTTGAGCAGCTGTTTTCTGTGCTTTTCCCACCCCAGCCTCACCAGGACGTCTGGGACATGGCTGTAAGGTGTTCCTGGGAGGACGTCTTGTCAGCTGTGTTGTTAGGGCAGCAACATGTGAATCCAGTCTGCACTCCAAACCCCTTTTTTTTTTTCCAAGCATATAAACCCAAGCCCTCCCACGCTCATCGTGCGTGAAGCAGTTCAAGTCATGCCAGCCTGAGCTGTGCTTCCCACTACTGCAAAGTTATTTCAATGCCCTGGCTAGCTTTAAGAGCCTGTAACAGTTCAGTCAAAAATGAAAATGAAGTCTCATTAAAATACATTCACAATAGGAGGAAAAAAGGCCCCAGACTGTGTTTTTTTAAGTATTTTTTTGTCCTGAATCAGCACTGATCTCTTCTAGTTAAACTTCCTTTCTCTCAACGAGCCGTCCAAAGGCAGTTTTGATTCGTTTCCAGATGAGTTTCCCGAACAATGCTTGAGGTTTCCAAGTTTGCCATTTTATCTCCAGTCCCTGCCTGCCAGCCCTTCGTTCCCCTCTTTGAAATTTGCTGTCTGATTAGCACTTTTGCAGATTTCCACAACATCCCACAGTTTCTGAGCCTGAAAGCCAAGAGGCCAAGCAGAAATAGGATCTCTGGCAGAGCGCTGTCGTCGTTTCCCACCCGGCCGAGCCGGGGCTGACCCCCCACGCACGAACACGGCCCTGGGCAGCCCTGGCCCCGACCCACGCAGCCTTGGCTGGTTTCAAGCCATAACGAGCTCCTGTATCAGCAGAACTTGCACTTTTCAGATGTTTTTGGAGGCGGCTGCGGAGCAGTGGCCAGCCTCTCATGTCCCTCTGTGGCCGGAGCCGCGGCCGGGGACGGAGCTTCCCACGGGGGGGAGGCCAGGAAAGGCTCTGAAAGCCGGCACTGAATTTAGCCTCAGGTTTGTCCCAGCTGTGTGCTCACGCACGAGCAGCACACACAGGGGTCCTGTGTGCAGCAGGGCGGCCATGGGGATTGTCAGCGCTGGTGTCGGGTCAGCTGGGCAGCGCTCCTCGGTTCTCAGCACGGGCAGGGCAGGTACTGCAGCCGGGGGATGGCTGCCTGCTGCTTTCTGCCTGGTGCTCCCCTTTCTCTCAGCAACCGATGTTCATGTCTTCTGACACTTTCGCTGCTCTGTTGACGATCCTCAGCTCCTCTGCTTCCCCACAACTTCACATCCTCCTCAGGTTTCTGGAAGCCTTGCAACGCTCTGGGTCTGTGCTGCACACCCAGAAGGAGCGTTGCAGGAAGTCAGTAAACCCCAGCAGAAGGCCCAAGGAGCTTTCCTCTGTTCTTAAAAGAAGATGTCCTGGGAAAATCAAGCGGGCACACACCGTTGGCACAGATGGTGCGGGCCCACCTACAGCCCTGCTGCAGTGCCTTATCGTCAGCGCGCCGAGTGCAGCCCAATCAACACTGACATCAAACTAATTGCTTTAGCAATTACAGGGCAATTAGAATAAAAGAACCACCACGTCTTAATTAAGAAGCAGATTGAGCAGGATTTAGCAGCTCTTAGCTGAGAAATATCAGAATCACTGGGTGTCTGTTGTCTTGAGCAGCATTTCAGATGGCAGGAGTGTTTGTGCGGGGGGGGTGTGAGATGCTCAGGGAGTACAGAAATGTGCAGTAATTTGCATTTGCCTCCTTGGAAGGAAATTGCACATGAACATTAGGGAGAACAGGACGTACTCCAGTACTGAAAAGTTTCTTAAGCAAGTAGCTGATGTTTTACTTGCACATCCGTGTAGCAGACAGAAGTGGATCAGAAATGTGGCACTAAGCCACGGAGCTGAACCCTTCACAGAGAGCTGGTTCCTGTTACGGGTTTTGTTTTCATTACGGCGGTGCCACAATCCACCTCTCTCCTGTAAGGCAGAGTTTGCTGGATGGGAGGAGTTAAATGGTGTATTTGCATGCTGTCACATGGGAACAGCTTGTTGACCCCGATCCTCTCTGGTTTGCCGTGATCGGGGCTCTGCTGTGGAATAAGAAGTATGAAGGCTGGTTCCCAGAGCCACTAGCACACACAGTGGGCTCACTTCCATGGGTTCCAGTAGCAAGCCAGGCAGCGCAGAGAGGAGTTCAGCTGACGCCCTGCTGGGAAAGCTGGGCATCTGAAGACCTCAGTGGAGCTGTGCTTTTGTGCACATCAGCCCCGTCCTTGTCCCGCTGAGTGCTGTGCGTTGTGTAGCCTGTACCCTGCCAGACTGCAGGAAACGCCTCTGCCCTGGGGTGTGCCAGGTTCTCCCCGAGGTTCACCTGTGATTTCACATGTAGATCATGCACGTTTGCATTCTGGTGAGCATCGTGCGCTCAGGCAGCCGCTCAGTGCAGCCAGGCGAGTGCCTGTGCCTCTGGGCTTGGCCCTGATGCAGTGCCCCGGGGCAGGGACGCTGGCACGGCCTGGCCTGGCAGCCCCACACACACTGTACTGCCCGCAGAGCTGGATGGGGCTGCTGATGCTGACAAGCACAGCTCAGCTCTCCGAAAACCGCCTGTGGCTGTTGTTGGCTGTTATGTCCTCTTCCCCATCTGGTCTGTCGTGTTGCCATAAGCCTGAGCACTTCTGAGCAGCCTGCGGGAGATGCCGGCGGGTGATGGCCAGAGCAGCACGGCCCTGCTCCCGTCCTGTCGGCTCACAGCCTGCCCCTGCCACGCTGCTGGACGCAGGCACTCATACCAGGTACTGGTTGCTTACTTTGTATTCTTCCCTCTTGCCAGGAGACGGTGGGAGAGCCTTTCTTCCTGCTGATCTGTGCCATCAAACAGCAGATCAACAAAGGGTCCATCGACGCCATTACCGGGAAGGCTCGGTACACCCTCAACGAGGAGTGGCTCCTGAGGGAGAACATCGAGGCGAAGCCCAGGGTGAGTACCCACACCCCAGGAGCAGGTTGGACCCCGGCAGGGTAACTGTGCAAGAGGCTGCTGTGGTGTCTGCTGGCGCAGTGACCACAGCAGTGACACACCTGAGCAGGCACCTTGCTGCTGCAGACGCCGCAGCTGCAGGGCAAGGCTCATCATGATAGTTTGGTTTTGTGTCTCTCCCTTGGTGGGTCCCATAAGCAGCTCAAATTAGGGGTCTAGGAAGGTGCCATATTCAGCAACACATTTATCATTCCCAGCAAAAGAGCATCTTCACTATCACTGGGAAGGTGCTGGCTGCAAACCTGAGTCCTGAGAGAGGGCTTTGCCCAGGCTGTTACTGGAGTGGTGCTGGGAAGCGGTTGTGCAGAATGTCTCCTGTGGGAACAGGGCAGACAGAGCTGTGCGTGTGAAGGGCTCAGCTCCCTCCAGGGCCTGACATAGAACTCAGCAGACGCCTTTCCAGGGGCTGGGTCACATCCTGCTTTCAATTACCTGGCATAAATCTGGAGCAACTTCACTGAAGTCAGTAGCTTACCCCAGATGTGCATCACCTCAACTCAGAGCATGTTTGAGCTCCACATCCTCTACAGATTCCTGTTACCAATTGACCTGTAAATGTACAATGCAGAGCAGGAGGGGCGAGCAGCAGGGCTCAGAGCGTGGGCTTTCTCAGCAGAAACGGCAACTTCCCAAGTCAGAGCAGGGGAAGTGCAGCTGCTTCCAACTTTGCAAGACAAGTATGAACAAGGCTACGTGTGAGGAAGGAGAGAGACTGTGGGGTTAACGCTGCCACACTGGCAATCCCCCACAGTGCTGGGAAACCAACCTCTGCTCTGCACAGTGTGCAGCGTGAGACGACAGCTTAATGCTGTGGGGAAAACTGGCATTCACCTGTGCATTCACAGTGCTCATAGTCAAGGATGCTGACTGTCCTGGTACTGAGAAATGGTGATTGGAAGGGCAACTGTGGGCCGTAGGAATCCCAGCTGTAACTCACATGTACCAGGCAGCCTTTGCAGAGGTGGCTGTGCTCCGGGCAGCTTCCCACCCCAGTCCTGCCAGGTGGGCACTCAGGTGGCTTCAGGGTTGCAGTCACCAGCAAGAGAAGGCACATTGGTGCCCCTGGGCTCAGGCACACCAAGGAGCAGAGGCAGAGCTGAGGCCGTCCCAGAGCCAAGTCCCTGGGCAGGAGGGAGATGCCGTGCTCGTAGCATTTGGGTCTGCACAGCCTGGGGAGGAAGAGGCTCCTGGACTCTGCCTCTCCTTCTTTGACTGCCTGGCAGCCACTCCCAAAATAGGAGAGGGTTTTTAATGGGAAGAGTGTCTCTTGTTGCTCTGCAGGTCTCTGCTGCGGCTGCAGCAGCCGCTGTGTGTCCCTGAGGGCCAAGCTGGTGTATGTGGCAGCCTGCAGCCCCTCACAGCTGCTTGTCCCTGTGCTCTCAGGGAGATTATTGTGTGGTGGTGGACTACAGTGCTGCATCAGACTCAGCCTGCAGCATGCCTAAAACTTGTTTAAACAAAGGAGCTGGGCCCATTGCACCTGGGAGACGCTGAGCAATGAGCCTTGGCAATCTCATCAGTCACTGGTGGAGCCAAGATGCCGAGGATGTGACTGGCGATGGGACTGACCTTTCCTCCTGCCCTGAGGTGGTCTCTGCGTGTCAGGGCTAAGGCCCATTAGCAAGGCAGTGTGAGAGGAGGTTGCTCCCTGTGTCCTCCTGGCTCCATCAACAAACAGGGGCCTTCAGCCTCCAGGGGCTGTAAATCAGTGCCTCTTGCTGGCAGGAAAACCCAGATGATGCCTTTGGTCAGCCCGATTCCCAGCAGCACAGGGTCCCACATGTGCCACAGCCCGTGTCCCTGGGAGCCAGCACAGCTGGGTAGGGCACCTCTAACTCAACCTCTGCCTGCAGAACCTCAACGTGTCCTTCCAAGGCTGCGGGATGGACTCCCTGAGCGTCAGAGCCATGGACACGGACACGCTCAGCCAAGTGAAGGAGAAGATTCTGGAGGCCTTCTGCAAGAATGTCCCCTACTCCCAGTGGCCACGGGTGGAGGATGTCGACCTTGGTAAGGACCAGACAGTCCTTAAAAGCAGATGAAGCAACTGATGTTTCATGGTAGCTGTTGGTGTCTCAGAGAGCAGTGGGTGAAGCAGCACTGACAAGAGGGCAGACATCAGGGCAGCCTTTTCCTGAGGACAGGCTTCAGGAAAGAGTGATGGGACCATATACTCCTGGGCAGGAATAACTGGGTGTGTAACTGGAAAGAAGCTTTAGGAAATCCGAAGTGGAGCAAAGATTCTTGGACTTGCATCCCTTAAAGCCTATAGTCTCAACTCCAGAACAAGTGCCCTCTGAAACACCCCCAAGCCTGCAGATGACTTGTCAGTGCATGGCTATAAGCAGCTGTAATTGAGCCCATGGGCTTCTGTCCAGCAGTAGATTCGGATCTGTCATTTTTCTAGCCAGTGGCCAACTTCTTCTCCCAAAATTTAAGGTGAATCCAAGCCTAATGCTGGTAAGAAAAACCTATGCTGTCTGTGGTGCCTCTGTGCCATCAGATGGGCCCTGGCTGGCAGCAGTCACAGGGCACGATGTCCCATGTCATCAGTGCCAGATGATGACAGTGCCCATCTCAGTGTTATGCTCTGGGCTGCAGCAGTGATGGGGCTGCAGCAGTGATGGGCTGCAGCACGTGGCCTGTTCCCTGTTCACAGAGACACGGCTGCCTCTGCCCTGTGGGGAGCTGCCATGTACAGGCCACACAGCATCTTACCTGCCTGGTGCTCCATGAGGTAGATCCCACATGGTCCCCGGAGTGAGACAGGAAGAGGAGAAGGAGGAGATGTGCTGCTCCCCATCTCTCCAAACAGAGCCTTTGTCACTCTTCCCAGCTCCATCCTGGTCTACTCCAGTCTGGAAATCCCCACGCCATGGGGCCATTGCTAAACATCTGCTCTGGTTTCACAGAGCCCCAAGGCCTTGGCAGTGAGGCTGTGCAGCCCCAGGCGCCGTGGCATGTGTTTCCTCCAGGCTGGTGTCTCACTTCTCCCTTCTCTGTACTCAGAGTGGTTTGCCACCAGCACCGACAGCTACATCCTGCGGGACCTTGATGACACTTCGGTGGTGGAGGACGGCAGGAAGAAACTCAACACGTTAGCACACTACAAGGTAAACCTGCTGGTGCTGCAGGAAAGCTGTTCCTCCTCAGAGCCTGCCTCGCCCCAGGGGTGAGCTGTGCTTCCCCCTCCACACGGGATGGTGGGGAATACACAGGGAGGTTGCCATAGCTCCGCGAGGGCTGCCGGGGAACAGACATCTGCCCTGGCGAGCAGCTCGTTAATATTGCAACACACTGAAACTAATTAAACACACTTCATGCAAAACAAGTTATTACTGACAACAGAAAGAGGAGAGAGTCAAGCTCCTATTCCCAACGGCCACCAGCTTGGCTGATCAGTATCACTCTGTTCCTGATCTGCTCTCCTGCTGCAGTCACTGGCACCGTTGTCGCTGCCTGCCCCAGAGCAGGGGCCAGGGATGTGCCGGGCAGAGGCCGGGTGGGGAAACGTGATCACTGCAATTGCCTTCTTGACTGTTTTTCCTTTTAAAATGAAATGAAACCAGAATTTCTTGTGTGATTTCCATACTTGCTGTGTGCCTGGGAGCAGAGTCCTCACTGGTCTGTGACAGTGCTCAGACGCAGAGCACTTCTCAGTGCCAGTGTTGGGGTACCAGCCGTGCTGCCCGACCCCGCTGCTGCCACACAGCCCTGAGCGGTGGCACAGCCCCACGGGCTCCTTCTGCCCCCCAGGGGAAAGGCAGAACAGCATCTGCACAGCAGAACGCTCATAGCCAAAAATGCATCTGGGGCAGCTGTATCTGCCTGACTGCCAGGGTGTGAGGCTCACGGCTGGTTGGGCAGTGCGTTACTGCCGGTCTCCAAGCCAGGCAGCAGGGGCAGGGCAGGCACAGAGGGTGTTTGTTGCACAACAGCGGCAGCACCAGCGTCCCCCAGCCCCCGGGATCCCTGGGGGGCACCGTTAAGGCCCTGACAGCCGCTCGTCCCTTCCTCCACAGATCCCCGAAGGGGCGTCGCTGGCCATGAGTCTGTCGGACAAGAAGGACAACACGCTGAGCAGAGGTAACGTCTCACCTGTGATTTGGGAGGGGTGTCTCTGGCCAGGGGTGCTGGGAGCGGGCTGGGAGCCCCGGGCCCTGCGGGGTGTCCGCTGCAGGGGAGCTGCAGCCGCGCTGGGGACAGGCTGCAGCAGCCACCAGCCAGGTGCAGCAGTTGAGTCTGGGACTGACCCTGGAGAGTGGGTGGCTTCCACATCGCTTTTAGCATCAAGGTTTGTCTGTTCACTTGCGAAAGTGGGGTTTGTGCCCTCTTTTTCCTCCAGTAGGAGAAAGGAAACTGTTCTGGGAAGCCCATGTTTCTGACACACATTGTGGGAGGTGCAAGTGTCATGCTTGAGGTCTTTCAAAATGAGTGATGCAGTATCCTCCCTCTGCTTGCTGGGATATTTGCACCTTTGTCTCACATCCTCACCGGGGATTTGTGCTCAGTGTGCACTAAGGAAGTGAAAAATAAAGGAAGGATCTGAAACCACTTGATGGGAAAAGCCCTTTCCCTTCCAGTTAGGGGCTGAATTCCTTGCCAGCGTATTTCTAGGTTTCAGACTGTGGAAACAGACAAAACAGAGCAAGGGAAACAAAAATTCACATTGAACAGAGTTTCAAACCCCATCTCCAGGCTGCCTGCACCCAGCCTGCCCCTGCAGTGGGAGTTCTTGTGCCTGTGGGGATGAGGAGCTGCTCAGGGCTGCAGCAGCCCTGGGATGAGGCAGTGGAGCATCACAGGGCATCGCCAGGGGCATCGCAGGGCGTTGCAGAGCACCCCGAGGCAGGAGTGCCCCTGTGCTGATCCTGCCCTCTTGGGTCCCTCCTAGAACAATGCTTAGGAGACCTCTGCTCCTTAATGTACTTACTGAGGTGCTTGCCATGTGTCCCAGAAGGCAATAAACAACCCAAAAGCAAAGACCCTGCTGTCAGTTGGGGTGGGAACAGCAGCTGGGTGTCGGGGCTCGGGGAAGGCAAAAGGCAGCCACTGCTTTGGGTCCCCAGCTGAACCAGCCTCTGTCTCTCTTTGCAGTGAAGGATTTGGACACGGAGAAGTATTTCCACTTGGTAAGTGTCGCACTCCTGGCTGTGGAGCCCAGTGGCCGTGTGGTGGGAGTCAGGGGCTGCTCTAGCCCCCTGCCCCAGGGAGCTCTGCTGGGAGCAGAACCTTGCTCCGGGACAGACTTGGCAGATCTCCTGTGCATGGCTGATCCCTGCTGCAGGGACAGGCAGGCCCTGGGCAGCGCGAGCCCTCAGCCGGGCAGCACAAGCCCTCAGCCAGGCAGCGGGGCAGGTTGGCCTCTGCTGCCAAGCTGGCTGCCAGGGAGGCTGCCGGGGCACTGGGAGCAGAGAGGTGACCAGTCAGGCTGTGTGTGCTCAGCGATCCTTCCTCTCATCTGCACTGAAGACTCCAGGTCCTGTTCCTTCTGTGTGTGATGAAAGAGGAGAAAATCCTCTCAGCCTTGCTGATATTGACTTGATTCATCTCCGTGGGCTGGAATGTCAGATGTGATGAACAAGCTGGATCAGGGCTTGTTAGTTTTCTTCAGAGGGGCTCAAAGAGGTGCAGAAAGGTTATCTGTAGACAAGCTTTAGCACTGTGGGACGTAATAAAAAATAGTCAGCATGGCAAAGTAATTGTTGTGGCTGATGCAGCTGCCAGGGGCTGCAGAGCTGGGGCAGGGGCAGCCCTGTAGCCCCTCGCAGCCCTGGTCTGGTCACCTGCAGGAGTCCCGGCAGCCACTGCGGAGATTTATGAGTTCCTGCTTGTGCTGAGAGCACCAGGGCTGGAGGCTGCCAGAAGCTGCACGGATAAAAGTGCTGTGAACAACAGCAATATCTTACAGCCTGATCTTTCTGTCTCAGCTAAAGTTTCCATTTACAAACACAGCACAAACACACAATGTGTGCACACACACACACACACACAGGGCAAGGGACGGGAAACCAAATGTGCACGTGTGAAACAATGCCAAGATGGACTTGCATGTCTTGCCAGGTCATTATAGGGCGGTAATTAACTGACGTGAGCAGTAGAATGTTTGTGTTTTCGCAAAGGCCAGGGTAGGAGTATTGGCTGGTCATTTTTTCACTCAGTCTGAGGAAAGCTGGTTTCCACAGAAGCCTCGTGCGTTGCTTGTGGGACCCAAGCTGCAGCCAGGCAGCAGTGCTGCACAAGGGCCAGGAAGGAGAGCAGACTAACCTGCAAAGCGAGACTGTTTCATTTTCTTCGTCTAGCTTGAGCGAGGTAATAAAGAGTGCAAGAGAAACAAATGTCAGAAGCACTGAGCATTATGAACGACTTTTTAAAAGCCGTGTAAGGGTTTGTATTTATAGCACAGTAACTGCGTTTTAGTTTAATTTTATATACAGTTGAAATTGTGTACTTGAAGGAAAGTGTGATGCTTGCAGAGAGGAGCACTCTGAGCATGTGTTTGATATCGGACCAGGTTCTGCCAACTGATGAGTCCGTTGAACATAAGAAGTCCCACAGGCAGAGCCATAGGAAGAAAGTCCTACCAGAGATCTACCTGACCAGGCTGCTCTCCACAAAGGTAGGAGACAGGACCCCGGGTCTTTGGGGTGGGGGGTGGAATTGGTGGTGGTAGTCAAGACACTTGCTGTGGGGAAGGGGCTGCGGGGCCAGTTGCTCTGGGGAGGTGCTGGGACTCTTCCCTGCAGGATGGCTGGGGTGTGTTTAGCGAGGCTGCCGGGCACCACGGGCTCCTTGAGCTCCTTCCAGCTTCCCAGCTCGCCCTCAGAGCAGCAGTGCTGCTGCATGAAGCCCCCGCCATGATCTCCCCAGGCTGATCTGGGGTCTGTGCACATGAAAGGGATGCTGACTGCCTCAGGGCTCATGATGCCTCAGGGTTCAGACCTGAACTCATCTTCCCAGTGAGAGGTCCTGCTGGGAAAGGAGATGGAGATGCTCAGCTCTGGGGACAAAGGGAATGTCTGTACGATCTTAATTCAGATTCAGCGCTCTCTGTGAGTGCTCGGCTCCAGCAGTTGGGCTCCCAGCCCATCTTTAATCCCAGCATGATGCCTCACTGGAGCAGAGATCACAAGAATGGCCAGCAGTCTCTAGTCTTCTTTGTATTTACTGTGCAGAACAATCACAGATGTGAGATCCTAGCAGTAAGAAAGAAAAAGCTCGATGCCAAAAGAAATTAAACCCAAATGCAAGTTAATTGTATCACTATGCACAAATAAACCTTTCCCTCCCTGCCTGGGCATCCCCTTTCCCTGTGGCTTATCCCACTGGCAGCCGAGGATTGTCCCTTGTGCACAGCAGCCGCAGCCCCTCGTGCTGTGGCCCTGGGCTGGGGTGCTGCTGCCTTCCCCCATCTCCACCGTGTGCACTTGTCCCCCAGGGCACGCTGCAGAAGTTTCTGGACGACTTGTTCAAAGCCATTCTCAGCATCCGAGATGATAAACCACCTGTGGCCGTGAAGTACTTCTTTGACTTCCTAGAGGAGCAAGCAGAGAAAAGAGGGATCACAGACCCTGACACCATGCACATCTGGAAGACCAACAGGTTTGGAAGGGGAAATCTCTTTCTTTTCTTCCTTCGATCTCTGAGGAGCAGCAGCTGCAAAGCCTTGGTGTCCTGGACTAACCATTAAGTTGCTAAAAGTAGAAGGAAAACAGGAGGGGTGGTGGGGGGTGAAAGATGAGGCCAAACATGGGCTTGGAGAGCTTTGAACAAACAAAGCTCGGGGGAATGGTGAGCTGGAAGAGGAGGCATAGGCAGATAAAGGGCAGAATGAACTGACACACTAATGGAAGTAATGAAGGGAGAAACGGGGGATTGGATGCCAGGAGACAGCAATGGTGTTAGCTCCATGCACGGGAGAGTGAGACAGAGCCCAAAGTCGTGTCAGGTCTCAAGCATCGTGGAGGTTTTAAAAACAGCATATTTGGCTCCTTTTCATTTGCTTTCTGGCTTTTCAGCCCTTGGGGACACTTTTCCCCACTTGTCTCTGCTTCCAGGCTGTGAGTGCAGGGCATTCCAGGGCTGGGGACCTGGTGCTGTGCAGCCCCAGGAGCTGAGCTGAGGGACCTGTGGACAGTGAGGGGTGGGAGGCAAAGCAAAGCAGGGACATGGTGTAGCCCAGAGAGCAGGGAGAGTGAGGGGATGTCGAGGAGAGGCTCAGCACTTCTGAGGCTGCAGCCACAGCAACTGTTACCAGCCCAACGTGAAAATTACCAACAAATTTGTCTGGGAGAGCAGGCAAGCAGACACACCATCGAGCTGCAGATTTGCCTACGCTTCATTACCTCTGATTGTCAGTAAAGCAAGGACTTAGAGCAGCTTTCCCTCAGCTGCTGAGGAGGGATGGTAGGAAGGGTGAGCAAATCTGAGGAGAAAATGATGAGAGAGCAGAAAAAAAGACACATGCAATGCATTTCACGGGGCCAGGCTTACCATCAGAACCAGATGACAGTTACTGTCGTGGAAGAAGGAAAAGGAGCTGACACCATTGCTACAAAAATCAGCCAGTGGGGAAGCCTGATTGAGCAGCCTCGTGCAGGCAAACCTGCCAGTGTCTGTCCTGGACCACAGTGGGATGCAGGAGCTGCTGCAGGAGCAAAGGGCTGTGCGTGTCTGCACAAGGCTGTACCTGGAGAGTCCTGTCCATGCCATGTGTCTCCTCGGCGTGCAGGCATAGGCCTGTCACTCTACCAAGGCAGAGGGCTGTGTGCTGCCAGGATGGGATTAAATAGCTGAACCTGGCTCCACATGTCTTTTCCTCTCTGCTTTTCACTTTCATCTCCTGGGATTCCTCCCTGGGGAGCACAAAAATTGACCCGATGTGTGTTTCTGGCATGTTTCCTGCACAGCCTACCTCTGAGGTTTTGGGTCAACATCCTGAAGAACCCCCAGTTCGTCTTCGACATTGACAAGACAGACCACATTGACGCCTGTCTCTCAGTGATTGCCCAGGCCTTCATTGACGCCTGCTCCCTGTCTGACCTGCAGCTGGGCAAGGTACCGTCCTCAATACAGCTCGCGTCTCTCTTTCTCAAAGGCTGGTTTAGGGGTCAGCATTAGCACAGTAATCCCATAACAGCAGCTAAAGGGTGAAGTCAACTCCCACTGGCAGGATGGGAAATGATGTAGCTTCAGGTGAAGCTTTAATCATCACTGCCCGTGACTTCTGTGCAGCCTCTCACCTGGCAGGGCTGTGAGAAGCTCAGGAGGCAACCTTGAACCTACCCAGGCAGCTCCAGCCCCATGGTGGTGTGGGGCTGCCCGGGGCCACCCTGCTGCCACCCATCCCAACAGGGTGACAGTTCCACAGTGCTGTGTCCACCACACACCAGCCCCCTCCATCGTGTGGCCAGGGCTCGGCAGCCGTCGCCTCTGAGCCCTGTCCTGCGGGGCTGGCACGCAGCAGCACGTCCAGCACGGGCTCTGCTCTCCCTGTGCCTTGGCTGAGTGCACTGCTGACATCGGAAACTTCCCAGCATGAAGCGTTTCATGAAGAAACGCTGTAAATCGTCCCTTGGCGGGGGCTGGCAGCAGCCCAGCGTGACGCAGGGGGACCTGCGGGGGCCAGGGGCAGGAGCCGGGCGCTGCTCCCCCCAGCCCCAGCCCCAGCGCAACAGGAAGCCTTTGCTGGGAGAGGTTAATCCTGGAGGAACATCTAATGAGCCCTTGATTTTTTTGTTTGTTTGGGTTTTGGAGGGTTTTTTTTGCATGTATTACGAAACACCTCCCATTTGTCCTTGTCAGGCTGTGGGTGAGGGGAAGAGGGGTCAGCTGGAGTCAGACAGCAGATGGAAACATTTTGAGGAGTACAATAGCATAAGTGAAGGAATTGTTGAGTAACGTGGGACAAATCCTCAGCATAAAAGTCAGCTTGCATCTATGTGCAGTGTATTGCTGAATGTTTTCCAGGCTGGATTCTTCCTCTTGCTCTTGATACAGCCAATGTGAGAGCAGACTCGGGGCCTGTCCATCTGCAGTAAACAAGCAGTTAATAAACCAAGACCCATCTCAGCATAACACAGACGAATCAGACAAAAAAAAAATAACTTCAGAAAGCAGCAGCGGCAGCAGCACGGGTCTGTGGTGCTTCCAAGGGAAAGAAATACGCTGTGAGCAGGCTCTGTAACTTGGCTGTGTTCCTGTCATGCCTTGTCGTTGGGTTTGGAAATAAATCGCTGCGGGATCTGGTGCCACAGGCTGGTGCCCATCTCCCATTTCCCCTGCAGCATTAGGCACCACACATATTGCAGCAGCAGATTGCACTTACCCCGGGTTTCCTTATTTACGGCCGACACAGCTGAAGATGCTGTCTGCACGACCAGAGCCCCGCCGGGCTTGTCTCCTCTGAAGAGCTTCCCTCCCCTCCCCTCTCCACCTGTCTGAGCATCAGGGAGCAGTGGCAGATGCCAGGGTCCCACCACTCTGTGTCCCCAAGCCCAGGGCTCTTTCCCTTTGGGGTGCAAGGCTGGGCCAGTCAGACAGGTTCATTCCTGGGGTAATGATATCAGCGGGGCAGGAGCGCCTGGAGGCTAAAATCATTCATGCTCATGTCTGCAAGGAGTGCAGGCAGGGTTATGCCTTCACTGGTGCAATTTGATTGTGTGGACGGGAGGTTAAGGCTGCTTTGTCCAAGCTGACATTAATCAAGAGAACTCAGTATTTTCTGCTAATTACTTCACATGCACTCGATATAGGCCAGGCAGGCTGTCTTAGCCAATGCAAAATAAATCAAAGCTACATGAAAAATCCGAGAGGAACATCTCAACTGACAAAGTTCAGCTTGTAAGAGAGCTTTGTTCTTCAGTTTAAATCAAGCTGGATGCTCAAGAGACGCGAGTAAACGGATGCAGAAGCCCTTCCCTTGTTACCAGTTTCCACACGTAGAGCCGTGGAGCACAAGTGTTTTCTCTGACAGTTGTGCTACGCTGCAGAGCATCACCTGGCAGCAAGCCACCCACCTCACCCCATGCACGCCTCAGCCTGCCCTTACTGCACATCGGGACACATCCACTCAGACCACCTCCACGGGCACTGTGGCCTCCTGCGAGGAGGACGGGCTGCGCTGTGGGGCTGTGCCACAACACCCTGATGCTCCTGAGCGGTGCCTCTGGCATTAGCTGCTTTGTGCTGTTCCACCACACACCTGGCTCTGTGAAGCCAGGACCAAAGGCATAGCTGCCTTCTGAGCCCAGCTGTAGCTGAGGGCTGTGCGTGCTGGTTAGTGCTCTGGTCACTAAACCTTTCCAGTGAGGAGCAGTGCAGCATCTGATCTCAGTGTCTCACTCTAGGACTCCCCGACCAACAAGCTGCTGTATGCCAAGGAGATCCCCGAGTACAGGAAGATAGTGCAGCGATACTACAAGCAAATTCACGACATGCCCCCGCTCAGCGAGCAGGAGATGAACGCCCACCTCGCAGAGGAGTCGCGGGTAAGGGCTGGGGGGCTGCAGGGGGGGCTCGGCCAGGTCGGGGCACCCAGCCTGGGAGCATAGGGAGGCAGACAGCCTGCCATCAGCTACTGCTTAGATGCTGGAAAGAGCAGAGAAAGGATATTTTGCCTCAAACTTCCATACACAAACTTCATCTGACCTAATTCCAAGCATCTTCAGTTACTGCCAGAGCTGCAGTAAACACCCAGGAGTGAGCTTGAACCTAACGAGCTTTGGCACCACAGGGAGCCGAAAGCTAAATTCAGTGCCAAAGAGCCAGGAAGTTTGGAACAGGATGCCTGCAGCCCCCCGGCCAGCTGGGCCCCAGCCCCACAGCCTGCTGGCAGCCAGCCCTGGTGGGACACGGGCCCCGGTGCCAGCCGTGGGAGCTGGCAGCGGCTGCAGAGCCCGGGGCCACCAGCCACAGCTCCTCACAAGCAAACCTGCAGCATGTGTCAGCTGCAGCACCCGGGTGCTCTCCCATCCTTTGAAATCCTGAGCAGGAGAGGCCAGTGCTGTCCCGCACAGGCTGGCTCTGGGCACACTGAGCCCCCGGCCAGTGGAAGGAAATGCACCCTCCTTAGAGGAGCGGGTCACAAGCCCGGCCACATCAGGGCAACGGTAACAAACATACCCAGGCAAAACCTTCTTTTAATCTAGCCAAAGCCTGCTGACTGAGCTTGGACTCGTTTGCTGCATGACAATAATATTCCTCCCCTCTTTGTTCTGTCTTAAAGAAATACCGGAATGAGTTCAACACCAACGTGGCCATGGCCGAGATCTACAAGTACGCCAAGAGGTATCGCTCCCAGGTGAGTGGGGCCGGCCCCAGCGTTGCTCTGAGGGAAGAACAAGGGGGTGTTGTAACCCAGCAGGCAGATGCCTGCATCCAGTCCCACAGCAAGGCTGTGTCCACACTCCCACAACTACAGCAGATGCACACAGAGGTGTGTGTCTGCCCTCCTGCTCCTGGCTGCTGTCGGCAGCGCCTGGCTGGGCCAGGCTAACAGGGATGCACAATGTGTAGACCTAGCAGTGCTTTCAGGAGGGCAAAGCACAGATACACAATCCATGCCTAAAATCACTGCCCTCAGCTGGCTTCTGACCCCCAGCTAATGATTTTCAGGTGACTTCCCTCCTCCCCCAGCCCCTGCCCAGTGTCTCAGCAGACAGAGGGTGCTGGGGTGTGAGCACAGGGAAAGTGAGGCAGGCTGGGCTCTCCCTTTTGGAGGTCTGGCTGGGATTTGGGCTCACCAGGGCTGGTGTGGGGAGCTGGGCTGGCAGGAGCCACAGGCCCTGCCACAGCCACCATCTGCCCACATCTCCTGCAGATCGTGGCCGCCCTGGACGCCAACCCCACGACAAAGCGCACCCAGCTCCAGCACAAGTTTGAGCAAGTGATTGCACTGATGGAGGATAACATCTACGAGTGCTGCAGCGAAGCTTAGGCCAACTGCAGCCCTGGACGTGACCTTCTCCGCAGCGCAGTGCCGCAGGGAACCTCCTTCAGCCGCCGCAACACCGGGCATCGCCTCTGCACACGCTTGTGGTGGGGGTGGGCCTGGCCCATGGCCGAAGGGCTCCCTCACCTAACTAGAAGCCACAAGACACCTTTCTGAGCAGCTCAAAAGCCCTCTGGTCTGCACTGTGGCACCCATAATTTATTTGCCCTTGCCAGCCCTGAGTGGAGACGTGGCAAGTGCGGGTCACCGGTTCCCTCTGAGCTGCGCCTGCGCGGCCGGCGGGTCCCTGCATCCCTGCTGGGGTTCCTTAGGACGAGACGGGGCTGCAGGAGCTGAAAGGACAGACACAAAACAGGAGGGTAACCTCAGGGAGCAACGAGCAGAGACGGCAAAGGCCACTGGAGCAATGCCTGAGCTCCCTTCCGCACTATCCCTCTGACATCCTTGTTTTTCCACCACCAGGGACTCCTGTCAACTGTTCACTATCTGCTGCATTCTGTGTATTTGTGCCTTTTAATTTTTGTACTGTATGTGTAAGCATAACCACTCCTTCATCTGAGACTTGGGCAACACGGGGAACTCGGGGCTGAGACAAAGCAGTTGCTTCCCAGGTAGCTTAGGCTGGTGAAAGCACTTTATCCCCAAACCCAGACAGCAGTTACGGAGCCAGAGGAGCGTGTTGCACGTTAAAGTGGAAAGGGCTGTTCCCCTTTCCCCAGGTTCCCAAATGCACATGCACTGAGAGCTGGAGAGGCATTGGCTCACCCCTCAGACAGCTGGTCACAGGAATGGCCTCTGTGCAGGGCTCGTGCCTCGCAGCCCCTCTGGCACAGGGAGCTTGAGCACGTGCAAAGCCCCAGGCAGCACCTGCCCTCCCTCTGCCCCGTGCACTCCAGCATCTCCCTGTGGTCGTGGCTGAAAACGAGGTTGGTGCTGCAGAGGTGTCATCCTAAAGCAGCTCGTTGCTTCAGACCAGCCCTCCATGTGTGTCAGAGCAACCCAAAGAGCTCAGTGTCACTGCCTGTCCTGGCTTTTTTCTCAGCCCATCAAGGCAAAGGGACTGGGCCCCTTCCTCTCTGCCAGCAGAGCAGCTCCAGCATCCCAGGCTGTGGGGCAGGAAGCCCCATGGGGCATTGTCCCTCCTGCAGGAGCTGTGTCCTTCCTGCAGCGGGGCAGCCGTGGCCCTCCTCAGCCTGGGCTGTGGGCTAACGCCACGGGGCTGCCGCCAGCACTCACGTGCAGGCCAAAGCAGCCAGCCCTGGGAGCCCAGTGCAGCCGCTGCGTCCCCAGACTGCCAAACACAGAGGAGAAAAACCCACAAAAGTCACTACCTCACTCCAGGCAGGGTGGGTGTGAGGCAGCCCCGCTCCTCATCCCGCCAGCAAGGGATGGCCCTGGGCCACCGAGACTCCTCCTGGGTGACGCTGCCACAGACCAGCGGCCCCTCGGCTCTGGGGACGCCGCACCTGCCAGAGACCACAACGTCAGAACGGTGTATCTGTACATAGACAGCTATTTTAAATCAGATCGTAGACTTTATCCAGTATGTTACAGTGGGGGGGGAGGGGAGGGGGGACAGAGGGTCTGTTGTTTTGGGTTTGTTTTTTTTAAAAGAGAACTACAGAAGTACTTACACTGTGGAGGGTTCCTTGTCTTTGCCGAGGACGCGGCTTCTGAGCAGACCCTCGGACGGATGTAGCTGGGCTACATTCTGTTTGCAAAGTGACTCACAAAAGAGGTTTTTCTTGAACTTTTGTTTTCCTTTTAGAAACTGTGAATAGGTGCCAGAGCTGTAGGCAGCCCCAGCACGGGAGGGCAGCAGGGAGCGCTGAGCGTGGCTGGATGCGGAGAGGGCCGTGGGGCAGTTGCAGATGAGCTGGGACCGGGGCTGTTTGCCTCCGGGGGCTGTGACTGGGCCATGTGGCTTTATTATTTAATGTTTTCCAAAGCAAAAAGAAGTAGTTGCTGCAAGCATTTTAAAGGAATAACCCTAACGGAGCAGAAGCTGGAGGGTTTGTAGTGTTGCTTTGAGCCCTCGAGCCCTTTGTAACGTGTTTTTAAGCCTTGGCACGTGTCGTGGGTGTAGTGCCCTTACTGCTGTGTAGTGGGAGTGGCAGGCTCTTGGAAAAGCTGATCTTTGTAATAAAACAAGGTGCTGAAACGTGCGCAGTGACGTTCCTGCCTGTGTAGAGAGGACGGGCCGTGGCGTGGCATGGCACAGAGCTGTGCTGCAGGCGTGCACCGTGCTGGGACAGCAGCCCACGGGCAGCCCCTGTTCCTGCAGCCACACACCGCTGCTGCTGCCCAGCACCACAGCTGAGGACATGCCTGAGAACACAACCAAACCCACTCCCCCAGCCACAGCTGTGCCCAGGCACCCCGACCTCCGCCCGTGCCCCTCAGAACGGCCCCCGCCTGCTCTGTGCCTCTGGCAGCTCTCAAGGCTTCCGCAATAGCAGCAGCAGCCCACAGGGCTTGTTAAGCACGGCCTTGCTAAATCCCCTCTTCTGCCTCTCCCGGGAAGAGCTGGTCTCTCCAAAGAGATTTTCTTTTCCCGCTAGAAAGTGGATTCCTAGTAAAGCTAAATCCAGCCATTAAACCTCTCAAAAGAGCCTGGAGTTTCACACCCAGCGCCTGGTGAGAGGACACGGCTCCTGCCTGGCTCTGCTACAGGATGGTGCCACACGAGCAATCAGTGCTCTGCAGGGCAAACCATCACCAAAGGGCCAGGGGAGCTCTGCTCACTCGTTACTGCAGCATCCCCCACCCCCTCCCTGCGGGGATACAAATTCCAGCTCCATTAAAGATGGATCAACGTGGCCAAGGCTGAAGTTTAAAGAGAAGTTAGTTTGCTCAGCTCTTGCTTAAGCCCCAGAGCAAGGCCAGGAGCCTTGGAGGGCATCAGCAAGGCCAGCTGAAGATTAGCAAAATCCTCTTTAGGAAGGGAGTTTTACTTCCACTTATTTTCTCCAGCCCAGGAGGACCATAACCCTTTGCATTATCAGGCTGACCTTCAGAAGGGCTCTGTTCTGTGTGAGGCAAGAGAAATTCAGGTTTTTGAAGCTATTAAATGAAAGTGTTCATATTTTGACCCACAGAAGCTAGCAAGACAGGTTTAGAGGTGGGAACTCTGCTACAGACTGATAACGAGAGCACGAGCAATGCTGCAGTCTGCAACAAACAGCCCAGGCTCCTTTTCTGAGCCTTAAAACGCTTCTATCTTTCTCTTACCGTGGTTGGGGCAGAGTCAGCTCTCCCAGCACTGGGGACCCCAGCACGCAGCCGGAGCTGCTGCCCCAGCACTGCCGTAATCCCGGCTCAGCCGGGCATTAGCCCAAGGGCAGCGGGGAGGGCAGAGCCCCACACCAGCCTTCACCCAGGCTGTGGGACAGGCCCCGAGCTCTGCACTGCCCAGGGTGCAGCTGCACGGCGTCCGTGGGCCCCAGGAGACAACATGGCAGAGCAGGGGCACAGAGCCACGGGTGAGGCAGCAGTCGTGGCCTTTCAGGCAGCAAGTGAAGAAGCTTTATTAGCAGGAGGTGAACACAGAGTTAAAAACCTGTCCTGAAGACTGAAAACACTACAGACCCCAAAGGGCTGGAAGCAGGGCTGGGCTCCCAAAGGGAGTGGGGCCATCCAGGACCCGCTACAGGCCCTTCCTGCCCGCTGCGGGGGCGGCCGCCTTCCGCAGCCCAGCGCCTGCGGGCGCCCGAGGCTTCCTCGCCTTGCCCTCAGCCCCCTGCACCCGGGGGGCTTCTTGCTGGGCACCTTTGGGCGCCTTCCCCTTGCTCTTTCCCACAGGAGCCTTCTGGGGCCCCTTTGCGCTGGCTGCTGTGGGGTTGCCTCTGTCACCCCCTCCCGCATCCTCCGGGGCCGGAGCCACGGGGGGCTCGGGACGCCCTTTGCCAGGGCCCTGGGGTCGGCCGGCGGCTCGCGGGGCCTTCGCTCCCTCGCTCCTGGGCTTCGCTGCTGCCGGCGGGACCTGCAGGGGAAAGAGCAGCTCAGGCTGCCGCCGTGCCAGCGGCCGCCAGCCCCGCCACCCAGCCCTACTCACATCCACACGCTTCGCCTGCGGCCTCGGCTTCGCTGCTGGCGGCTTCTCCTCCGCGGCACCTGCGGGAGAAGGGGTGGTGGGTGAGCCCAAGGAGCAGCCTGTCCCCAGGGCCAGGGCGGCACGCAGGGGCTGGCAGCTCCAGCAAGCTTTTACCTCTCTGTGCTGCGCCCGCCGCAGGGGCCCGGGGCGGTTTGGCGGCCGCTTTCCGTCCTGGCTTCGGGGCCTGTCCTGCATCGGGATCCACCTGGCTCAGGGGCTGCTTGTGCCGCTGCTTGTCAGGGGCCAGCTGGAGTGAGAGAGTGGTGAGAGGAAGGTCCAGGCAGCCTCAGCCCCGCTGCCTGGGGCCAGTGGCCCCCTGCTCACCTTGAAGCGGCCGGTGGCCCCCGAGGCCGAGGAGTTGGGCGGCCGCACCAGGTCCCCTCGGCTCAGCCCTTTGCTCAGCGCCCGCTTCAGCAGGTACTTGAGACGGATGGGGTCCACCGTGGGGTACTTGGCCAGGATGAACTGCTTGATGGCAAAGACAGAGCAGCCTTTCTTGTCATCCCGGGCTCGCAGCGCCTCGATGACCATCTGCAGAGTGGAGGGGCGCGAGGAGCCCCGGACCGGGGCCACCAGGGCTGGGAGCTGGGCTGTGCCGGCAGCTCGGGCTGCTAGAGAGGCAAGAGGCATCCCTTGGAGCTGGGCTGAGCCCCAAGGCACACACACCACCCAGGGCTGCAAAACTCCCCAGGAGCCAAACAGCCACCACCCTGCTCATCCCTGCAGCCTCAACAGGGATTGTGGCCAGCAGAGCCACAGCCCCCCCAGGAGCCACAGCCCCAGCAGCAACCCACGAGAGCCCCAGCAGCACCCCACAACCCTTTACAAAGTCCTTACGCAGCTGAGGCTCCATAGCAGCTCACACCAGCCTAAAGTCAACAACCCAGACAACCCCAGTACTACTGCCCCTGCTCACAGGCCCCCTTCGCTCCCAGGTAATTTATCTGATCAGCACCCTGAGGGCCGGGATGGGCAGCAGCTGCTCCTTGCTCTGATTGCTGCCCAGGTGGGAGCAGGTGCCTGGGAAGCCGAGTGCCCTTTGCCTTGGCTTTGTAAGGGGCTGGAGGGACAAGGGGCACACGGGAGCAGAGGGAGAGGAGTGAGAGAAGGGAGCTGTGAGGCGATTGCCCTGAACACACAGGGTGCTTGGTGGGTGGTGGGGTGCAGGGATTGCTCAAAGAAGGCATTTGCTGTGGGGCTCGTGGGCAGCCAGCCCCCGGCGTGGGGCTGCATAGGACTCGTTCCCAGTGTGCTGGTGTGATATGGCTTTGGGATAGCCTGGCTGGGAAGCAGGGACCTGCACTGCCAGGGGAGGTAGGAAACAGGGAGAAAAGAAGTTCTAATAAATGAGGGGAGGAAAAGTGAGAGCTGCTTTGCTGGCCAGTGAAGGAGGAGGAGTGACTCACACTGTAGCCCCAGGTGTGCACTTGTGAGTAAGACCCCCCCCCATTCCCCTGCCCACTGAGTCCCGCTGTGCTCCAGGAAGAGCCCTCCCAGACCTGCGTGCTGGCAGCCCCTTCCTCCACAGCAGCCACTTTGTGCCCAGGACAGCATCATCCTGGTCCTGCACAGGCAGGAAAGCCAGCAAGCTCACAGGCCTCCCGTGGAGCAAACACACACCACATCCTGCCGCCTCTTCCCTCCAAGACCAACTCCCAGATTTGAAGTACATGAATCAGACACCAGCCTAAACACTGAATTATTCATAAACCTCTAATCTTTAGATTTCACTGAATATGCAGAAGTATCGATAAAAAAAAAAATAATGAGAGAATTGTACTTGCAAATTGCTCTTTATTAAAGGTTTCACTGGCACGGGCTCGGCACGTTCCCTGCAAGGCCTCGCGAAGCTGCAGAGGATCAGAAATCAGGGAGGATAATAACGTACAAAAATAGTTTCGAATGTTGATAACACTGAACAGCGAGAAAAACATCTTATTTGTATAAGTGAGCTAAAAATAAAACTGAAGAACTCTGCTACAATTGCAACGTGCCATCTTGTAGTGCCTGAAACATATGCCGACGTCTCTGGGCCATATGCTCCCTTGTCTTGCCTGCCGCGGCGCAGAGGGAAGCGTCGATGCACCCAGCAGTCCTCAAAAGCACAAGCACTGGCCAAAACTGCTTCTTGTGCCGCTGCCAAGCAGACTGCAGCCGAAGCGGGAGGTGTGTGGGAAGAGCAGGGCTGGGGCACAGCCCCGGCAGCAGCCCAGGGGCGCTGAGGGATGCAGGAGGGCCTGGGGGACGGGGCTCTGCTGCTGGGGCACAGAGCGGGGCTGACGGGGAGGGTGTGAACGGCCTGGGTGTGATGCTGCGCCGGGTGCCTGCAGGAGCCAACACCGAGCTGTCCCTGAGCACGGCTGGCTGCTGTGGCTCAGGCTGCTCCGGGCCCTGCCACGACCCCGGCCCCGCCGCTGCGCCCACAGCCTGCTTGCCAGGCAGGATCTGTGGTGAGAGGATCCATGCCTCTGCGGCAGGGCTGGGGCTGGGAGCACCCCGCAGCAGCCAGCCCTATCCCAGGCAGCTGCAGGGCACAGGGCTGTGTGGAGCTGACAGCCACAGGACATGGGGATGTGTAGAGCCACCCTGGGCAGTCACAAGGCATGGGGCTGTATGGAGCCATCCCAGGCAGCTGCAGGGCACAGGGCTGTGTGGAGCCATCCTGGGCAGCTGCAGGGCATGGGGGGCTGTATGGAGCTGTCCCAGGCAGCTGCAGGGCATTGGGGCTGTAGGGAGCTGCCCTACGGGCCCTGTGTGGCTGAGGCAGGGATGGCTGACGAGCCCTGGTCCTGCCATGTGTCACAGAGGGGCTGTGCCCCATCTTGCTGTGTGTCATGGAGGGGCTGTGCCCCATCTTGCCGTGTGTCTTGGAGGGGCTGTGCCCCATCTTGCCGTGTGTCACAGAGGGGCTGTGCTGTGGCCTGGGCACGGCAGGGTGTCGGTGCTAGGAGCTGTGCTCACAGCAGCGCGGCAGCAGCTCTCAGCAAGGCAACAGAAACGCACAGGTTCACGGCAGCGGAGGAGCGAAGCCTTGGCATTTTAATTACAAAACGTGTGTACACATTTACAGCCTTGTTCCCGGGGGTGCTAGTGCCGGCAAAGAGGGGCCGCGGCAGCGGTGGGGCGGCGTCCGTGCTCCCGGGGCAGCGACGCACCCCAGGGCCGGCGGCTCCACGGGGCTACGCAGGAGAGACCTGGCTGGTGGACACAGAGGAGGTCTCTGTCTTGCCAGCAGACGTGTCCTCGTCACCCAGCGGGTTTTTGCCGCAGCAGAGGGTTGTGATCATGCAGTTACGGAACTGGAAGAGTGAAGCGCAGGGTGAGGCGGGCAGGTGGCAGAGCGGCTCCCGCGGCGGAGCGGAGCTGCTGGGACCCCACAGCACAGGAAGCACCGTGGCCCTGCAGCCCCCTTCCCCACCCTGCCTCTGTGCACAGCACAGGCTCAGCCCCAGCTCCTGCACCCACACAGCCCCTGGGCCATTGCACACAGGATGGGCTCGCCCTGCACAGCCACCCTCCTGCAAGGTCACCTGGAAACAACCCTCCCCCCTGTCCCCTGGCACCTCAAGGAGCCCTCAGTCCCTGCAAAGCAAAACAAAGGAGGCTGCCTGGAATCCTGCCAGTTACCTGTTTGTTCATAACGATGTAAATCACGGGGTTGTAGATGGCAGAGCTCTTGGCAAAGAAAGCCGGGATGGTCATGAAGATGGGCCCGAAGTCTGAGCCCTGGTTGGTGAAGATGTAGAAAGCCACGCTGGCGTAGGGGACCCAGCAGATCAGGAAGGCGACGACCATGATGATGACCATGCGGGTCACTTCCTTCTCTGCCTTCTGGGTGGTGGCAGACTCCTGCTGCTGGGCAGCAGCCTGTGGGCAGAAGGGAACAGAGACACGATGGAGCTGGGGAGGGCTGCGCGGGGCGGGATGTGTGAACAAGCCTCGGGGAGGTTGAATTTGCTATTTCCCCTGTTGTGAAGGGCCAGCCTGGCTCCCTGGAAAGCCCTTTGTGTCCCCAGCCTGGAGCCTGTCCACGAGCTTGGGGACAGGGGCGGCCCCGTCCCACGCCACGGGCAGGTACCCACCTCCTTGACGGTGCACACCAGGTTCCCATAGCAGAAGAAGATGACCGTCAGCGGGATCATGAAGTGAACCACAAACATGTAGATGACAAAAGACTCGTTGTTGATCTCTGGCTTCAGAGTGTAGTAGTCGATCCCACACGAGCACTGCATGCCCTCGGGGATGTACCTGCAGGGGAGCAGGCGGGTCAGCACCCTGGGGCAGCTGATGGCTGGGCTCCCGGGGTAGCAGGAGGCCGTGGCCATGCTGCCAACCGGGCTCCTGGGCACAGGCCGTACCTGGACCAGCCGAAGAGCGGCGGGGCAGCGCAGGCCAGCGCCATCAGCCAGGTGAACGCGACGCCCATGATGGCGTGGCTCTCCCCAAAGCGGAAGTTGCTCATGGGCTTGCAGACCACCACGTATCTCTCGATAGCCAGGACAACCAGCGACCAGAGAGCAATTTCACCTGCACCAGGGAGAGAGGGGCATGGGGACACAGGGACTTTGAGCAACAGGAGGAGGAAACATGCTGATGGCGGCACGTGGCCTGCTCGGACTGCTGTGCCCCAGGAAGATCTCTGGCAGCAGAAAAAACCCCACCAAGGGCTCAGAAAGAGACATGAACGGGGACCAAGCGCAGGTGCAGTCAGAAAGCGTGAGAAGATGCTCACTTGCTGCACTGCTGACCCACAGGAGCCACTCTGCTGGTGTGTTTGCAGATCCATGACTGGATCCTACTCCCCATCTGGGACAGCACCTGCACCCAAAGCCTGCAGTCCCACTGAGACTCAGCGGCTGCCCACCACCCCAGGATTGCCCCTTGCTGCCCACAGCTTCCCAGCAAACTCACGCCACAGGGACCAAACCAGCGCAAGAGCTGCCTGTGGCTGGAAGCTGAATGGAGGGCAGGCTTCTTGAGGCACATGAGTTTTATTGAACAATTGTTTTGGTGAAGGCGGCTGTGACAGGGAGGAGAGAGACAGGCACTGCAGCAGAGCCAATGACAGGCTCGGCCCCCCAGACAAGAGGAACCCATTTGTCACCTCTCAAGTCAGAAAGCGAGCCAAAAAGATGTGCAAATCCAACCACTGCAAAAGCTGCTACTGGCTGCTTTTCATTGCTGCACTGTTGTTCTCAGAGTACTGAGCAGGTGGCTACCAAAATAAGGCAAAAAAAACACCCCACCCTAGTGTCGTTCATCTCTTTCACCTCCCACCCTGAGACACTGCAGCTGCCTCAGCCCACAGCAGCAGCAGCAGCCCTTCCACACACCGCGTTCTCCCAAGATCATCTGGGCACCTTCCCTCCCCCTGCTAAAGCCTGGGGCACTTCCCAGCAGCAGGTTTGGCAGTATGTGGGACACTCACCGCCCAGTGTGGCAAAGAAGCCCTCGATGTAGCAGCCCGTTACTCCAAAGACAAAGTACCCGTTCATCGACGTGTACATGGTGGTCGTGAAGCCGCCAAACACCATGAAGAGGTCGGCGACCGCCAGGTTCAGGAGGATGTAGTTGAGAGGCGTCCGCAGCTTCTTGTGCTGGATGGTGACGTAGAGCGTGAGGAAGTTGACGGGGAAGCCCAGCAGGATCAGCATGAACATGTAGGCAGCCAGCGCCGAGAACTTCCAGGGCTCAGCCAGGTAGTACTGGGGGTACTCGAAGGGGCTGCGCACCACCCCGGTCTTGTTGGACATGGGCACGTAGAAGTCTTGTCCTTCTGTCCCGTTCATGGTGGCGGCTCGTCAGTTGCCTTTGGCTCTCACCGAGGGGTCTTTTGGTGCACTTTGGGATCGCCTCTGAAGCGGGGCTCCTGCCACCTCCCAGCCCTCGCCGTGCCCCCAGGAGCAGAGGCTGCGCTCAGCGCTGCAGGACGCCCCTTATGAAGCGCCCCTGGGGCAAAGCCGCGGGCGCCGGCGTCAGCGCGATTACGGCTTAGGGAGTTATTAATCATAATCGCCCGGGTAATTGGCTTTCCTGGGAAGATATTGAGGTGACACCTGGCTCCGGCTTCGCTGTCATTGCTGGAGACCACCGCTCACAGTCACACACAAAGAGGGAGCTCTGCACCACACCTTTCACCTGGGGGTCCCCGACGCAGACGGCAGCGGCACTGTCAGTGCCCACTCCTCAGCCTGGCTGTGCTCCCGGGCAGCACGGCTCCGGGGGGCCTCAGCCCCAGCAGCCTTTGCACCCCATGACCCAGAGCTGTACTCCCACTGCTCGCGCTGACAGGAGCAGAGCTCGCCCCTCCTGCCCCTGAGGCCCCCAGTTCAGCCTCCACAGTGCTCAGGGTGTGCTGATGCCTCAGTTTCCCTGCAGAGGGACTGGGAATGGGGTGCCTCATGCCAGGCCGAGGGTGTCAGGGGAAGACAGAGCACATGGGAGTCCTTCTCTCAGCTGTGCTTTCCCAGGGCCCCTGGGCTGAGCTTTCAGCACTTGCCAACAAACACCTTCCATCCCGTTCCTCTCTAACAGGAGGGAAGTTTGTGCTGCAAAACTCCCTGGCAGTGTCTGGGGGCTGCAGGCTGGGCTTGGCAGCTGTGGTGTGGTCTGCTAGCAACAGGGGGAAAGGCCCTCACAAGGTCTGTGAGAGCAGCCAGACCCCACCAGAGCTGTCCCATAAGTGCTGTTCCCCGTGGGAGGCTGCAGGAAGGTGCTCTGGGGCACCACCAGCCCTTCTGCACGTGCTCTCAGCCACCTCGTCTTCTGCCACGGGATTTGGCTGGGCAGGTTCAAGCACCACAGCGAGACACTAACCCCACAGGCAGGTTTTTTCTTCTGTGCCTGGCTCTGTATGTGGCTTGGGTCATCCTAATCTCATGGTAATACTCAACAAACTGCCCAGTCCATTTGTCCTGGACACGTATCATTCAGCACTGGTGCTGAGAAGGCTGCTGGACATCGAAGGGAGGTTCTGAGCTGAAGACAACTCTTAACTTCACGTGCTGGTTGGCAGACACTGCTGGTCTCCCTGAGCCCTTGTGGATCCTTACAGCCCCTGTGGGAAGCTGCTGGAACCTCTTGTGTGTCTCAGCCTCCTGCCTCAATGGAGCCAGCTGTGCTTGGCACACTGTGCCAGCCAGCACCCGAGGCACATGCTACCTGTTCTTATTTTTCAGAGGCAACAGGATGTGTGCAGCAGAGCCATGGAGTCAGCCACAGGGGCCTGCTCCTTGCATTGTCATTCATCTCCAGACCTATTTTCCCCATCTCTTCTCTTTCTTTCCACCCACTGTGTTACACCTTTGTCATCAGCAGCCACTAACATCCCGGCTGGCAGGCAGGTACCCTCTGGTTACTTCAGGGAGGCTGCACAGGGACTGTCAACTCTGCCCCCAGGTAGGGGACAGAGGCTGGAGGAGACCTGAGCACATGTCCTTGCTGCTCTGGCTGCAGCAGGGCCAAGCTGAGCATTCCCTGCAGCCTGTGTGGGGACTGGACCACTGTGAGCACCTCACCCAGCACAGGGGATGTGCCAGAGCTGCTGGAGCTCACAGGTGTGAGGTGGGCAGTGCTCACATCCTCCTGGCCTTTATAAACTTCCTTCATCCTGGCCCAGTTTCCAGCAGTGTTCCCTGTGGGTTAGCTTAGCACATGCAGAAAGTTTAAAGCAAAAAAGCACAAAGCTCTGTTCTCTAAATCAGAGACCAAGCTGGGAAACCCTCCCTCAATGGGGAAGGTCTGAAGGAGCTCCAGTGCTGCCCCCCCTGACAAAGGAAGAGCTGTCTGGCTGTGGCCACAGGCTCTGGACAGTCCCAAAGGTCTTCTTTCACATCAACATGAGAACCTTACATTCCCACACACACTCCCCCACCCCCAGCCTCTCTCCATTAACTTTTCATGTGGTGCCAAGGCCAGAGCAGTGGCACTGCCTAATTGCACATGCAGCTGGTCCTACTTGTACCTGGGCAAGGTGGATTAAAGGTTTATCCTGCTGATACACAAACATGCCACGTTAAGCAGTGATGCAACGGGCCCCTGCTGAGGTCAGCAGCTGCTGCCCAGAGCTCTGGGCCCAGCCTGTGTCACGGGGAACAGCCGGGGCAGGAGCCAGTGACACGCTGCAGCCAACTGCCGGTCAGCAGCTGCAGCCAAAAGCGCGTGGTGGGAGCTCCTGTGCCCCTGTGAGGGCACCCTGGAGTGCCCCTGGCCCGGAGCAGGCTGGAGCCAGAACAGCTGTGCTGGGGACGAGATGTGGCCCCTCTGTGGCCCATCTGGTTTGGCCAGGAAAAGCTGAGTCCACTTTTCAAACCCGTCCCATGCTCAGGGAGCTGGTTAGAAGAAAAAAAAAAATCTTCCTTCCTTGACCCATTTTGTCTCAGTGTCACGGCAAAACTATTTATTTTCACAATTCTTCCCTCCCACCAGCTCTGCAGAGTCAGCTCAGCGCCAGAGAACCAGCCCAACGCAGCTCTGGCTCACACAGCATTGTTTATCCTTGTCAGTCACAGAGCCTTCGCTGCAAACACTCACAGATGAGTCACAATGCAGACAAGGGTAATTAGAACAGAATGTTTTTGAAGTGGCACATTAAGCAAACTTGGTCAGGAACCACTGAGGGGCTGGGAAAGCCTCAGTGCCACTGTGTAGTGTCCCATTCCAGAGGAACTCGGGCAGAGACATCACCAGTTTCATGTGCACAGTGCGGCTTTCATGGCTCCTGCTCTACCAGCACACAACCACTGCAGCCAACAGCTTAAGACAGTGAAGCATAATGTCATCCTCCTGCTCAGAATGAAGGGAGGCTGCGACAGACAGGGTGTCATAACAACAACAGAGCCCGTGGTAGCATGAAGCTGAGACATCGTCACTGCCTCCCAGCTCCAGCCTGGCTGATTACCCACAAACTCTCCTGCTACCAGAGAACTACGTGGTGCCTGTCCCAGGCAGGGCCATGGCTGGGGCAGCTGAGACACAGCTCATCTTCCCCCCAGCACCGACCTGGTGCTGCCTCCTGGCTGGTGTCAGAGCTCGGGTGGGTGATGTGCTGATGGGCTGCAGCAGAGCAGAGCAGAGCAGGGCTGCGCAGCACTTGAGGCTTCCCTCTGCCCACGCTGTCCCCACAGCCACGGGCCAGAGTCGGGCAAGAAGTGTGGAGGGACAGAGCTGGGACAGGTGGCCAAAGGGTCATTCCAAACCAGAGGATGCTGTGCTCAAAGCAAAAGCTCAGGGAGAAGAGGAAGAAGGGAAGGTGTTGTGTTTGCCCTCCCCAGTGACCGTTATTCACAGAGGCCCTCTCTCCAGGAAGCGGGCTGGATCTCTGCCTGCCACGGGAAGCAGTCCATTCCTTCTCGCCTTGCTTCACTTACAAACTGTCCTTATCTCAATCTATGAGCTTCTCTGCTTTTGCTCTTCGGATTTTCTCCACAGTCCTGCAGGGAGGCAGTGAGTGAGCAAACTGCTGCGTGGGGGCTGCACTGCTGCCTGGGACCGACCTGCTGTGTCTGGCCAAACACACACATCATTAAAATCCCCTCAGCCTCAGCAAGAGGCTGGAGCAGCAAGCAGCAGCTCCATCTCCTCTCACAATTTTTGCCCACGGCTCTGGGCTGTAACAACACTGGGGAATACTGCTCAGAAGTGCCCCTGTAGCAATGGCCCCTGAGCATGAGGGCTGAGGGCCCGGGGTGGCTCTGACCTGCAGCTGTCTCCCCACCACAGCACCCAGAGTCATGGCAACGGCCTCGGGACTGTGGTGCCACAGTGAAGAGTCTCCTGTCCTGTAGCCAGGGCTGGTGCTGTGGGAAACCCCCAGCTCTGAGCCCTCAGCTGCTGTGGCACTGCTGCCTGTACTCAGCCTGTTTAAAGGTGCAGTTCAGCCCGTTGGGTCAGTGGCACCTCCCTCAGCAGCAGGGACCAGCTTCTCAGCTTCCACACACGTGGCAGCTGAGGTGTTTATGGCTGAGCAGCCTGGAAACACACACTGCCACCCACAACCTGGCATCCTGCATTTCAACGAGGGTGAATTCTATGCAGGTGAAAGCTTCACCCCCACTCCTCTGAGAGGCTGAGGTGTGGCTGAGGTGGGCCTCCATGTCAAGATCAGTGTGTAACTCTTAAAAACAGACTCCACTAAACTCTCATGATGTTCTTGCCTAAATGGAATAGAAAGAAAAAAAAGTCCATCTCAGAAAGACCAGCATTACAGCAAGTTCTGGGACAAGGAGTAGAGGAAATGTTCCTGTTTATTTGAAGATCTGTCAGTAACGGGTTCATATTGTGCAGCAAATAAAAAATCAAGTGCTCACACAAGTTAGAGTAAAAGCAACAGTTATGTCGAGGCTGAACTTGACCTTAGAAACATTCCTGTAAAAATCTGTGGCAGCTGAGCTGCTGCCTGGGAAATGCAGGAGACACCCACGAACAACAGACATTTTCTTCCTGAAAAAAGCAGCCACATTTCTTCAGCTCAGTTCCACTCACGTACAACATGGAACACGATGACTTGACTAAGTTGTTAGGAAAACTTTGAGCAGCACTTTGCCAAGCCAACAGAGGAGTCTGGCAGCTGAGGTGTAAGATTGTTTTTCTTCATTGGTTTGACTCATCTATTCTCCGTCGACAGAACGGGCAGCAATTGTGCTGGAGTACAAGCAGCTCATAGTCTTCTGTATGAAACATCTGTTGATTAGGAACAGATTTAGGGACAAGTTAGCCCATGACTACCTCAAAGAAAATGCAAACTGAGCTCATTGGCCTCTCTATGGTGCAGACATTCTGAAGCTACCATTACAAGAGAATCAGTCCTCCTACTTTGGATGCTTGAGAGAGTTATGACCTGGAAGAGAGCAGCAAGCATTTCTCAGACCACTGCCGATGAGGCTGAAGAGGCACAAACCCATTAATTACTTTTGCAGAAGGAAGGACAGAAATTAGATGCTTTCTGTGCAAGCAAACGTGACCGAATTCCAGTGTTTGAAACAGCCACTCCTGCCAGGGGAAGGGCTGAACCACAAACTGCCTGAGCTCCTGACCCATTCTCCCTGCTAGACCAAGCTCAGAGAGGCAGAGCAAAACACTGAAACAACTACAAATCAGCATTTCTGCTCAGCCAAGGTTTGCCTGAGAGGCTCTGCCTTGCTGTCAGTACAGCTTCTCAGATCCAGCTACCTCCAAGCTCTCAGAAGGCAGCTGTTCCTCTCTGCACCACGGCTCAGGGTTTGGTTCTCACTGCCTTCTCCGTCTCTGCACCGTGCAGGAACTGGCTGAGGTTTCAGTGATGAGGGTTATTTCAGCCATAGCATTTCAGCCTCGGTAGGATTGGTTTTGGTTGTTTTTTCAAATGTCTCAGTGAAAGCGGTACCTGGAAACAGGAGGGACACATGGTGATGGAGGCGTCCGGGAGCAGCGAGCGGAAGTACTGCCAGCGCAGAGGCTTCGGCCAGCGCTTGATCAGGACGTCCCTGCGGCTCATGGACTGCAGGGCAGCTCGGTTCACAACCACGGGGACGAACTCGGAGCCTCCTTGCTGCCACAGACCAGGTTTACAAAGAATCACTGTTAGCCAATGGCAGAGCCCTTTCAGGGCTCACACTGTGTTGTAAGAACAAAAGTAAAATGCAGCTGAAAAAGTGAATATAGAATTGACCCGAATCTGGTGCCACCAAATTCACCATCAGTTTGAGCAGCACCCTCCAGCCACATCTCTGACCTGCTTCAGTGAGCTTCCACAGTGCATTTTGACACAATCCCTTGTAAACAGCACCCACACCCACAGGCTTTGTTAAAGCCTCAGGGCAGGAGCAGCCTGGGGAGCTGCCCCTTTGTACCGCTGTATAAGGAGAAAACGAGCTTCCAGGAACCTTCACTGTAAGGTTTTCGCTGGTTTGTGGGTTTGGGTTTTTTTTTTTTTGGTTGGTTTTACTGGGAGTTTTTAACTATTTTTTTAAATTTGGTTAGAAGAGCAGAGTTCTCTTTCCCCTGAAGCACCTTCCCTTTCCCAGCAACCTGCTCTGTCCCTCTCAGGTGGCAGCCTGTGACACAGTCACACCAGAAGAGCAGCTGGGATTCCAAGTTAAAATATTCTATTCATTTCTGTTGTCAGCAAGAAAGAAACAATTGGAAGATACAGGTGGGGCTCTTACCTCGAAGCTCAGCTTTGCTGTGAAGGGATCATCATCTTCAATAGTATCTGTATTATCAAGCCTCAAACTCTGTGTATCTAGATGCATTTCTTAAGGAAGAAAATTAGCTATAAAATTAGCTGCCCTCACAGTAGCTAGGACTCACAGAATAAATATGAAAGCACACCAGCAGGGCTGGTATCCTTGTTGTGTCAAAGTATGCTCAAACTGCTGCAAGACCCCAACTACCATAAAAGTACTAGAAGGGCTTGCTGTGATTCACAGTGACTGGAGTCATTTATCACTGCAGCTGCTGCAGAACAGCGAAACTGACCACAACCAAGCATGACATCAGCTCTGCCCCTCTTCCCTCTCTGCCCCCTTTCTCTCAACCAAATATGACATCAGCTCTGCCACCTTTCCCTCTCTGCCCCTTTGCCTCAACCAAGTATGACATCAGCTCTCTCCCCTTTCCCCCTCTGCCCCTTTCTGACATATAACAAAAAGCCAATGAAGCAACCTATTGAAATGACACTCTTGAGAAGCTTTAGTCAGAAACTGTGTCTCCTTGTGCATTACTCTGCACCTAGTATTGCACGGCCTCCACAGCAACTGGGAGCTCTGGATGCCAAAGCATTACAAAACAGATTCCAACAGGAATGGTTACAAAAGAAGTCCGTGCTGGTTTCCCTCAGCCAAGAGAAGCAGCTTCTACAGCAAACTGCTACTGGAAGAGAACAACATACTTCAGAGTCTCCCCATTCTTTACAGAAAATGGTTAAAGCAGAACAGGGGAAGCATGGCACTCCATCACTAAAGAGAAAGGTTTCACCTGATTGGAAACAAGCTCTCCCGATGGTGAAGCCTGATGAAAATCCCAGGCTTAGTTAAAACATTGCTTTGGTTGTTACACTGACTGGAGCAGGAAACACAACGTGATTGTCCTCACATCAGTCATATGACACACAGAACACTTTAAACCCAAGGGGGAAAAAATTTAAAATGGTTCCTTTCTTTCCCTAAAAACAAGGGCTGAAAGCCAGTCAATCCAAAGGATACGGTCACCCCTTATCTCTTGCCATTTGTTCTCTCTTTTATTCAGTCTGGGAGCTTCAAGATCAATGAGAGCTACAGCTTCTTCATCTGTGATGCCATCTTCCAAATAGAACTCAACCAGATGCAGTACTTCTGTGAGGGTGAGAAAGGCAGGGAGTGTTTGACGTGCAAGAACTCAGGAAAGGCCTCCCAAAAGATCCTGTGCCCCTTCAGCAATGCACACCCTCTGGCTTCTGTGACGGTGGTGTCCTGCCCACGGGTTCTCACGAAGCAAGTTAAATACAATTAAACCCACCAACCCACCTCAGCTTCTCAAGGGACCGCATTTGTCTTAATGAAACACTTTATACATTCAGTGTGTCCTAATAAAGCCATGCTCTACCGCTGCTGCTGCTGTCTTGCAATGGAATCCAACAGTCCCTGGGACACCTGACAGCCACAGTCAAATATAACAACATTAAAAGGAAAGATTGTTTGTCCAGATAACATTGCCAAGAGAGCAAATTAAGTACTACCCTACTCTGTGAACATTTATCTGCTTGAAAAGCACACCCGGGTGTGATATTCCAACTCACCATAGGAGGAAGCAGAGAAGACAAAAGGCTGTCTGCAGTTGATGCAGACGTTCCCCAAGTTATTCAGTAGAGGGTTGTTGGTTGAGCACCTGTAACACAAGGGCACAAGCTCCTGCAAAGACACACACAGGGCACAGTAATCGTAAACACATCAGCACATCTGAACCCTTTGTTTCCAATTAAATAGAGGCTCCTCAGTTTTGCGCCACTGACAGTCTATCAGCTCATCTGGAGGAACACTGCTGTGGTCCTTTAACATCTGAGCATGCTTTCTCTTTATCATAAACCAACACATTTTCACATTAAAAAGAGCCATCTTCCCCATTCTAATGGTTAAATTGTCACCTTGCCTTTGCAGTAACAGCAGCAGAATCCTGCATCAAACACACAGTGACAAAAGAAGTCGAAAAGAAGGTTGCTGAAGCAAAGTTTTTTGCTCTAAGGTTTGGTCAAATCCAAGTTCTCCAAAATTCATCTCTCTTCTGTTCAAGAGCGTGGTTATTTTAGGCAGTTCTTAAGGCTGTGTTTTTATTCTTTCAGGTGGCCAGGTTCACTTGCACAATACAATTTATTTTTAGTGAGTGTTCCATGAGACGTGGCTTTATAGAGCACTGCACAAAGTCAGACTTCAGTTTAAAGAAGAAAAGGTGTTAAAATAAGACTTAAGGAAGGAAGGTCACTCAAGGGATCGGGGGAGGAGGGAAGGAGTGCTAGGAGTGGGACAAATGAAAGTGACCTCCAGCTGCAGAGAGAGACAAAGACTGTGGAGTAATTGCGTGTGGATTGCGGGGAAAAAGGCTTGAAAGAATTAATAGGCAGAGAGGAAGGCAGATGCAAGAGAGGAGAGGGAGGATGGAAGCTGCCCATAAAGGATGGACTGATCTTAATTTGCTCTCAGGAGCAAAAGGAAGCCTGACCTGAAGAATAACACTAGAAGGACTGTTTCCAGCAGCAATATAATTACATCACACAGCTATGCATATTTCAGATTTTTTTGAGCATACAGCAACTCAAGATTCCTAGACTGGGCCACATACTAATGATTAAGATGAAACACATCACAACTTACTTCACTGTCATGGAATGGCTTGGACCGGATTGTCAGGCTGCCCAGCTCAATGGACTTCTGGAACCTGGCTGGGACCTGCAGCCCCTGTAACTTGTCATAGGCGTGACGAGCCAGTTTATATGCACCAAGAGCCTTACTCTGTTTTGCCAGGGCAAACAATGTGTTGCTATAATTTAGTTAAGGAATAAAGACACGTTTGGCATTTAGGAAAAAACTGCAATAGTCCTTCTAAGCAGAGCAGCTGTGCAATGAGGCACATCCAACACAGCACTGCAAAGGGGCTTTGGCAGCAGAAACCCACTTACACAACTCCATTGAAAAACAAGTGTGAAAGAACCAGCAAAATGTCAGTGGGCAACCATCAGCAAGGTAAGGAATGACCCTACACAAATACTGCTCTGGTTGAAGATTTTTATTCCATCTACAAAATTATTGGAATGTTAGAGTAAAATAGATTTTCCCCCAACAAAAAAAAACAACAATCCCCCAAAAAAATCACCACCAGCAACCCACCGACATCAAGTAAATACACGTGGTCTTACTGGAAATAATGCGTATGCCCCACATCACTGACCACAGGCTGTCTCTCCCTTTCATCAGTCTACAGCAGCAGCTGCTGCTTAGAAAGTAAGTGATCACAAGGCATGCTATGAACGATGTTATGAAAGATAATCCATTTGTAAGGGAGGGAGCTATGAGAAGAAAAGCTAACATCCCACCCAGAGCCATAAATGAAGTGTGAATGAGCAAATCAGGCCTCCCTGTGGCATCCAGTGACCCTTCTTGTTATCTTTTACCAACAGGTGCATTTCTACAGGGCTCACACAGACCGTGTATGAAGTGCTCTCCAAAGATGCAATATGTACTAACAAAGCTGTGCAAATGCCAGCCTGACAGACACCACACAGCCATACCAGCCTCAGGGGAGGCAAAAGCTCCTGTCTCAGTTCAGTCTCCTTGCAACAACACTGTCAAGATTCAGAGCCAACATCCTGTTGCAGTGACTGGTATCCTCGAACTTGCTTCCCCGACAAAGGTGGTGAGGCAGGCTGGGTGGGTGTTTTGAGAATTATGTGTTAGTTCATTTGTACAGCTCTTCTAAACGATCACAAAAACCCCAAACCCAAACAGCTGCACAGTTAAACACACAATGGTTTGAAGATGCTGATTATTTCCTTAGGGACAAAAGGCCATTTCCATTAACATAACCAAGAGCTGAAACTGAAGATACCCTACAGGAGATGCCCGCATTGTGGATCAACATCAATTATTCCTTTCATGTATCTCACAAGATAACTTCTAGATTTTGTACTGTAATGGAAGGATACACTTTTGAGATCCCCAAAGGAGTCTCCTTTGTTAAGCTGTGAAGCAGAAACCTGGAAAGGTTGAAGAGGGTTTCGGGCAAGTGGAAACTGAAAGGCTCCTCCTGCAGTATTGGAAAACACAGACACGTATTTCTAAGCAGGAAAACCAATAACTTGTATCGCTGAGCTCCGTGGCACCAGGCAGCTCAAGTCCCGTGTTTCTCTCATACAGCTGCAAAACAGCAGAGCTGCTGACAGCATACAGCAAGTGGATTTTGCATGTCTTTACCACCTTTATCACACCTGCTACATGCAGAAAAAAAGAGAGAAAGAGATCCCTGTAGCTAAACCAGAATCTTTACAGGCTATTTAAAAATGAGAGCAGACTGGCCAGCAATGGCACGGCCTCCACTGCTGCAAGGTCTGAAGCAATCTGAGCAGCAAAGACCTCCATAGCAGCCTTCTTTTGTCGAGGGCACACACCAAGGATTCTCCAATGCTTTACAAAAGGTGGTTTCACCAACACAAGCAGCATTGTTACTGTAACTGCAGGAAGCAGCAGGAGCTCCTCACTCCTTGCTGTTTATCATTTTGGAGTAGTTTACACACATTGCTACTGATACATGTACAACACTGTGCGAATCTATAGGCTAGGGTGCCTTCTTCTGTTCAATCTTGCCTTCCTGTGATTAAATGAAAAGCCAACTGTAGCCTGTGTAGGGCCAGAGGCTCAGGTCACTGTGGAAACCAACTGACAGAACTAGCAAGAAAGGGCTGAGGGTGGGAAGTCAGTCCTTGTACCTTCCACCCACACTGAGGCAAGCACAGACCTGCTGAAACTTCACTGCAGCTTTTAGAATCTAAGAAAGCAAGTTCCTGTACAGCACAGCAGAAGGCAAAGAAAGTTACTATATAGTGTCACTAATCTGCACTCAATATTTAATTGCCTGAAAAGTCATTAATTATTGCTAGTTATTTCTGGACTCCCTGAAGGAAAATGCTCAGGAAGCACAAACACACAACTTGTAAAGTGAGTATCTGACCGTGTATCTTTGAATAAAGTGATAGACATGGTAAACTTCTGCCAAATGCTGGAAGTGATGAAACTTCTGTAACATTTCAGTCTTCTGCTCTTCATTCTCTGTGGAAGGCAAAGGCATTAGTGTAAGTCTCTGAGATGAGCCTGTGAGGCTCAGCTGGAAGAAAACAACGTGTCGCAATTTGAACACCAGCACTTCCAAAAGAGGTATGTACCAGGTCAAGTGTGTCGCACCTACCTGCCCAGGCCACATGTTACACAACCTGGCCATTTTTCTCAGCAGATTTCTGGCCTAAATCAAACATGGTAAAACACAAAACAGCCAAGGCTATCGTTTTAATAGAGCCAGAGGCAACAGCTTGCTTAAAGGTAGAAAATGGTAGGTGTGCATCACTGGGAACCTCATCCATAACTTCACAAACGAATACTTCTGAAACTAATTCATAAATACACTAGTAATCCATGTGGAAAAATCTGCATCTCTATACAATACCTGAGGGGTAACAGATCAGCACTATCATGCATCAGCTGAACTAAAAAGGTAAGGTACTTAACAGCACCAGGCAACAGGCAGTATTACCAATCCTTTGTACTTACTAAGTTATCCCTACTGACTGCTGGCTCCACCCTTCTCCCAGTGCAACACACTCAGAAGACAAGATGATAGCTAACGAACAATCAGTTCTATCTCTGTTGGTAGAAATAATCTGCAAAGTTCCTCTCCAACTTATGATCAAATACCAGCTGTACCTGACACTCTGAGATCATTTGTTATTTACCATCACGTTAACCCTCCAACCACTTCTCTGTGTTGTGAAGGCACATGAGGATGCACAGTCCCAGGAGACAGGATTTTGGCTCTAGTCAGATTTCAAAAGACTCTGTGTGCAGATGTTGCTGTTTTGCTTATTTGTTTTAAATATGCAGTGGGAAAACCATGGGGACTACAAAAATAGCACCAGCCAGAGTCATGCACAGCATTAAGAACCAAACCAAAGACACACGAAAGGGTGGAGCAGTTGCAGCAATGCTATCACAATTCAGTAGTTGCGTGTGTCCATGCACATAAAGGTAAACACAAACTTCCTCTCAGCTGCTTACCTTGGGCTATATCTAAGCACTGCATGGAAAGCATCCAATAATAATAGGCTGCATCGTTAAATCGGCTTTCAACCACAGCATTGTGTGTCAGCTGCTCCAGCACTCTCACAGCCTCACTCTGCCTGCCAGCCTTGTGAAACGCTGCAGAGAAGGCCAAAACAAAGAGGATTTTACAGTGTGATTATATCAATTAGCTGAAATTAATGTTTTTAAATTAAGAGCAGTCTATCCAGCCAATATCAAATAGTCTATGCAGAGCAGGATAAAAAGGATTATACACTGGTATTTTGCTCCTTGAAAGCAGCAACACTAATGGAACATGAGAAGCATCTGTAGGTATTTTGTGGCTTTTGCACTGTCTCAGCAGCTCTTGAACTCGCAGGCTTTGTACAACACTGAGTGCTTTCTTTGCTTTCTTTAAACACAGAAAAGAGCAAACGTGTAGCATAATTACATCTTTATACAAACAATGGCAGTCTCTAAAACATTGCAAATCACAACTTCATTCAAAACTGCAACAAGTTATCCTTGGAAGTTAGTGCTCTGGTTTGTAATGCCGGGTATTTTGAAAGAGCACAGCATTTACTATACCCTTATTTGATGCTCACAAGTAAGCAGGATCCTGGGTTTTCAGCTGGTAATGATTGTTTCATCTAGTCTTCATGTGAGTAATAGGGATGGGGGGAACCAGCTCCCCAAAAACCCAACCCCACAGCACAATTACCTCCTGACTGAAGCTGGCCCAGATATAACCAAGTTCTCACATGGCACCACAAGGATCCCAGTTCTAAGGTGCTTGCATTTGCTGAGCCACAGCAGCACAAGGCTGTGTTGAACAAGCTGGGAACAAGACACCTACATTCACAGCTCTACGCATAAACTACCAAACTGCCCTAACACCAGGTGCTGAAAGGTTTGGTGCGGTGGAACACAAAATGGTTCTGTCTGGCATGTTCACTAGCTTGGCCCTCGTAAGCAAATGCAGTTACAGACTCAGATCTGAGCTGGCTCTGGAAACAGCAGATGCAGCAGTCACATGGAGCTGCACCTGAGAAAAGTAGCTATACCAAAAACACACCGGCTGCAATGTCTCCTTGTCCCTGCAACACCCTGTGAATTACATTTTGAAACCTGCCCCCATAATGAAAGGTTCACAGCTCTCTTTAAAGGTAATTTTAAAAGCCCAATAAATATATGAAAATTGTGAAAGAAACAGGAAAACTTGACTTGTACAAACTCAACATTACCTAAACATAAGGAACAAAAGCTATGTCTTCCACTCAGGTTGGTAAGTAAGGTGGTTGCCATATTTTGAATTCTATTGTGATAAAAATGTTAATAATGGGAGTTGAGATTCAATGCCAATACTGTTGTCACATGCCACACTCAGGTATGTCATGAGAGAGAAAACCTGGACCCGTATTAAGATGCCATCATTTTTGACAGATCCATCACATTTTCTATTTAAATAAGGAGATCTCCAGCTATTCTATGACCAGCATGAAATCACAGGTCCTGTTTGGCTTTGAATCCCACTGATAAGAAACTCTCCAGGGCAGAGACTGCATATTCTGTGTTAGAAAAGTGTGAAATAAGTTTTGAGTGACCAGTGATCTGTCAGTGACATTCTTACCTTTTTGGGCTTCTTCAAATCTATCATTCTCTGCTAGCCACTGCGCATAAGGGACATAGACATCATCTTTGAATTCTGGATGCTTCTCACTCAAACCAAATGCCTGAGGTGAATAAAAACCCCTCATTTTTAGAAAACTGCATGGTTTAAACAGTTAAAGGGTTTAGAATATTCAATGGGATCCATCCTTTAGCTCTAAGTAAATCCACAATAAAGATCCACACGCGGAACAGAGAGAGTAATTTTCTCTGGGATGAAACGAATGTATTTTAAAGTAAAAAGCAATCATCAACAAAGGAAAGGAAGCAAAGCACAGTAACAATCTGGCTGTAGAGCCACGGGAAGTTGAAAGCTATTACTAAGGAAATGTAGCAGGTTTCACAGCAGGACACAACACATATTTGTATTTTTACTAAATATGTCTTCTAAAGAAATGGCAGTAACACTGTAAATGCAGTTTAGAGTCACTTTCTAAACTCGTTAACTAGTCAATAAAGGATTAGGTCTGCACTTTTCAAAAGCATCCCCGTCTCTGGGGAGGGGTTGGTCAATTCCAGCAGCACTTTGAAAACACTCCCTCGAGAAACTCCTACACCTACCAAAACCTTCATGTGAAGAAACAACAACGAAATTAAGGGTGACCCAGCTGTGAAGAGGCTGGTATGGACAGACCCATGTTTTATGGAAGAATAGTGAGGTCAGAGCTTTACCTCATCAGAAGCACAAATCCAGTTATAGAGTGGGGTCCACGCTAACACAGCACACGTTCATCAGATCTAAATTATGTGGATGGTATTCTCACTCGACTGTGGCCAAATTCTCAATAACACAGTTCAAAACAGAATTTCCCTGGCTATAGTTACCATTGATTCTTTCTGCTGGGCTAGAAAGCATCCCATGGATTGCCACAGGAAGTGTGCAACTGCAGGCAAAAGCGGGGCTGAGATGTGAGACCGTGAAATAGTCAGCCAGGAAACTCAGAAAACAGAGAAAAAAGGAAAAGCCCAAATCCACCACCAAACAAACACTGAGCATACAACATTAACCGAAATACTCTGAATCACATTCCACAGAAGCCTCCCTCCCTGTCTCTCCACTGCAGTGGTGGGGGAGCCAGACATTTGTCTCCCTTCCTTGCAGCCAGAGACAGCAAGTAGTTGGTTTTATAACCGCAGAGATGAAAGGCACACTTACCTCTTCCCAGCGGTGAGTCTCCACGTGGAGGTGGACCAACGCTTTCAGGTCACCGACCTTCATGTAGGTCTCTGCTGCATAGCCAGGGTTATCAAGCTTCTTAAAATAGAAGGCACATTTCAACAAAGGCTCACGCTCGGCTTTATCCAGTTTTCGAGCAATTTCAATTAACCTAGACCAGCAAAAAGAAGCCAAACGTTCCAGGTTCCGCCTTGTTGGTTTGCCTTTTGTTTAATTACTGTAATAACCTTATCTTTCACCAGTTATTATTTAGTAACCATCACAACAGCAGTACCATGCAACACTGCTGAGACAGTTCTCAGTAAACATTCCAAAACCTTTTTGTTTCTTTGACACACTCAGCACCCATTCCCTCACTCATTAGTCCGTGTCTCAGCCACGAAGATGCAGGGAGGGAGGAGGTCCTACATGACTGAGATGAGACACACTTCCTCAACCCTGTTCTAAACAAAACCACTCCTGAATAAATGTCATCCCCTTTGCCACACAGCACAACTGAGGCAAGGGAACTGGCCCTGAGTGACCAGTCCAAGCCTTGCAGCCACTCTGCAAATAACCCAAAGTGTTACCTCCTGCAAACTGAGGAGATTTTGGCCAGTGACAGGAGCAGCCCCCGAATTTCTAGGGATTCTATGCTCCAATTGTCTTCTCTACCTGCTAGATGATAACCCTTAACAGCTTCAAACAACAGAAATAGGCTACCATGTCCAAGCACTGCTGTGATGATTACTCTAAAAGCTTAAAGCATGCATATTTTAGGAGCCAGACTCATACTAGAGATGAACCCATTCGTTCTCTTCGCCCTTGCAGTGCATTTGTTTTCGTAACATATTTATGTCCCTACCCTCTAAACATATGTAACTTTTAAAACATTGTTAATTGTTGATGTGCTTCAGATACTGTTTGATACAAAAAAAAGGCACATAATAAACAAGTTCTGTCTTATTTTAAAGTCATGCAGAAACCCATAGTAACTCGTTCAGGTTTTGATCATATATTATCTCTGAGATGGAACTAAAACCTACATATCAACCCAGCCATGGTCCCCACTGATTTCTATGGCCTTCATGTGCTCTCCTGCTGACAGGTACATCTCCACGGCTGCTTTTGGTTCGTTGATATTCTTGGCCCAATCTGCTTGCTTTTTTATTAGCATCTTTGTGTCTTTGGGGTCTCCAGAGCCCAGAAAATCCTGAAATAGTGCAAAACAGAAGTTTGCATGATCTTCTGGTCACAGACATTGTTACAGTCAAAAGTACATAAAGGCTTTTTAATGGATATCATTATGCCTCCTAAGGAAAGAAATACTGCATACAGAGCAACATGAATTGATCCAGCCTTCAGCAGCTGATCATCAGGGCCCAGTATCTGGTAGGAAACAATTAAAAACAAAACTGAGAAAGAAGCGGGATACTGTGGGAAGAGAAGAGTCCAAGAGAAGGACAACACAGGTGCCTCAGGGGTGCCAAACATGTCCCTGGGAACAGATACGTCCCCACTTGATTTCCTGGAAAGCTTGCTCTCTGTGAGCCTGCTTAAGAGGACACAAATTACAATTCCTACCTGCTTGTCAAGAACGTGCCTTTCCAAAACAAACAAGAGCTGTATTAGATCAATTGCCTGTGTCAGATTTTCTCCTGCAAGCCAAGAAGTTGCAGCTCTGTTCTCAAGGCCCCACCCCATGCTTAGTTCACAGTGGTATACCCACTTAATCACACGTTAGCATCAGGATTGCCCAGCCTCAAATCCACACCAGGCTGGAATCTTGTTTTCTGCAAAGTCATTTGATAATTGTATTACACCCTGTCAGTGAAGCTGTTCTGTAAGGACAATGGCAGCTGCTGCAAAGAGAGAGCGACACTCTGAAGTACTGGCTGGACTTCTGCAGGGAATGCAAACACCAAGCCTGGATGCTCTGATCATGACCATTTGGGAAACATTTCTCACAGTTTGTTTAGCAGCTTCTGCCAGTACTGAAACCCTGGCATCATCTGGTTCACATCTGCTGACATCATGCACCAGGAAAAAAACAAAAGTACTTCACCAGCAGAAGATGGATTCAGGGCAACTTTGTCTGTTAACAGAACAAACTTCTGTCCACTAACACAGGTTCTAACACAAGAAAGATTAAAACAGAGAAGTGGAAAGGTGAGAAGACAGTGGAAAATTACCTTATCCTGTGTGCTTCTGGTAAATTCTGATTCAGCTTTAGCACCCTCCCCAGAGAAAGCACCCACACAACAGATCTGTCCTGCTACCACAGCTCAGCAGCTTCCCTGATCCGGCCAGTGCACAGGTACAGAACTATACCCCGTCTTCACGTGCCAGCTCTTGAATGGGCTCCACACAGGATTTTCCTCTAGCACTATCTGCTGTAACGCAGACCTGGTTAAATGAATAGCTATAAAGATGACATGATAGTCTTTGAACATGAAAAACTGAAGCTAAAGACTCAAGTTGAACAAGACCTTTGACACAACTTGTTTTCCAGCCAGGGTCACCAAAGTAAGTCCAAAAACAAAAGCTCAGATTTTTACAGTATAAAGAGGTTTCTGTGAGTGCTCAGTAATTTCTGATCTGGTACAGTGATAGCCAGCCTATGACCAGATATCAAAGAGCTTCCTGACCTCTGCCTCCAGGCTGGACTCTCTTCTCAGAGCTAACCAACATCAAGCACGCGCCATCAGATTCTGTAAGAGTCCCTCTGCATAACTCTGGCAGCATTAAAACAACAATAACAACAACAAAAATCAACACAAAACCACCCCACTCCATACATCTTTCCTTGGAAAGATAACTGTCAAACAAGGTGGGGGATTACATGTGCTTCCATATACTGTGCAGTCCCTGTACCAGGAGCTTCCTTCATGTGCTATGAAGTACCTTCAGTTTCTCTGTGTGCAGTTACTCCCCAGGATGGGAGATACGAGACCTTTTGCTGTCTGCTAGTTAAATATAGGCATGACTACAGCCAAGAATTAAAAGATTCTTATGAAGACTTATGGGAAAATTTTCATCTATGAATTACATTTATGTTCAAGAGGAGCCAAAACACTGAAGCTAACAAAGCCTCATCAGCCAAAAATAGCGGAAGGCAGACTTACATCAGCAAAGCCCCCAAGTCTTTATATTAAGCTCCTGGAAGAAAGAGATCTCTCTGTAGCACACTTGGTGAAATCTATGCTAAAGCAGTCTATATGCATGTCATGGTAAAGTCTTTGTCCTGTGTTGGGCAGAATAAAGCTCTGATGAGTGATGCACGAGAGTAAACAGGGCATGCATTCCTGGGGATTTTGATAAGAAAACAACATAGACCACTGAAGAGCCAACTAATGCCCTCTCACTGCTGTGTAAAAACATCACTTTTTAAAACCATATTCACTTTATTCTTACATGGGAACAGAGATGGTTTTGGGGACAAACAAAACAAGACACAGGACATAATGAATCTTTGGAAGAAAATTCTCTAGTAAACAAAACCACGCTAGATCAGTACATTGAACAAGTCCATGAACATAGAACTAGTACCTACTTAAGTTCAGACTCTGAAATGAATGTATTTTTAACATAACACGGGAGTGAATGAAATGCATGGTGCACTCATCTCTGCCTTGCGTGTGTACTACCTTATTACCTTTGAAAGACAAAACAATCAAAAGGGACTCAAGCGAGATACTGTGAAGAAAGTCACAGGAATAAGACTTTTAGGTTTTTAAAACAAGAACTTCACTGAGGAGAACGCTGTATCATCATGATGAACCAGTCTCTTGGTGGTGTCTAACAAAAGAAATCCTCTGAAAAGCCAGGGATCCCATGGACACATCTGAGGCTACACAAAACACCCTCTGCTACCTCAGCAGGAGACTCTGAGGAGCAGGGCTACACCCACAGACAGAACACAGCCATCTTCCCCTTTACGAGCCAAACAAACTTCAACCAACCGACCAAGGAAAAGCTGGAATCCATAGCCTACCTTTCATCCAGTCCTTTTGTAGGACCATGCTGGGAAAAGTTACCAGCACATTACCATTCCTACATTTAAATGTGCAGTTGCAAGGCCTCACCTTTGCATAGTCAAACATGCGTAAATCCGTGTACATATCCAGAGCAAGCTTCTCATGGCCACTCTTCCTATAGAGCTTTGCTGCCTCGTGGAACTTTCCCTGGTAGGCATAAACATCTGCTAGGAACAGGTCATTGTTGTTCTCTCCGTGTTTCTTCCGCTCCTGGGAAAAAAAAAAACAAAAGGAGAGGTGGAAAATGTTGTATATGATCAGGACCTTGGCGAGAAAGAGCCGTGGAAGAATTCAGGCTTTCAGCCTGTTTAATACAATCCTGTAGCAGGATTCGATCCCGATGCCTCTGCTGCATTTCTGGTGAATTTATAATTACAGGATTAAATCCCTTCTTAATTAAAATTAGAGGGAAATGAAATGTCGCTATACAAACCAAAGTGATGAGAATTCACTTCTCTTGATTTCACACAGGAAAATGAACACATGCTGCCATTATGCTGTGCTATTTTAAAAAGGCAGCTGATGGATTCCCTGTTTTCTCCTGTAGAAACTCACTAGCCTATGATTTGGCTAAATTAACAATATGTGTGGGTGGGATAACACAAAAATAATTGCTGGCAACAAGCACGTTCAAAAAGTGTGTTAAGCTGCCTCTAAAAGAAGACCAGTGTCCGCTCGTGTCAGAGCTCCTGGTTTCAGGCAGGCAGTAGTGGCTCCCACACGTGCTCCTCTGCTCACCCTGACCCTTTGGGAAGTGTGTGCAGTGCCACAGAGCAACCCTGACGTGAGTCAGCCCCACAGAGGTGGCACATCGACCTCCAAGGACCAACACACTTGTGCATCTGTGGGTATTTTATTCTGTAGCTTGGAAACACATTACTACCCTGCTTTGGATAAAACGATCACTGCTGTCAGCCCATCTGATGTGGAGACACTTAGATGTGAGCTGAATCTAAAGAAAACTGCACAGAAGGGGGAACAGCATTCCATTAGCACACAAATTCGATTCTCTACTGCCAAAGGAGACTTGGCCATCACTCCTGCTCACACCTATAGACTAGGCTGATACTGGACTGGTGTTGAAAGCCCCCTTTAAAAACTCAGTTCAAAGAATAATCGGAGGAATTGTTACACCATTCTTTAAAGACTTCACAGACTCTTGCCAGATATAGAGATCTGGCATTTATGTTTCCTGCTGTCATCAACTAGAAAAAAAAAGTGTAATTACTTGAGAGAAAACCATCCTACTCACGGCACGTGTGTGCCTAGTTACAACCTTACCAGCCTTCAAAGGACTCTCATACACCCCAAGCACGAGTGACCAGGAGTAACCACTGATGTACAGTTCTCACCTCAGAAGGAGCACTTTTAAGAAGTCTGAAAGTAAGTTTATGCTTATTTACAAAGGGAATCTTTCTCATTAAACATAACATGACAATTCCAGAATATCCTCAAATAGATACAGATCTGGAGCAGCAGGCGTGGAAAAGAAAGGTTAGTTGTGAGAGAATGCTCTCATCTACCTATCCACCCTCTACAGGGGGGAAAAAAAGGCAGGGTGTGGTGGCATCCTAATGCAGAACATTGTCCCGTGTTAGAAAGCAAGAAAACTGCAGCCAGCTGGTGTTTTGGCAGAACCAGGACAGCTCTGCACAAACAGAGTACAAGACACGTGCTATTCCAGAGTGTTAAAAGCTCATCAGTGTGAAGATGAGGAACTCTGTTCATGTCATCCCAGCACAGTCTTTAAACTCAACATCATCATGCAGTCTTTGTAGAGGACAAGGGTGAGACTGTCTTTTAACGTGCTCATGACAGACAGCTATTGTCTAGCTCATTTATATCTAGAAGAGCAGCAAAAGTAAGAAGTAGTGATCAGAGCACAGTATGGGAGCAAGGATCCCAAATACTATTTCCAGTTGCCACAGTGTTGTCATGAGACCTTGAGTCTGTCATTTTATTTCTCTGGGCCTGTTTCTGGCTCTGCAAAGAGGAGATAATAGTAATTACCTACCTCCAGGGGGTAAGGAAGGGCTTAATTAGCTCATGTTTTTGAAGTATTCTGTACTAAGCTCTGCTAGCACAGTAGAATTCTACCAATTACTAATTGAATATTGAACATTTTTCCAGTTTTCCTGAAGACAGTCTCATAAGTTCTCACTGTCCCACAACTTTCTCCTGTGAAGTTTCAGTCACCTGACCAGAATTTGAGTCATCTCTACCAGTTGGGATTTTTCACTCCTTCGACACCTCCGACTGTCAGAAGCACTGTCTGAACAAAGTCCCTCCGAAACAGAAAGTGCTCCTGTGGCTGCAGTGCTCAGCGTAATCTTTAACATCCTCTTACCTCTATGCTGCTGATCAGCTCTAAATACCTCAGGTCTCGCACCCTGGTAAATGCCTATCGAGAAGAAAAAAAATATTACAAAGCTAGCTCGAAAAGACAGCAAAATCATCAGATTATTGTCACCCATAAATCAAGCTGCTTTGGTGCAAACAGGGCAGACAGAAACATGGCAGACTCGGGTTTGTGTAGTCTGACTACAACTGCAGCCCCTGGGGCATTGCAGGACAAAGGACAAGGGTACAACCCAAACAGCACTGAGAACAAGCAGCACAGGCAGGGACTGGCAGGGGCACGTGTGGCAGTCTCCCAGAGAAACACAAAATGCCATCTAAAATATGTAATACTTTTATTCCAGCCATTTTATAGCTCTTCCATTTTGATGTCAGGCACGATAGGAAATTTAAGGAAACCATTACCAGGTAGAACATATAATTGATCCTCCTGCCAAAGCTTCTGCATATGCTTAGAGTTCTTACACCACTCTGAACATTCGGTATGGGAGTAGCCAAGGGAGAGGAAGCGAGAAGGCGGTGAGATAAAAGTACTGCCAGGCAGTGTAATATCTTTAGCAAATGGCGATAAATGTGCAACCTCAAGTCTCCAGTGGCACAGTCACGTGCAAGTTCCAGCAGCTTAGCACTCACTCTTGACATGCATCAAAAAATAGCAATTTAACTCTTCAGCCCGCGCGTTCCAGACTTGTAACCAAACTGGTGCTTAAGAGGGCATGGAATATTCAGCTTACGCCAGATCGGACTAGGAACGGTGAGAGCCTTTAATGTCAGGAAGCTGCTTTTGTTCAAATTAATCCGCTCTAATTCTAACAGGGCACTCCTTTAAAATTCCAAGGAGGCACTGAAAAGTTCATTTTAAGAGTATCTATTTGCATAACACCGTCTATGAAACTGGAATGATTCCGATGCCTCCACTTAAGCAAAGAGGCAAAATAAAGCATTTAATTTCCTTTAAAAAAACCCTGTTATTAAAAGATTTCTATCAGCACAGGCCAGTCCTGTGTATTTTTAGAATGCTTTGTCTTTCATACACTATTCATGACGTTGAACTTGGTTCGCCCCCTCCTGCTTGAGAAAAGGTGCCGAATGAAAACAGGGAAGCGTTTCATGCCGGGGAAACTCTGTTCTTCACTATATATCCATGTGTAGACCACTCCCCAAAACAAAGCATTCCAGGCAGAAAACGGCTGAAATGATGGCATCGTGTCACCGCTGCCTGAAAGGGCAACGTGTATCAATAACAGAGGTTGTGGCAGCAGCACGCTGCAGCGGGGGCTGTGTAGGCCGGGCAGGGCGCAGGACTGTGGGCAGAGCGCAGGGCCACGGGCAGGGAGCAGAGCTGTGGGCAGAGCCACGGGCAGGGAGCAGAGCTGTGGGTAGGGAGCAAGGCCAAGGGCAGAGAGCAGGGCCATGGGCAGAGCCATGGGCAGGGAGCAGGGCTGTGGGCAGGGAGCAGAGCCATGGGCAGGGAGCAGAGCTGTGGGTAGGGAGCAGAGCTGTGGGCAGGGGGCAGGGCCATGGGCAGAGCCATGGGCAGGGAGCAGAGCTCTGGGCAGAGCCATGGGCAGAGCCATGGGCAGAGCTCTGGGCAGAGCCGTGGGCAGGGCGCAGGGCCATGGGCAGAGCCGTGGGCAGGGGGCAGGGCCATGGGCAGAGCTCTGGGCAGAGCCATGGGCAGGCCGGGCCGTTGCCGGCCGTTGCTGCCATCCGGCGGCGGTTGCAGCCTGCACGGGCAGCGCCGCCTCCCGCAGCCCGGCGCGGGACACGCGGCCTTGGGCTGCACACCGAGCTTTAGAACGAGCGATTCGTCTTCTGCTTAAATCCTCATCTCAAGATCCTACGTGTGTCACAAGCCACATCTGATGACACGTGCATCGGTGTCAGTGCAGTAACGGCAAGAGGGAGCCGGGAGCGCAGGAGCACCGCAGTGTTCCAGCCACAAAGCACACGGCGTGCACACGCACTGTCCATACGTACACACACATACACAGATGCAACGAGCCTTCTCCTCAGTAAGTGGATATCTGGTGTACCTTCTTAGCAGTTTCAAACTCCAGCCCTTCTAAGGCCTCCATGGCCAGCTCCCTCCAGTCAGCATCAGTGACTCCCAGACACGCAATCTGATAGGCTTCTTTAAACAGTTTCCGCTCCAGGTATTGATACATGGGTGCAGACTGGGGATTTCCATTGAAAAAACGTGTATTAGAAAGCATCACAATGAGATATACTAGTGACATTCTTTACAAATGGGGGGGTGAAGCACCAATCACAACCATTACGAACCCCCCCAGAGAATAAATGTGTGGGTTTTGTATATCATGATGACAGACCAATGTCCTGGGGTGATGGCTGTGTGTCTTTAGACCAGCTGGATTAATTGTATTCCTAACTCATCCATCTCAAAATCATCACCTCCTTGCATATTTAGAAAGTTAAGCATGTGAATTCTTTTGAGCATTGCACATGCTAACTGTTACGTACAATGAGCTCTTTCCTTGTTTTAATACTATGGAAGCAGAGCAAAGAGGTGTAAATCTGTTGTCCAAGGCTAAAAGCATCAAAAATGGCACAACAGCATCCCTGGAAACACTCAGACACAAAGGGAAGAGGTATCATGAGGAAGCACTTCTTCTGTGCCAACCCTGCTGACAAAGCTGTTTTACCAAGACACCGACTATTAAGCCCAAAAGACACTGACCCCAAGGACCAGCCCTGAAAGGGAATTGAAGAAAGTGACAACTGCAGGCCGACACAGAGAAGGTGTAGGACCTGCAGCTACAGCTTAGATCCTTTGAATGAACGGGGAGCACTGCAGCTAGGCTTCTGGGTTTGCAAGCAAAGACAGCATGCAGATTGATTTCTATGTTATTTTTTATCAATTTATCTCAAAACTGTATGTTTTTTGGTACTTCCCATCTCCAAAGCACAGCTTTGGCAAAGCTGTCCCAGTGTGAAGATACCTCACTCTATCTGTGTGGTGCCTTGGTGCCTGCAGCACACCAAAGCCAGACTGAGCGTGCCAGGCCTGGCCGGTGCACTGGCTGCAGCCTTCCTGCAGAGCCCAGAACCTAACCAAGGCTCTGCACAACACCTCAGAGGGCATAGCACAGGTAGCCATCAGGTAATAAAGCACATTCTGAAGATACTTTGCCTTCTTCATTGACTGTGTTTCAAATCCTGCCCACGTTTGGGTTACATAATTCAGAATTAAGTCTTTTTTTCCACGTTTTGCTTCTTGGACTGTTTCAGACTCTCCCATTGCTCCCCATATGGAGAAAACAGCATTTTGTGGAAGGCAATCTCTAAATTTAGCATACAAAGACTACACACGTACCACACATCCAGACTAAAATACACAGCTCAAATATTGCCTAAACACACATCTAGAAGCAGCAACAATAAGACAGTGTTTGATGTACTCATAAATCAAGTGAAACTGCAACTTGGAGAAAAGGTACACAGAGAGACTACAGCAAAAACACAGGCAGAGGCAGCACCCACACCCTATCTTCATCTCTGCTTTTAGATTACGGGCACTTGCCAAGCAGAAAGGAGAACTAGAAACAACACTCAACAACAGCAAAAAGGAAGTTAGCTTAATTAATGCCAAATTGAACGTAAATCAAAGAGACCACGCAATATAACTTCAGTAATAATGAAGACAGTGTGAACGGCAATCATTTGGGTAATGGAACACGAGCCAGTCTCAGAACAGCTTCTGTGCTTGTTAAACACTGATGTTTATGAAATGTAAAGCAATACTTAATGGGATTAAAGGATTACCTGTGGAACTTCAACAGCTGACATAGAAAAAACATGAAGGCAGAAGATCTTGGAGCCATTGTAACCCACAACAAAGCCTTGAAGTTTTTGCTGATGGACAGGGAAGTTGCTAGCTTTGATATTGAGATATCCCCCTCCAGAAAAGCAAAGCATATCCTCACACTGTGTATTCCAAGCCACACTGTTAGCGTTGGGTTCCTAACGAGCAAAATAGCCAACGATTATGACAGAGCAATCACATCTTCTCTCTCAACAAACAAGCATCCTTCAGTGAGACTGATGGAACTATTATAGCCCAGGTGTGTACACACACGCTTATTATTTGCTTTTATGATGGTCTAAAGCACAGTGTGTTCCCACATGGATTTACAGGGACATACTTTACATTAGAATAAACAGCTGCCATTGTCTTGCGATTAGTAAATTGTATTTACTAATGACCTATGCCATCAAAACCCGTAGAGGGTGATATAAAGTCCCATGATAATACACTGTTAGCTAGCACATTTAACTGATTGCTTTTCTGACTGTTACAAAAAGAAAGTTACAGGCCCTGTTTCTGTAGCACTTGTACTCTCCCTCCATCCAGCATTTTCTGAAAACATTTAATCAGCATTAATGAGAGAACCCTCAGAGTGACTGCTGAACTGCCAACAAGGAGGGAATCGTCAGCACTCATTTTGCAGGCTGAGAATATATGTGGTCAACAAAGAAGTTTAGGCTTTAATGCTGTTTGTACTAACGATAAAGCCAAAATGCTCATTAACAGTGATGGGAAAGGCAACCAGGAAAGAGCTCTAAATTCAACTGAAAAGGTCACATGTTTAAGTGTCCTTTATTCACCTGGTGCTCACATATATCTCCTGTCTTCTAATTCCTGCTCCAGCGTCTCTAGAAGGGTGGTTTCGATAGAGAAACAGATCACAGTTAAATCCTACACGTCGTGGTGAGTGGTTTGATGACAGCTACGTGACTTCTACGCAGCGATGCTTTCGGTACATTGTGGACTCCAAATCACTTCCTGCCCCCCTCTTGGGGGGTTAAAAGAAACCCAAGCAAAGCTTTGAATCGTACCTGAAACAGCAGCTCTTTGGTGTGGATGTCATAGACCAGGCAGGTGTCGTTCTCGTCAACCACGGCCAGCTTGTTGCGGGAGGCGCTCATGTCCAGGCAGCGCACGGCCGTTGACTGCTTCAGCAGCACAATGGCAAACACGTTGTCCACGAAGATCTTCAGAATCTACACACATGTGAAACCAAAGTCAGCACATCCATTTTTTTGTCCCTAAAACCAGGAATAGCATAGCAGGTGCAAACTTAAAGCTGCTTAAACCATGCACCTGCAGTTTTGTTCAGCTATTAACTGTGCCAAAATTAAGGAGAGGCTTTCAGTTTGAGGTGCCTCGACACGACTTGTTTCCATAACCCACTCTTGGTTACAAGCCTGTACGAATAAATCACATGCTATACATCCTGTCAATGCTCATTTAAACAATTACATTGCTATGATACTACAGGAATTATAAAGCATAGATGCAGAAGACACAAAGGAACTCAACTTCCTCTCTTCCTGTTCTCTGTATTGATACCTCTGAGCTCCAGTTTGAAATTGCCAGCTGCTAACTGGCCTGTAAAGTTGCCAGCAATTCACCTGTGGGACATCCACACTTTCCCAAGTGGCCATCAGGAAAAGCAAACACACCCGCCAATCCCCACGAAAGACAAACCCTCTCATTTCACCAGGAACTCCGTTTTGTCGGTCATTCCTAACAACTCATGGACTTTGGGCAGAGTTAAACGTGTCTGTATGAACGTGAGTTAGTAGCAATTTGTTTTGAATCACAGTATGAGACTCTGTCAAATTAAATTACAGGTTGTAACAGAGTATGCTGCTCCTAAGGGCACAGAACAGATCTTAATTGCAGTGAAAAGACACAAACCAGAAATCATGTGTTACCTGACCATTCTTTAGACCAACCAGCAGGCCTTCCCTTCCTGGAGGTCCTCCAATTACTTTAATATAACGGATAAGAGATTCCATCAGCCATTCTCGTTCCTTAACGCCACTAAATGAGAGGCACTGCAACCTCTTCTCCTGAAGACACAGTAACATAGGAAACACTGCATGGAGGTAAAGATGAACCCGTCTGTCTGATGCACTGTGCTTATACTTGTTCTAGCACATGTGCCTACTTCTGCAGGCAGAAATGGTACAGTCAGACTGTGACTTTCACAGGGTGAACTCTTTCAGGTTTTCCGATGCTACGAACAAACACACACGCACACAAACCCCCCACCTTCTTCTAGTAGCTCACCCTGACCTGAAGGTTCCCCTGGGTCATGTGCTAATGTATCAAATTCAGCAGAGACCGTTTCAACTGAAACAGAGCCACCAGTGAGGTGCCTCAGTGCTGCACGTGACAACAGCACTACACATCGGTTCCTTGGGGAAAAGCTGCACAGACTGTACAGTACAGCCTTTTCCTACCAGCTGTCTGAAAGTGTGAACACACCCCAAGACTACTCTGGGTTTTAAAGGCACATACCTGGCATAGAATAATGTGATCTGAGCATACCACCAGCAAGTTGCACTCGAACTTTTTGACTATCTTCTCCTTCACTCGGTAATACATATCCGAAGAGTCATCCGAGTACAGCTCATAAATCAGGATTTTCTCTGGCATCTGGATGGCTAATCTGTTTTTGTAGATTGCAATTTTCTTTACAAGCTCTCTGCCTTTTATCCTAACTGAAGAGAAAAAAAACCCCACAAAAATAATGGATAGAGAAACCATAAAAACTCACTAATACCTCAAAATGGAATCTTTGTAAAGTACCTTTAGAAGCAGAAGCAGATTCCTGCTCGGTTACATTTGCTCCTCTGCACCTACTGTCCCTGTCACAATTTTTCACCCTCTGTTAATTGTCAGCAGCACATTCTGGGGTAATACTTTGATTCCTTGCTATAAAAAGCCAGTAGATATGAAGAAACAAAACCAGCTCAAAGCCTTAAAGCTGCAAGTAAGGAAAAAAAAGCTAAATATGATGTATAGGATTTTTATCTCGTTGGCAGAGATTAAAACTTTATCTTAAAAGCCTGTGCCCCTCCCACTGTCCTTTCAAATCCCCACATCTTTCATTAAGCTTGTCAGGGCTGATCCTCTAGAATCCCAGTTTGCACTCTCATCCTGCAAGCAGCATTCCTGAGTTTTCCTGTCAAAGTGGTGACAATCTGCCCGGCAGATATTAATTACAAACCAAACCAAACCAGAAGGTGAGTGAAGCTTTGGCATGACTGCCAGTGTGGAATTACCTTTTTGTTCAGTGATGAGGTGCTGGACAATGACATCAGTCATGCTGTCTCTGTAAGCATAGCGGTCTTTATAAAGGCCATGAACAGTGCTGAAAATCAGCTGATAAAAGGATATTGTTCCATCCTGGCATCCTACTGCCTGAACACAAGGAAAAAATAGGTTTAGTAAATTGGTACATGTAGGTAAGAAGTGGCAAAATGTGTAGTATCTCTATGAACATTATGTTCATATATAGATTGATGCCAAAACCAGCCTTACTTGTACCTAAGGAGTGCAATGCAGAATGAGGAGCGATCTCATCACAGACCACCGTGCTGGGTAGGTGAGGTTTGGTTTGCTTTGATGATATTGTGGCTTTGTGGGTGGGGGATGTGCCAGGGTGTTTGTTTTTAAATTAGCTCTGTTATCTCTTCATGGCTGTACAGTGACACAGAGTGCAGCATTTATGGCTAACAGTTGCCCTGCAGGTACTGTTGCAACGCTATGGAAGCTCAGGCAGGTCTGAACATTTCCTTCCCATCGTGGAATTACATTTTGTCAGTCTAGAAATTACTAGGTATCTTTTTTTCCTCTTTCCCTCCTCTTTTTTAATCAAAATGCAGCAAAAGCCTTACCCTCTGAAAACAGGTGTCACGCTCATTCACAGCCTCCTGCAGCCCAAGCTTTACTTCTGCATTAATTTGGGTGGTTGTTCTAGGACCTCACTAGACACTGCTGAGGTTCTGCAGCCTCGGCGTCTAAATTAAGCATCAGTGTTTGAAACTTATGGCCTTCCTGTATCTGACAAATTGCCTTTGAACATGTCAGAGAAGTGTTCCTACTCACCACGTAGTTGGAGTCTGGTTTAACTTTGCACGTCCACACCCAGCTACTTTGCTCTCCAATGGTACCCAGACGCACTCCGTCCTTTGTGAAGAGGGAAACTTGTTTATCTGAACCTCCCAGTAAAATATATTCTCCTTTGGTAAAATAGGTAACACAGCAAGGATCAAAATTGAGCATTCTGTCCTTCCCAATCTACAACAGAAACAAAATGAAACCCATTAACAACAGGATAATTTCATGTTTTCCCAAGGCCACAAGTGCAGTCACTGACACCTCTCCTCTCTCCGGACATGCACAACTTTCCAATACCCCAGAACCACTGGCTGTATTAAGATTCTCAAAGGACGTTTTAAAATACATCCATGAATTCCTCCAGTCCCAAACCAGTCTGCTCAGAATGCAGGCAACTCACAAACCCCCTTTAACGAGTTACAGACACCACAAAGATGTCTCCTACACACCAATAAACCATATCACAAAGGTCAGCAAGGCTGTAAGGCCTTTAACACAAGAATCACTAAGACAGCAGCTGAGTTGCCATGGGAGAAATAAGAGCTGAAGGAAAAGAGAATTAAGAAAAGTAGACTCATAAAAGGCTGGGAAAACAGAAAACACGTAGCCTATAAAGCACTGGCATACAAACATGGGACAGAAACATCCTACCACTCTTGCAAGCACTTTCTAAAACATACCTGTTTGCCACTAAGTTGGTAAAAGGAAAGTTTCTGACCCCAGTCTGCCACAGCTAAAACATCATTGCGCTCATCTCTGACAGACAAACAAAAGAAAACAAAGTAATACTGCAGCGATTTTAACCCGTTTCTTAGAGCATGAGAACCAAGTAATGAGATAGCACAATTCAGTCTACATTACTCTCTAAAGAACCCACAAACTGGAAGGACAGAAGATCCATCTTGACATTTAAAACTGAGCAAGACAGCTTGGGGACATAAAAGAAACATTAGTCTCCTTTACAGCTCATGAGCAGTGGGTACAGCGAGGGTAACGGTCCCTTTAACAGATGAGGCATCTGGGCCTGGATGCTGATCTTAGCTACAGCTGTACAAAGCCACTTAAGATCCAAGTCAGTATAGCTGAGCAAGAGTGAAAAACAATTGTCAGTGAAGGCAGGAAAAAAACCATGAACATTGTTCGTATGAGACCAGCAGCAGACTGAGGAAAGGCTTCAGGTCTCAAATGTGTCAACTTGGGTACCCTGACATGATCTCTTCAGCTTGGAGCAGAACAAGACAGTCACCTGCTCCAGTGTCTTGCCTAGGAAGAAGGGAGATGGTAATCTGAACATTCTCTTGCAAATGATGCCTCTAGCCATCAAATGAACAAAAAGGAGACATCAAAAAAAGCCAACAGCTTGGTAAGCACCCTCCCTTTGCTCAATGCAGGATGCATGCATGTGGGGAAAGCCAACATGCTATCACATACTTAGGAACTATACCATAATGAACACAGGCCAGCAGTAAAAATAAAGACCATATCAACAGCTATTAATGTAGAATTTCCTGACTTTTGGATACCTGATTTTGTACCCCTGTAATACTCTCTGCCCTTGGTCCTTTTTGTAAATGATTGTTCCAGTTAATATAGATATATATATACTCCTTTGACGTTTCACTCACAAATTGAGCTCCATAGAGGCATCTTCTCCCTCCATCTCACTACACTGCCTACTGCCAGGCCTGGATCCCAGCACTGTTTTCTCCTCTGAATAGCTGTGAACTGATTCCTCTTGCTCATCAACTCTACTCCAAAAATTCTCCCACCTACTGCAATAGTAATTGTTTATTTGCATGATTGAGACAATACTTCCACTGAATTGAAGTGAAAACAACAGCTCCCCTCTCTTTCCTCCAGTCCAATCAGAACCCACCACCCCCAAAAAACTCAGATAATACAAAAGAAAGAAACATTTCATCAGATCTGGGGAGGCTGCAGCTCCAGGGCTGTGTTCAGTGCTGGGCCTCTCACTCACTGCCAGAGGGACACTGAGGGGCTGCAGCATGGCCAGAGCCAGGCAGCGGAGCTGGGAAAGGGGCTGGAGCACAAGGGTGCTGGGGAGGGGCTGAGGGAATGGGGGTGTTCAACCTGGAGAAGAGGAGGCTGAGGGGAGACAGGAGCACTCTCTGACACAGGAGCCTGTGGCCAGGAGGGGAAGAGAGTTGGTCTCTACTCCCAAGCAACAGGACAAGAGGAAATGGCCTCAAATTGCCCCAGGGAAGGTTTAGATTGGAGATGAGGAACCATTTATTCCCTGAAGGAGCTGCCCAGCCCTGTGCCAGGCTGCCCAGAGCCGTGGTGGAGTCCCCATCCCTGGAGGGATCCCACAGCCGTGGGGCTGAGCCACATGATTTAGCGGTGGCCATGGCAGTACTAAGGGAACAGTTGGACTCAATAATCTTAAAGGTCTTTTCCAACCTAAGTGACTCTATGATCTAAGTGGAACTTGTGCCCAGTTTCTCCATTCAATTAAAGGCTGGCAGTAGTGCCAAAATTCCAATATATAATCACTTAAGAAAAGGTAACATACGTGGCATTAACCTGTTTCAGCAGGGATAAAAGCAAAGCCTTTCTGCAATCAATAAGCCAAGGATTATCTATTCCATGAAAAAAAAGAAAGGATGAAATGAATTACCTGGATGGATTCCAACAAATTGACCATATCGGAGATGATGCACCCCCTGTACGCTCTATTTTAACCTTCTCTTCACCATTTTTGTTCCTGATGCTGACGATGCCATTAAACATCCCCAAAGCAAGGTACTGGCCATCGTTTGTCCAGCTAATAAAACACACACATTGAAGAGCAAACTACTCAAAACAAGCAGCAGGGAGGTAGGATGGCATAGCATACTCAAATAGGGATGGTAGATTGAAATATACTTCTAAGAGGGAGTTCTGGGAGATGGCCAGTATTCCTACAGTTTGTTTATGCATCTAAGCACACATTTATGGCAACAGCATGCACTACAGCAAGAACATTTTATAATATACACAGAAATGCAAAATGCAGGAAAAAATAAATGTAAGCCATCATCTGCTTGCAATACTGGCAACATGTGCTAAGTAGCATACACATTTTTGGGGATGACAGTGTTGGCAGTAGACCAGACTGTTTAAAAGTCACATTTAGAACACTGATCGAACTGCATGGTGTGCCACACAGGAGACCTGGCTCCTGTTCTTATCTCTGCTGTAGTCAGATAGATGACTTTACACAAATCAATGTACCCTTGCTTTAGGTTCCCCTTAATGGTCATATCTCCTTCTACTGAAAATACCAACAACACAGGGGATGAACAGCTCTGGAAACAGAAAAGATGATTATTTTTCCTCTAACTTCATTTACTGTTATTGCACAGGATGGCTAAACAGACGGAGAGAGAAGTAAAGGTACTTGCTCAGGACCAGAACATCTCTCTGTGCTGCTTTCAGCAGAATTCAGTTATCAACAGTACCAAATAAAAACCAAACCCCTCTGCTATTGAAAAAGAAGGTGGAGGTGCAAGAAGACTATGGCATCAAAGAACATCATCAAGCGAACAATGAAATGGTCTTTGCTAAGCCTTGGTCATATTTCTCCTGGAGCACTACAAATGCTACTCGTGTTTTAATGACGAGCATGGCAAAGGTGCACACAGCACAATGCCACCGAAGAGCCAGGCAGGAGAGTACTGCTAGCTGCTGCCTCTGCATACGCTGAACTCTTTCACTTGGACATTCTCTTCTTTAAGTTTGCTTATTATTTTGATTGGTTTGTACTGAAAATAACTTAAATGACACCAGTAATCCTTAAAACTTACCTACAGCAAGTAATCTTACTGCCAGCTTTATGCTTAGAGACTGACTTCTGTTCAGGAGACCACAAGCCTTGATTAAAGCAAAAAAAAGCCAAAGTAAATGACAGGCAAGCATTTAACAGTGTCAGAAAACACAGATGGGACTTCAGAGGGATCCAGGTCTTATCCACTGCTAGCCAGAAGGGCATTGAAACACCTATTCTCTATCAGTAAATGGGGAAGAAAAAAAAATCCACCTAAAAATACAGAGGGTGCAAAGAATCACAGCAAGACAGCAGTGTCTATTTTACAACTGTCCTTTCCAACTGAGTTTAAGCGATTTAAATAAGCATCTAATGTTACTTAACTTTAGGTAGGTTTATATCACGTCTCTTATGGATATAAACAACTGTATCTATCTGTAGTTAGCTTAGCTACACAACTTTAATAGAATCTAATGGCTTGATGGAAAAGTTAGAGGAAGAAGACGTACCAAAATCACTGGAGGAGCAGGATGCCAACTGATGAGTGAGAGGGTTGTATAAAACACACTGTATGGAGTCATTATGCCTGGAATGAAGTTACAATCACATTTCAGTACATCATTCTTAAATGCCCCCCTTTCTGACTTTCAGCAAGATAACCTGAAATGTTTACCATGTGCCAGAAATCATGTGATCAGTTTATATTGCATCAAACTAATCTGCAATTACTGTAAACTAAAATCAGCAATAACCCTGTCTCTAAGTGGCAGGAATCACTGCTTCATCAAGATTGTCTAAAACCGTAAGTAGATGGTGGTTTGTCAAATATCCTTAAAGGTTATATCCAAATTCTAAACCAAGTCTGCTTGTGCCTGCTCCTATTAGCTCCTCAGCTTGTGAATACTAACTAGTAATCAATGTACACCCACACACTCACAAACAGGTTTGCAGATGCCACTGAAGGGGGGCGACATAAGAACAGAGCCAGACGGAAATATACCCACAGTACCAAGGCTTACCTTTAACTCGGGCTTTGAACCAGAACTGTGTAAAGTTTATTATGCAAGATCAGAGTCATATTCTGTTTCATTTTATTTTGATCTATACAGAGATTTCCCAGTTCTCTGCCAGCCCTCTAAATTCAGAGATTTATCTAGACTTCCTACCCCCTTTTATGCCTTTAATTGCTTTCCTGCCGCATTCAGATACTTTGACTCTTTTCCTATTCCCTCTCCTATTACTCCCTGGCATTTTCTTTGACCTTAGCCAACCTCCCTATCAATCTAACAGCTCATACCCTTTGGCAGCAGAAGTGCATAATCCAAGTCCATTTGTGAGAGGCACAGAACTGAAAAGCATCACTTACGTGTATTTCAGGATTCCTTCTAACTTTGAAGTCCAAATTATCACACTTTTATCAGCCGAGCCAGATGCAAAACGTTTGCCTAGGAATTAAATACCAATTAAATCCCAGACATACAAGAATCACTTTCACTCCAAATACCCAAATCACAGAGAGAGCAGGAAGTTCTTGAACTTGACAAGGCTCAATGCCACAAGGGCCCTGATGCCACAAGTGTCTGGATGCGACTGCGCTTCCACTAGACAGAACCCCAGTGACTGTTATTCCCATAAAGCATCCTCATCACACCCCAGCCAGGAGCCAGTCTTCTCAACATTGCCAATCACAGGCAGGGGATTTGTTATGCTCACAGTGTCAAGGGAAAAGCAGTGCATTTTCACAGGTATCCCCTGTGACCCGAAGAGCTGCGTTTGAGGGGAAGGCCTCCCTGCAGCATGGGAACTGCTGGCAAAGGACAGGAAGCAAAGTAAAATATGTAGAGAGCATGGTGATGCGTGAAGGATCAGAGGAAGGCAAAGCTTTGGGACAGATCAACGGTGGGAATACAAATCAGAGGCAGGTGGGGCATTAGCAGAGAGATCTCTGAGGTCCCACGAGTGTAAACTTACGCACCACTGAAGCAGAAGGGGAGGGGAACTGGGGACATTTCTTGAACAGGCAGCCTTGCATGTAAAAATGCAGTAACTCTGCACGTAGCAGCAGCCTCTCTGCGTGCAGCAGCTCAGCCTCTCCACTCAAACGCAGACACACCACCACACACGTGCTCACACACACGAGCTCACACACACGCTGCTACTGAACCCACCCCCAGCAATAGGAAATGGAAGGTTGCACTTTACAAAGCTGAGTAACAATGGCCTCCAAAGTACTATTTACCATCTTTAGCATAAGCCACACAGTACACAGTGTCCTTATGTCCTTTCAGAGGCTGGATCAAGGTTCCATCAGAAGTATCATACACCTGTTTAAATGAGGGCAGGGATGACACCAAACCCAAAACACAAACATAGAAACAAACATTAAAAAGATCTTCCAGTAAGGGCCAGGGTACAAAATTACTGAAGGCCAACAAGATTAGACACTTTCTGTTGTATTTGCCTTTTTACATGGCATACAGTCCAGGCAAGACAAAATGTTTTGAAGCGTAGAAACAGCTTTCCTTCACTCCTCAGAATGAGGGAAGACTCAGAAAGTTACATGCATAACAGAAACTTCCATCATTTGGGCAGCTTGTTTAACTTCTTTCCCTGCATCAGATGTTAAAACAAACACGATAAATTACTGGAAAGGACCATCACTAAACATACCATCTGTGAGCACTGGAAATAATAAAACCTGCTGTCCTGCAGTTGTAAATATCTCTGGCATCAGGCCATCCATCCATCCATCCATCCATCCATCCATCCCTGCTGTTGCTACACCTGCCCACCCAAAAGCTTTGCAGGAACAACGGGAAGTGTGGTCCTGAGCTGCTCGTGCTGCGGGTTAGCAGCAGGCAACCAGAGCCAGGGAACCACAACAACCTCTGCTTGCAGCCTCCCACGCAGCAGGAACATCAATTTGAGCTTCTTTCCCGTTTCCACACATTTGCATGGAACTTGTAACAATGCAGAACTTGTAAGCCATGCCTTCCTGCCAACTGTGGATGCAGGTCCACGGATTTCCACATGCCAGATGAGGTGCAAGAGGATGCAAGTGACTTAAATCTCATTACTGGAGCTTAAAACTCGGTAAGAGACATTAAAAACCTTCAACACACTTTACAGTCAGTCTGCATTAATATGTATGTAGATGTAAGGCTGGACTAGCAGAGATAAGAGGATTTTTGATAGGTTGTATTCATAAGTTAATGTGAAAGAAATCACGTCCATACAGCTGTAAGTGCAAGAGGGAAAAGTTTCCATACCAGCAGCCTATTTCCAGCAGCAATTATCAACTGAGTCCCATCTGGCTTGAATGCAAGGTCGTAAATACTGAAGAAAAAAGACAAACAACCCCTTATTAGTAGGCAGAGGATGGGTTTCCTTTAACGTCAACGCTGCCACACACACAGTCGCTAACGGCGTTCCCGAGAGCCTACTTGGCCCCTGGGAAGACTCCCACCACAAAAACAACCCAGCGACTGCTGGACGGCGCTCGGGGCCACCCCCGGACGCCCATGGGGACACAGGCCTGGAGGCACCCGACAGCGGCAACAGCAGCAGCAGCAGCAGCACAGGGGCGCGGATAGCGGCACCGCACCGCAGCCCAACGCCAGCAGCCGGCAGCGGCGCGGGGCGGAGCGCGGGGAGGCGCTGCCGAGCCCAGCGCGGCCCGGACGAGCGAGCGGCCCCGGCACGGTCCCGGCTGTGCCCCGCGGCTGCTCACCACTGCTCGGCCCTGTCGCGCCAGGTCAGCGCAGCCCGCATCGCCGTGCCGTGCCGTGCCAGGCGGTGNGCGGGGGCGGGGCCGCGGGAGTCACGTGTCCGGGTCGGCCGGCATGGCGGCGGGGCCGCGGGAGTCACGTGTCCGGGACGGCCCGGCATGGCGGCGGGGGCGGGGCTGCGGGAGTCACGTGCCCGGGACGGCCCGGCATGGCGGCGGGGGCGGGGCCGCGGGAGTCACGTGTCCGGGTCGGCCGGCATGGCGGCGGGGCCGCGGGAGTCACGTGTCCGGGACAGCCCGGCATGGCGGCGGCCGGCGGCGGCGGAGCGGAATCCCCCGGGAGCCTTCCCGGAGCCGCCCGCCCGCAGCAGCGCCTCACCGCAGCGGCTCCTTCCCTCTGCAGGCGGCGGCGGGCGGGCGGGACCGACGCGCACGTCCTGAGGTGAGCGCGGGGAGGGCAGCGCGTGGTCTCGCTCGTTTTGGGGCGGGGCTTTCAGTGCCAAAACAGCTTCCGAAGCGAGGAGCGAGAGCTCGGAGAGGCTTCAGTAGCTTCGCTGCTCTTTCTTTCCCACCACAGCCCCGAAGGGAAAAAGCTGAGGTCGAAGCGTGCGCTTGCCGAGTACCTTCAGGAAACCGGGCGGACGTCGCTGAGAGCAGAAGAGTCTGCTGTGCCGGCTCTGTGCCCGACGAGCGGCCGGTCGCGGCTGGAGAGACGCTGCACAGGGGCTGCGGGGACCGGTCTGGAGAGTGAGCGCTGTCGCTGTCCAGTGCAAAGCCTCGGTGTGCAAAATGGTGCAGAGGACGGAACGCAAGACGTTCAGGCTGGAAAGGAGCAGCTGGGAGGTGTTACACCCATCCTGGAAAGGGAAGGTTTGCTCGTGAAGGGCCAAAACCCAGAGGACTGTGTGAAAGCCAACACAAAGGGAGCAGGTGGAAAAAGTAATAATAGAGCTGAAAAGAGCTCAGAAAAGAGGAATCGAGACAATACCCGAAGCAAAAGAGCGAGAAGAGCGTGCAGCAAACAGGAAATGCAGGGCAGTCAGAACAAGAAGTGCTGCAGAAGCACGGGCAGCGGTGTTGCTGCTGGCCAGGGGGAAGGTGATCAGGGTGCAGAGCCCAGGGGCGTGGGAAGAACTCGCCTGAGAACGTGCAGGTCACGGCCAGACACGGAGCCAAGGTCAGCGCCAGCTCGCTCGCAGGGGGAGAGCCTGGCACAGGAGCAGCACACCGAGGCAGGTTCTGCTGACACAGCCGGTGCAGAACCTGAGGAGAGCTGCAGCAGGCTGAAAACAGGGAAAGGAGCAGATGGAGGGAATCCAGGCAACCAGGGTTTAAAGTCTGACACGGGTGTTGGTGCTGTGCAGGCGTGTGACAGGACAGGCTCCACAGCAGGTACGTGTGTGGGTTCGAGCAGAAGGGGATCCTGACGTTCTCCTACCCAGGTGGGCACAGGGCTGTGTTTAGGGTCAGGCTGCTCCAACAGCTCAGCCTGCCTTGTTTCCTTATCCAACAGCATTTAACAATGCAGGGTTGTTCACAACTGGACCTTGCTCTGCTGGTCTCTGTAGCACAATACAGTCACAGTCCTTACCTTCACCATGTCACTCGTCAAAGAGGCTTGCTTTAGCTTGGTTTGTGCACTAGGCTGGGTGGACAGTTTAATCCTTGGCTGTCCTTGGAGCCTGTTTCGTCACACTGGCAAAGTAACAGTTTCTCTCTGAAGGTTTTCATAGAGTTGAAATGCAAAGAACTGGGTGATTCTCAAGCACGTCCCTGTACACCTACAGGAAATGCTGTATTTCCATCACAACCTGGAGTGAAACGGGGTGTGAAATGTGACAGCAAAGTACTTGTGGGCTTTTCTTTAAACGCTGAAGTGTTCTTTCTTTACAGAGGATTCTTTCCCACGAACCCAAGTGGACAGGAGGAAAACCAGTCCCTATTTCTCTAGCAAATACAGTAAAGAAGGTATAATGTTCTTTTTTTATGGGGGGGGATTGGATGGCTCAGGCTCAAGTGATGTTACGGAAAACATCTTCCTGTTTAGGCCAGCTCTGCTTAGGAGACACAGGGAGCTGGCCTTGCTGCACCTCTGCTCACCTTGTCCCATTTTCAGCCTCAGTGGATTGTGTCTCACAAATGACCATTAAGGCTGGTGTCAAATGCTCAGCAAATCTTCCAGCAGCTGAGAGGTGACCTGGGGAAGGTCTCTTCAGACTGCCACGGTGTTTCCCCTATTGGGGGGGAATCCCTGTGCCTGCTGCTCCCTGGGAGCCCCTTCCTCAGGAGGCAGACGTGGCGGGGGGCTCGGGGGCATGTGCAGGCAGCTTTGGCTCTTCCTGCCCTGTGCCGGGCTGCCCGGGCTCCTGCAGCTCTGCCAAACCCACGTGCAGTTGCCATTGCTCCATCCACATGTCGTGCCCCCACAAGAGTGAATCTGCTTCCAAAGGCTGTCTTTTATTTTACCTGTTTTCATGGGAATGGGTAAATGTGTCCCTCACCGTCCAGCCAGCTTTCCTGCATTGCCTCTGTGTCCAGGTCCCAGCCCACCCCGAAGGAAGGTTTTCAGAAAATGGACTCCTCCACGTTCTCCTTTTAATCTGGTCCAAGAAACACTTTTCCATGATCCCTGGAAACTTCTCATTGCGACCATATTTCTCAATAAAACCTCAGGTGAGCAGAGTGATCCCATTTTGTGTTGTGTAAGCGTTGGGGTGGTGTCACAGGGTCTGAACAGTTGCCATTTTTAACAGCATTAGTGCAAGAATAAATGTATATTACCTTGTGTCAGTGTAAAGAAGATCAATCTTTGACTGGTAACTCTAGCCTCTGAAGAAGAGTTACTCTCACAGCCTTCTGTTTGTGCTGGCTTCCCTCACTAGGTAAGATGGCCATTCCCGTGCTCTGGGAGTTCTTTAAGAGGTATCCTTCTCCTGAGGTAACCAGGACTGCAGGCTGGAAGGAAATGTCAGAGCTGCTCAAACCTCTCGGCCTCTATGAACTCAGAGCGAAAACAATCATCAGGTTCTCAGGTAGGTCCCGGCTGTGTCTGTGGAAGGCTCCGAGCTGTGTCACTGCTCCTCTTTGGCAAGTGCTGCTGGGGGCTTGTTTTATGCTTCTCTGGGGTTGTTGGTCTTGCATATACAAAGCTGTGGATCTTGTGCCTTAACTGAGAATAAAATAACACCTGCAGTGAGTTCTGGAAGAGACCTTTGTCTGGGAGACTGCTCTGAGCTGACAGTGTCATGAGCGCTGGGCGCCTGCCAGGTGGGTTCTGCAGCCCTGTGACGAGGTGGCTCTGCTCTGTTGTGCATCAGGGGCCTCCAGAAGCCCCTTCCAGCCCAACTTTTCTATGATTCTGGCATCTTCTATACTGAAAAATGACAGAATTCCTCAGTGCGGTCTGAGGAGACAGCTGTTACTACAACTCACCCACAGCAGTTTGTTTGGAAGGTGTGAGGGGGGTGCCCTGGACGGATTCCTTGCCAGCGTGCAGCAGGAGGCAGCAGAGACGCTGCAGGGGGGAGCCTGCTGTGGGGCAGGGTGTGGGTGGGCTGTGGCTCTGCGGTGAGACCGTGCTGTGCCTTGCAGACGAGTACCTGAGCAAGCGCTGGCGCTACCCCATCGAGCTGCACGGCATCGGCAAGTACGGCAACGACTCCTACCGCATCTTCTGCGTCAACGAGTGGAGGGAGGTGCGTGCTGCAGGGCTGGGCTGGCACGGGGCTCCAGCCCTGTCACTGCAGAGAACATGCAGTTCCTGTGTGCTCAGGAGCCTGAGTTCACAGGCCCTACCTTTCACGACTCTGAACCTGTAACTGGGGACTTGTCACCTTTGGGGGGTTTATGTAATTGTGCATTTTTCTTTACATTCCTTTCCTTCTTTCCTTGCTGGGGTGGTCAGTGCTATTCCCTGCTCTGTGGGACAGTTGTCAGGCTGGGTCCTCTCACAGCTGAGGGGCACTTGGGGCCATTTCGCCTTCTCATGTCAGGCCCCCTCCCCATTCACAGATGCTTTTAACTCTAGACCCCATGGTTTGCAGAGGGGCCAGGAGGGGACATGGATGAGGGCCTTTCCCTGACAGTGGGCCACTCATGCTTTTGCAGGTGCAGCCCCAGGACCACAAGCTGAACGTGTACCATGCCTGGCTGTGGGAGAACCAGGAGAAGCTGAGCCTCAACTGACCTACCAGCCCTTCGCCCACCCCTCGCCTGTCCCTGGCTCTCTCCCTCGGGTTACACACACACACACACACACACACACACACACACACACAGGTGTGTGACAGACCCCTTGTGTCCTCTCACTCACATTTGTTAATAAACATGTCTCAGTTTTTGTGGTGTCTGTCCCTGTGTGGCTGCCCCAGGAGCCCACGTTCCCAGCGCCCCGCCCCTGGCCCCTGCCTGCAGCGTTCTGCCCGCTGGCAGCCCCCGAGCGCTGCTCCAGGCCACAGGCACGAGCAGCGTCTACAGGGGCCCAACGCTGGGAGCGGCCCAGGGAAGACCCCGACCCGCGGGACACGCTCCAGCCCTGCTCCTGCCCCAGCCCTGTCCCGCTGCGGGACATGCTCCAGCCCCGATCCCCGCTCCCGCCCCAGCCCCGTCCCGCTGCGGGACACGCTCCAGCCCCCGCCCCGCTCCTGCCCCAGCCCCGTCCCGTTGCGGGACACGCTCCAGCCCCCGCCCCGCTCCTGCCCCAGCCCCGTCCCGTTGCGGGACACGCTCCAGCCCCCGCCCCGCTCCTGCCCCAGCCCCGTCCCGTTGCGGGACACGCTCCAGCCCCCGCCCCGCTCCTGCCCCAGCCCCGTCCCGTTGCGGGACACGCTCCAGCCCCCGCCCCGCTCCTGCCCCAGCCCCGTCCCGTTGCGGGACACGCTCCAGCCCCCGCCCCGCTCCTGCCCCAGCCCCGTCCCGTTGCGGGACACGCTCCAGCCCCCGCCCCGCTCCTGCCCCAGCCCCGTCCCGTTGCGGGACACGCTCCAGCCCCCGCCCCGCTCCTGCCCCAGCCCCGTCCCGTTGCGGGACACGCTCCAGCCCCCGCCCCGCTCCTGCCCCAGCCCCGTCCCGTTGCGGGACACGCTCCAGCCCCAGCCCCAGCTGCGGCCCCGGCGCGTGCCGCGGGTCCCGTCTGCGCAGCCGCGCTGCCGCGCGCACCTGGCGGCACCGCCCCCCGGGCCCATAAGCCCCTGCGCGGGCCCCGCCCACCCTCTCCCGGCGGGGCCAGCGGCGGACGGCGCCATCGAGCACCCGGTGAGTCCCGTTCGCCCCCATCCGCCCCCATCCGCCTCCATCCGCCTCCATCCGCGCCCATCCGCGCCCCGGGGCCGCCGGCCCGGCGCACAGCCCCCCCCGCCGCGGGCGCGCTGCTCC